>LDDX01000259.1:6450-324105 GCA_012184315.1 Arthrobotrys entomopaga
CCTCTTTTGATCTGTTTCTGCAATGCAATGCAAAGAAGAAAAATAATTGCATTGCCAAGGGGGGGCTGCTTTTCTTTGAAAAAAGACATTTTCCTTTTTGCCAATTAATTCAGGCATCGAATAAGCTCACAGGGTAGCGGGGATATCAAAAACTAAAAACAATAAAAAGGAAAAAACAAAAAGAGTTTGGAAATAAGACAAAAAAAAAGTCGTCTATCTAGGATTATGGAACGGCAAATTTCAAAACTTAAAAAAAAAAAAAAAAAGAAGCGAAGCTGTAAATTAAAGCCAAAAGCTCAGGATCAATCCTAATTTCCTGCGCCGACTCCCATAAACTGCTCCTGTGTCGTGCTGGATTTTAATATGGCCTTTATTTGTTTACGAGCCTGTACGGTTGATGCATCAATACAAAAAGAACCAACTCATTTTATATCCCAATAGAAGGGTGAGGAAGGGCATTTTCTTACCAGATTCCAGTCGTGGGTGTCGATTCTCACCATCTGACAGCCGAAATGCCGTTGAATCGCATCCATCTGCTGCCAACTATTCTGATCTTGGACAAAGCTAACACTGGCACCGACACGTCCGAACCGACCCGTTCGGCCGATCCTGTGCAAATACGTTTCAAAATCGGGCGTTCGTCCATCTTGTAACGTCGGGAGATCGTAGTTTACAACAAGGTTAACCGAAGCGATGTCAATACCACGTGCGATCACGTTGGTCGTGATGAGGACCTTGGAACGGCCGAAGCGGAAGTCGTCAATGATTTTGTCACGCTCGTGACCATCGAAACCGCCGTGCAAGTTTGAGACGGTGTGACCATCGGCGGCCATACGTTTCTGTAGCTCGTTGGCATTCTCACGTTTCTAACAACAACATGTCAGTTTTATCATAGAGGGATAGGAAGAAAGTATTATTACGGATTGGCATACTCTGACAAAGATGACAGATTGTCCAATTGTCATCAAATCGTACAATTTGAGGATCGCATCGTATTTCTCCTCGTCGCCGTTGCAGTCCATGTAAAGTTGTTTGATACCTTCGACCGTGAGTTCTTCCTGCTTCAAAGTAAGCTTATTCGCGTTCGGGGCGAATTTATCAGCGTATTCGATAACCTTCTGGGGGAAGGTTGCCGAAAATAAGAGAACTTGTGCTGTTTTTGGCATCATGCTTTATATCCATCGCATAGAGTCAGTCTCGGGTTAAAAAAAAAAAAAAAAAAGAATGACATCAAAAGCTTTTGGGAGGGGAATACTTTTTGACACGGAAACATTGATCACCTAATCCTTGCTGATCAAGCATGTTATCGGCCTCGTCCAGACATATCAAAATCAAATCCTTCGTTGGCAAGAGTCGACGCTTGATGCAGTCCAGTACGGTACCAGGAGTACCGACGACGATCTGCGCGTCAATGTTTTTGCCCCGTTCTATGGCAAGAGGGACGGCGAATTGAGTCTTGACGTTGGTGAAGCTACCCATGTTATCGACGACGGCCAAGATTTGACGGGCGAGCTCGCGAGATGGTGCGAGACAGAGGATTTGTGGGACTTGCTTTGTTAAATCGACTCTTGTCAACATGGCGAGAACAAAGGCAGCCGTTTTTCCGGTACCGGATTGGGATTGGCCGATCAAGTTTTCTGGTGGATTTTTGAGAAGCAAAGGTAGGGCACGCTCTTGGATCTTTGAAGGACGGCTGAATCGCATGAGAACGAGACCTTTTTGGAGAGCCTCACTTCTGTGTAGCGGGAAAGACGGGTCATTGTTGGTTAGCGAAGGATTCTTGTGTGTTTGTACGAATGGCAAGAGAGGAAAGGATTGAGGATATTGTCGTACAATCCGAGCTCATGGAAACTTCTGATGGAAAAGAGGGGGCTATTGGGATCAGCCTGCTGGTCTGCTAGGGTGACCTGGACATCGTGCTCGCTGGTGATGAGCTCGCTGTGCTTTGGAGCTGCCTCCTCCTCGTTGTTACTGGCGGTACCGGAGGGACCGGCGGGGGGTTGTGATTTTGCCATCTCTTCCTGTTTTTGTTCTTCTTCTTCTTCGTGTACGGCGTCCGCCCACGAGGTCTTGCTGCTTGATTCAGCCATACCGAATCAAGTGGAAGGAGGATCGGAGACTAAGGATTTTGCCTCTAGGACGACGGCGACAAGGGAGCGTCGGGAATGATGGGGAGGTTGAAAATGGTTTCTGGGGGTTTTCCACGCTTAGCTTTTTATGACGGGAGAGGGGTATCGAGAGAGTTTTGAGATGGTAGACGATACCTGAAGAGCTAACTAGAAGCGGGGTCTCCGAGAAAGAGGATGGAGGTTGATTTTTTGCAGCTGTGATGGAGCGAGAGAAGAGACGATGATGATCTAAGCTACCGCAGGAGGATGTAATCAGTTTGATGAAAAAAGGAGAGGCCTCGATCTGGAGCTATAGATGATGGCGATGGTGGTGATGATGGTGATGATGGTGATGGTTGTGGGGCCTTGGTTGATTGTTGGATGATGTCGAGGAGAAGAAGAGGGAAGAGTTGGCCGACACATACGATACAATCATATCCTGTATTGTGGATCCTTGTGTTAAGCTTCCCTGGCGATGGGAAGGATACCCCACTCGAATTGGCGTCTGAAGGTATCATCATCATTATTGAATACAATCCGTCTCCGGTTGAAGAAGAGGAGCGTCTTTGGAGTTCAGTTCATCAATCACCGCCCCGCTATTATCGATTAGATGCTATTAATTACCACGGTTGAAGGGTTCCAGGACAGTTCTTTTGTTGATTCTCTCGCACGAGAGAATCAAGCTCTCCTGTCAACTGTTTGTTTGTTTGTCTGCAGAACAAATACAAATAACAATAATAATAATTACCCCGCCAGGAACCGAACCGAACCACAGGACTGACCTAGGTACTTACTTAGTCTGGGACTCTGACCTGCCTCGATGATGACTGAGGGAAGGAAAGGGTCGAATGAGCGGGCAGACATGGATTGAAGGGGCCCAGTTTGGTTCCCTTTTGCCTGGGTGTTGTTAGGCCCCCGCTGCTACTAGCTACTGCTGCGTCCGCCATCAGCCTCCGAACTGCAGCTGTAACGGCAAGGGCAACCAGGGTCCCCCATCTTTTGACTCGTAATTTCTCACCGTATGTACGTAGTACTTAAGCATATACCTCAGTTGCTGTTCAGGGTGCGTACGGGATTAGTACTGGCAGGACGATGGGACGGATCTCGAGGATCTGATTTTATCCGTCCGTCAATCGAGCGACTGCGCCAACCAACCAAACCATTCATTCTATCCCTCCCATCACATCCTCCATCCCAACCCTACATACATACATACATACGTCCTCCAAACCCTCAATACCTCTTCTATTAGTACTCCACTATTAGGAACCGAGTCACCCTATCCTTCTTTTTGCTCTCATCATTATTCTCAATTCTTGGGGGGAAAGAGTAAGAATTCAAGATGGAGGAAGCTCCCCCAAACTTCGGGGCTGAGCTCAAGGTGTGTGTTTCTAATAACCTCTACGCTCGACATCATTCTCGACATCATCTCATCACATCATTCTCCCCTTCGAGTCGCATCCGTCGGAATATCTACTAATATTTAATATTGTTCCTCATACGCAGGATGCCTTTAAGCCTGTCAACGCTTGGGTATGTAAAACCCCAATACACAAGTGTATTTACCCTTTAAAAAAAGAACCAGACATCTAACAAAAAGTGAATTCCTTTTCGTGAATTAGGTCACCAATGGTATCAGCTGGATGACCGACGTCGAGGACTTTTACCGTGAGCGATCCGTCATCGAAAAAGAATACTCCTCCAAACTCTCCCAGCTGGCCAAACGCTTCTTCGAAAAAAAGTCCAAGAAAACAGCCGCCCTCAGCGTCGGCGACACCCCACTCTTGACTCCGGGCAGCTTGGAAAGCGCCTCCATGACCACATGGAACTCACTCCTCACCACCACCGAACTTATCTCCCAGGAGCACGACAAGCTCGCCAACGACATGATCTCCAGATGTGCCGACACCCTCCGGGTCCTCAACGCTCGCTACGAAGCCTTCCGCATCCAACACGAAAAGTTCGAGAAGCGTCTCACCACCGATCGAGAGGCGCAATACTCCGAGCTCAGGAAAGCAAAGGCTGCCTACGATGCCACCTGCAAGGAACTCGAGGGCAAACGTGTCAAGGTGGAGAAGGCCTTTGACCACGGCAGACCAAAAGCGCAGAAGGGTTACGACTTGCAGATGGCAGAGATGCACAATGTCAAAAACACCTACCTCATCACTCTCAACGTTACTAATGCCGTCAAGGAAAAGTACTACCATGGTGACATCCCGGATGTCCTGTTGTCACTGCAGGATTTGAACGAAACTCGGGTCCAAGCGATGAACACCGTATGGAAGCTATCTTGCAATTTGGAATCTGCCTCTCGAGTACGATGTTCGGAGCATATGAAGACATTGGCTGCTGAAGTTGAACGTAACCTGCCCCATCTCGATTCTCTCATGTTTATCGCCCATAATCAACCTCAGGACGGATGGCGGGAGCCTCCGGACTTTTTTTTCGAGCCGAGTCCTATATGGCATGACACCGACGAAATTGTGACCGACGATGCGGCTAAAGTTTGGTTGCAAAACAAGATTTCAAAGAGTCAGACCGGTTTGGTGTCTTATCGAGCTGAGGTCGAGAAACGACGGAGGGATGTTGACTCTATGCGAGCGAAGAGGGAGAAGCTTCGAGGCTCATCTGAAAGCGCTGGAGGTAGAACCTCGGCGGAAGAAATGGAAATACTACGGGTTTGTCACTTTACCTTTTTATCTACCTCAATATATATATCCGGCTAATAAAGCTTGATAGAATTTGTTAAACGGACAGGAAGAACTAGCGGCCGTCGATACCAAGAGAGTAGCGTTAGAGACAGAGGTTGAATCAGTACGACAGGCTTGTGGAGGTAATCTTTAGCCGTCCAGTCATAACATTACCATGCAAAATTATTAACGAGACTAAATTTATTATAGATATCGACAAAAATGCACATTCGCACAAGTTCAAATCTGCCTCGTTCAAGATCCCCACATCTTGCGACCTCTGTCACGAAAAGATATGGGGTCTATCAGCCAAAGGGATGACCTGTAAGGATTGCGGATTTAATTGCCACGCAAACTGTGAGATGAAGGTCGCCGCGAACTGTCCCGGCCCGCTGGACAAATCCGCAAAGAAGGCTTTGAAAGGTGTGCGACAGAGTACCGCCGGGTCAATCAGCACCGACAAGTTGAGCGAGCTGGCATCGATGCCCACATCGAACGGTGGCTCTTCATCAACCGCACTGAATAGATCCGGGACGATAACGTCCATTTCAACCACATCCTCAGCTGCGTTAGATAGATCAGGGACAGTGAAGAGTACGGTAACAGCGCCGGCGCCGACAACGCCAACGCCAGCATCATCGACTACCAAGGCCGCACCCACCCGTCGAGTACTCGCCCCGCCGCCGACCAAGTACATTGCAGAATTGCCAGCGGAATCGTCAAAACCGGATGGACCAAAGGCAAAGATGGTTTACGGGTATACCGCCACTGGTGATGGCGAAATATCAGTGGGAGAAGGCAAGGAAGTTGTGGTGGTAGAACCAGATGGTGAGTCACACAAATCAAATTTTAAATCACACGCTACGAAAACACAAAAGGCTGAGTCTGACCCTTTTTTTTCCCCCTGAGATAGATGGCGGATGGACCAAAGTCAGGAATGGACTGGCGGTAGGGGTTGTTCCGACTACCTATATCGAGCTTGTATCAGGCTCAGGAGGAGGATCAGGCCCATCTTCGCCAGCCTCGTCGAAGGTTTCGTCAGCGCCCGATCGAAGAATCTCCATGATTGAGAAGAAGAAGGGACCGACGGTGGCCCCGAAGCGAGGGGCCAAGAAGCTGGTACACGTGCAAGCTATATATGACTACAAGGCTCGCACGGGCGATGAGTTTGATATGGCGGAGGGTGACAAGTTTGTCTTGGTCGCTGAGGATGATGGGAGCGGATGGGCTGAGGTGGAGAAGAATGGGATCAAGAAGATGGTTCCTGCGAATTACGTCGAGAAGGTCTAGGTCTTGGATTTGTCGATAAAACCTGATTTTATTTTATTTTTATTTTTGATTATATTTCAAATTTTTGCGCATTTCCTTTGTTATCTTCAGAGATTTTGTAGATATTTTTTTTATTTCTTTTTGTGCATTTTAGCTTGGCTTTTCGCTTGCATTTATCGCTACTTTTTGCGGGGGGAGATGAGAGAAGAGAAGGGGATACCAGAATATGAATATGTTTACGTATAGCATTTTTCCCATTCGTTCGTTCGTCCGCTTCAGCTTTTTCGGGTCAGGTCTTTTGGGAGTCATGTCGAGGAAATGGGGCGGGCTGGGGTTTCACATGCCATCCATTCTTTTCCCATCCTATTATTTGCTTACATTACCATCGTGCGAGCAAGCGGGTCAAAGCAAGCAAGCAAGCAAGCAACAAGAGATGGCCTTTCCAGTGGTATTATTTCTAATTGGTTGTGGGAAGGGCAAATGCAAATGCAAATGCAGGAGCGAGTGATTAGGCCAACCGGTTAGCCCCGCAGGTCCGCAGGTCCGTCTGTCGGTGGGGGGACACATACATACATACATCTGAGCTTATTACTCACACCCGCTACCATCTCCCCATCGGACGAAAAAAATAATATTTTTCTCCCGTTCGAATGTGATAATTATAAAATAGATAGAACGTCTAAATGAAAGGGGCAACTGTCCTTTTCTTTTGTTCACCTTCTCGGACTTTTTTGACTGGACGTAAAGAAATCGTACAAATTTCTCTTTCGGTGGTTGCCAGCTAGTTAAGTAGCTATCGATTATCAATTCTTAATTAACCTCGTTCGGCGGATAACCCAGTTCGTCAGTTAGCTTCCTTCCTTCCCTTCGCCCCTCTCTCTTCCCCCCCTTCGGTGACGTAGGACGAATACCAGAACTGACAGCAAGGAAAAGCTAAGCAAGTACCACCACACTGCAATTATAAGAACAATACAACCTCCTCCACCACAAACCATCCCAACTATCGCACCCACGATACAAAAAATTGACCCAGTACTTCCTCCAGCCGAGTCGAACCGTAGATTTTATTTATATTGATACAGATAATATAATATAGTATTTAAGTATATACTGTATTATATAATCCGAAAGAGGGCATCTTCTAGATCCTTATTCTCTCTCATCCACCCACCCACATTCCCATTACTTAATCATCCATATGCTCCCCTTTCTTCCTCTTCATCCTCCATCACAATTACATCTCACTACTGCTACTAGAACTTTGCAACGGAACAAGCTATTACTGCTGTACACTCTTGCCACCCCTCATCGACCGCAAACTTGATAGAAAATTTTATTTTTATCATTCTTTTTCGTAGCTTAAGCTTTTTTTTTATTTTTTCCCAATCGGCCGCATTCACTCGCACCGAAATCGATTACCACACGTTTCCAACACAAAAAGCTCACCCTCCTCCATTCCAGTCGATATTTCACCGGTCTTGTAAAACTATCATAGCTCGAAAACGAGCTCCCCACTCACTCGTACTATACAAGACATTTATTCGGTGAATATCAAAGAAATAGAAATGAGCGACCTGCGACGTAGAGCGCTCGGTGGCGGCAAAACGCCCTCCAAACGGTCCTCCCTCTCCAAATCGGGCTCGAAATCAACCTCGAAAGCTACCTCCAAGGCAAACTCGGCCACTCACTCACGACACGGAACCGATGATGAAGGCGCTTGGGATAGTGACGGAAGCGTCTGGAGGTACCTCTCCCTCGCGGAAGAAACCCCGGGATATTGAAGAACGGCTGCTAATGACTGATGCTATTATTTTTCCTCTAGTTTTGGTTCCTTGAACGATGAGCTTAAGAATTTGGAAGACGCCAATCACCACACTGTCAGCTGGAACGAGGATCTAGCCGATAGAATCGTTCGGATCACTGATAAGGATATGAGGAAGAAGCTTGCTACTGGGGGTCTCGAAGAGGCTCTGACAGCTTATAACAGGCATCTTCAGTCCAAGTTTGCGGCTGGTGAACTCGAGGGCAAGACGAACAGTATCGTCGATTCTTTGTCTCGCAGTATTCGAGCTGGTAAGACCGATAAGGAGACCACACTTGCTTGTCAAGGTAAATTATTTTTTTCTTCCTTTTCTTGTGTAGTCTTATTGATTGGGAAATGCTGATATTGGAATATATCTAGCTATGGTTCTCACATTAATCACGGATAACGATTGCACGACGTTTGGTGATCTTAATTCTACTCTTCAACGGGTTATCAGCGACCATGATTCGTTGATTGTCAAGACTGCTGCCATTCACGCTCTCGGAGCTCTTACATTCTTCACCGAGCCTTCCACGGATGATGTTGAGGGTATCATGGATTTTCTTCATGAAATCATCGAAAACGACGGAAACACGATCGGTGCAGGCGATGATCCCTCGACTGTTGCCGCCGCCATCGAAGAATGGGGTTTACTCCTAACTCATATTGACGACGCCGAGGAGATTACTGAACGACACAGCGAAGCCTTCATCGACCAACTCGAGTCGACCGAGATTGAAGTCCAAGTTGCAGCCGGTGAGGTGATCGCCTTGTTGTACGAAAAGGCGCATCGAGAATCGAACAGCGACGATGATGAGAGCGACGAACAAACTTCGGAGGACGAGTATCAAAGCGGTTTCATCGTTACCCCGCCGGAACAAGAACCCCAAGGTCCCGTTCAAAAATACACCGTCTATCGCAATCAACCACACCTCAAACAACTCCTCACGGATCTCTCCCGCTCTTCTGCCAAGAACGTCTCCAAGAAGAACAGACGAACTCAACATGCCACTTTTGCCAACGTTCTTCATACTGTCAATTACCCCCTCCACGGACCAAACTACTCTCGAGCCCTTGATTTCGACGGCCGCGAGCAAGGTAGCCGCTTGGAAGTCAAGGTTGGGAGAAAGGGAGTAGTCAAGCTCAACAGCTGGTGGAAGCTCATCCGCTGGAACGCACTGCGAAGGTTTCTCGGCGGGGGTATCCTCGTCCACTGGCAGGAGAATCCCGTCATCTTTCAGAGTCTTCCCTTGATAATGGATACGCCCTCGGCGCATAGGAAGACCGGCGGGAGAATGGAACGGATGACCTTGTCGCCCTACGATTAGATGTCAAAGGGTGATCATAGAGTTCCGCGATCTTGCAATGCTAAAAAGGAGATTCGTAGGGAAGCTAAAGTCATCAATAAGAGATCGATGACTCGATTTGTTTGTTAAAAAGACTTTCCTGGTTGGTTTTTTTTCTTCTTGTTATAATTTTTTTTTTTTTTCTTTTTAAATCGTTCGTCTTCTTTTTTTTATTGTTTGTCTTTTTTTTACACCATTCTTTTAAAGATGCATTTTTAATAATAGCGGGGATGGATTGCATCGTTTACATCATGTTTTTTGCTTTTCTTTGTTTTCTATTCTAATTGGTTTTCGTCTTTTTTAAAAGTGCGGATCTCGAATGTATTAACGTCTAGACGTTTCCTGTACCACCATTATAGCTCCTTTTTCCACGTCGTCGTCGTCGTCATAGTCGTCATTAGTAGACCCTGATTAACAAGTACTTCGTTCAGCGCATACATTATCTTATATTTTTGATATTGTTTTGATATTGCAATATTATTTGAAAAGTCTTTGTTTTTGGGGACATTATCTATCCCCCGCTGTTCGGTTTTAAATTTTTTTGATTTCGATTGATAAAATACAGCTTTTGCACATATATATGTTCCCTTTGGCTTTCCGTCTGTCGGCCAGCATGTCGACTTCTTTGAAAAAAAAAGATTTTTTTTTTTTTTTTGGATACCCCCCGTTTCTCTCATATATATATATATATACAAAGAAAAGAATGAATCTTGTTTACCGTTGTTATAACCTTTGCTGCTGAAGTGCCAGTACGGGGTTATGTTATAACGTAACGTTATAACTGGCAGGATATTATATTTTGTACGCTCTATAGCTACTTATATGATCTATATACCTTTTTTGAGGATTGTCCGAGTTTTTCTCTGGTTAATCTAGAGATCTAAATATCTGCTGAGAATATTAGATTGATATATATCTAACCAAAAAAAGAAAGAAAAAAAAATTGAATTTTATATATTATTCTATATATAAATCCTTTCAAACTTGAATACCTACTCTAGCCGTTCGAATAATGGTATTATTAATTCTTCAAGAGGCTGTAGTTTACAGCTCACATGGATAAACTTTATTCAATAGCATAATTTATTCTAACTTCTGCTTCTGTGCTTCGTGATATATATCCTAGCTTTATCACAAGTCACGATTAATCGCGATTACTATGTACCTGCATGTCCTCATCTTGAAGGACGTCTAATTAGAGATTGAAGAGACTACCTCTATAGCTCTATAAATTATAAAATGAATGATATATAAATATATATAAATATATATATAATATAATTATAAATAAAATGATTCTTTTTCGCCCGTCAACCTATCCTACAAAAAAAACTTCCCTACTCTCGCTCTTCCAAAACTTAACAAGGTAAGGTTCGAGGTTCTCATATATACCACATATGTCGTACCAGTCAAAGGGGTCAAAAATCACTCATCATCCCCCCTCTTCCTCTTCCACCCCTTCATCTTCCTACCCGGTTGCGAACCATAACTCCTCCTCCCCTGTACTTTACCATTCCGATCTTTCCCCATACTAGCACCCAACTGGATATCCACCCTCGGCGGCGTCGAGAACCCGAAACTCTTGGCCAACTTTACCAAATCTAGTTTATTCACGTCAAATACACTACGCAGACTGTGTGATGCGTAGGCGTGTAGGTAAGATCTATACCCATCCTTCGCGGACTAAAAAAAATTACAATATAACAATTAGCACCAAATTTTCTTACCATAACCGTTCTACCAAAAAAAAAAAAAGATATTACCAGGGAGGGAAGGTGAGGGGGAGGAAATACTTTATTGAGATAGTAATTCTGCCCGATCAGTTTCTCGAGCTGGCTTTGCACATTGACGATTTTACTCGCCGGAAACTCAAATTCCACAACGGGTATCCTCTTCTCTTTCAAGATTTTCAAAAACCCAACTTCGGAGGGGAGAAGGAACATTAAACTTCTCCCCTTACCGTTTACCCCTCTTGCTGTACGGCCTACGCGGTGGATGTATTCCGTCGCATCATCGGGTGGGTCGAATTGTACGATCCAATCTACCGCTGGGATCTATCTGAAAGTCAGCCTAGCCTTGTTCATGAACAAACATTTTGCGATATTGTATGTGTGTCTGATGGAATTGGGGGGGGGGGGGGGGGGGNACATCTAATCCTCTGGAAGCAACATTGGTAGCAATAAGGGTACCCTGTTTGGCATTACAAAATTCAAAAAAGGTATTCGTCCGCTTCTGCTGTTTTTGGTTCCCGTGTAAATCGAGCACGGGTAGATCGATATAATTCAGCAACTCGGCGTAATACTTGACCGAATTGCACGATGAAAAAAAGACGATAACCTTCTTTTTCAAATTTCGTTTCAAGAAGGAGAAGAGTAGCAGGAACCGCTTATCGGCTTCGCACATCACGTAACCTTGTTCCAACCCTTCCACCGTCGAGTGTTCCTTCCGGTGATCGACGTTGATGTATAGCGGTCCCGGACGTAGGGATATCCTCGCCAGGTCCTCGACTTTGGTGGTTTGCGTGGCGGAGAAGAGCATGCTCTGGCGGTTCTCCTTGGGTAGGATTTTTATAATCTGGCGCATTTCATCTTCGAATCCGACTTCTAAGATCCGGTCGGCTTCGTCGATGACGAGAGCTTTGAGGTTTTTGAAGACGAAGCCTTGTGTGTTTTGGAGGTGGTCGAGGAGACGGCCCGGGGTGGCGATTAGGAGGTTGACGCCCTTGGAGAGCTTTTCGGCTTCGGCGCGGCGGTTGGCGCCACCGATCACTATCCCGCAGGTTTGGGAGTGGTATTGCATGAGTTCGCGGGCGACGTGGAAGATTTGGAGGGCGAGTTCGCGGGTGGGTGACTATTTTTTTTACTCTTGTTAGTTATTAATCTCGTAGAATTGAATGAAGTGGTTGGATGGGGAGGTGTAACGTACGACGACGACGACACCGGTGCCATTGCGAGGTTTGAAACGTAGTGAGCTCAACATCTCGACGGCGGGTATTAAGAATGCCAGCGTCTTTCCACTGCCTGTTTTCGCGGCACCGAGTACGTCTCGTCCTGCTAATAACGGCGGAATGGTTTTGGCTTGAACTTCCGTCATGGTTGTGAAACCCATTTCGGTGATGGCCTTTTGAGTGTGATCGTTCAGTTTTATATCCTTGAACAGCTTGGTTTCGGTGTCGTCGACGTTGGGTAGTGATAAGTTGACGTTCGCCAAGCTGTCCGGGAGATCTTGGGTTTCTAGATGAACGTTATCCCGTTCGTCTTCGTCATCATCTCCGTCTTCTTCTCGTTCCTCGTTATCGACTTCCATATCATCGGCGACTGGCTGCTCCGCAACATCCTCGTCTTCGTCTTCGTCTTCCCAGTCATCTCCACCCTCGTTATCTGAATCGTTAGGTTGGTGGATTTCCTTCTTAGATTTGCGGCTCTTGCATTCTCCCTCTACGTCGTCGGTTCTATCCTTTGATTTCTTCTTCTTATCCTTCTTGTCTTTCGTGTGATCGTTGACGGCGACAGATGTCGATTCGACTGCAGTTACAGCAGCGGTTTCGGATACATCATCGGCAGCATCCTTCTTGTTTTTGCTGCCGGTATGTTTTCTTTCGCGCTTCTTGCTGGCTCGCTCAATCTCTGCGGTTGACATTGTGAGGGACGGACCTAGGGGAGTGGGAGGTTCGATTGATTCAGGTTGACTGGGAATAAATATATCGTCGTCGCTAGCTGGCGTGAAGATTGAAGCAGAAAAAAGTTGAGAAAGAAAAAAAAGTTTCAGTTTGCGCGAAAGTTTGGACAGAGTGGAGACTAGACCCGATTAGGTAATATTGACAAACACCAGAATTGTCGCAACACAAACGGGGTGGTGATGCTCAATTTATGTGAGACTCGAGACCAGAATCGAAACGTCGACGAGACTGTTACGATTTCACTTGCATACTTAAGCACATACATACAGTCTGCCTTTTTTAATTTCGCTACGAATCAGACATGCGCACGTATTGTCCATATTATTCTATACCACCTCTGCCTTTGAGGTTTTTGATACATATTCTATCAGAAGATTGATTGATTGATAGTGTCGACCGACATCTATCCAGCATCTGGATCTAATCTCTCGGGCCGGCCTATCTCGACTTATCACGAAGAAGCGTTCAAGGGTGCTTTCAGCCCTGCAAGTCCGCCAACGAGCCTGTCAGTCTATCCGTTGGCTGGTCCCTTTTGACGATACACCTGAACGGAAGTCATATCATCCGCCCACCCAACATGATCAAAAAAATATCGAAAAAAAGAATAAAAAGTCCCGAACCTATGAATAGCAGCAGCAGCATATCTCTTTCGTTCGCTGCTGCTACAGCGGGAAATGCAGGTACACCGTGACCCCCCGACATTCCTCGCCGCCAAGCATCACTACGCGCCAATCAAAAAATAAGTCTTGCGATTCCTCATTCAGGTTCTCCCCCCTGGGGCATGGGGACATGGGAGAGGGCTCATGACAGGGAAGCTGCACAGCCCAGCTCTCTCCGGGGTTACACTTTTGGACCCACCCAATCGAAATCAAAAAAAGGCTAAGAACAACTTCGCGAAAAAGGAGGACCGAACCCAAGAAAGTGGTCGTCCCCCCAAAACATTGCTACTTGCACTTCTTCCTTGTTTTGGGCTCTTTGGGGTTTCACGGTGCGGATGGGTAAGATTTGCGCGCAGCTTCAGTGCATACGATACCGGTCTCATGAATAGCAGGTTTCGTAACTTGAATGTTTGAGGAAGTCCAAGGAACATTTCTCGGTCTCCACCAGAATTGAAAACGGAAATTAAGAATCTTGGAATAGTGCGGATTCGAGCTCTTCCCCATGCTGATGTACGTCAGTCAGCCAGCTCGGGAGGGGGTGGCGGCCAGAGCTTTAGCATCAATCCCCGTCTGAAGATCGAGGCAAAAAGCTAATGAATATCTCCCTCCTAGGAAGAGAGTATGTACATAGTATGTACTCGAGTATGAATATCAATCACCAAGATTCTGTTAGAGTTTGTAAAGCGCTAAAAGGACAATAGCACATATTCGTCTTTAACGTTCGAGATGAAGGAGACAAAAAGGAATACGGTTTTGCGATTCAGGTCCATCTATGGGGGACGGGATTGGCGGGCCATTGACGTGCATGAATCTCGAACGAAAACCCCCTATTTTCTGGGTCTATCTTTGAAGGAAGAATAATCCAAAAATTTCTTTGTGCAGCTTTAGCGATGTTACCCTCCATCGAGGATGGGATATTGAAATGTTCGGCAGGCTTCGCCCCCGGGAAACAAAGACCAAAGGCAGGAGAGGCCAAGACGAGGAAAGTGGAGGTAGCGTAGCATTCGTTCGAGTCCAATTTTATCTCGTTCTGCTTCGCTCGTTCGTTCGTTGCTCTCCCTGTCCCGGCGGGCTGCTGGCTCCTTATTTCTCGCTTGCCCCGGGTGACTTGAACTTAATCCAGTCAGCAGCAGCCCCTTCTTCTCATACTCATTCTGTTGCCTCTGAGCGGTCAAATGTCAGTATGTGAACCAAATTAGGGTGGGTGTGTGTCTAATAATGATATTTCTCTCCTGT
The DNA here is from genome assembly GCA_012184315.1 of Arthrobotrys entomopaga. NCBI lineage: Eukaryota > Fungi > Ascomycota > Orbiliomycetes > Orbiliales > Orbiliaceae > Arthrobotrys > Arthrobotrys entomopaga. The sequence continues at coordinate 21,242 of LDDX01000259.1, forward strand.
GCGCCCTTTTGATTCTTTCTCTCTTTCCAAATCATATTTTCGATCGTTCCTTCATTCCCTCGCTTTTCCCTCTTTCCCCTCCAAATTTCATATCTCATCCTCTTCACCGCCCTTTCAGCTGGGTAGACGGTGTCAGTTGTTTCTATTTCGGTTTTCTTCTTCTTTTTAATTTGTATTTTTCCCCTTTCTTCGGTCGTTCCAGCGGGCTTCTTCGACGACGACGAAATAAAATAGTACTAAGACCGAGTCGACAACTAGCTAACGGCGACGAAGACGACGACGACGACGACGACGCAGGCTGGCTTCACTCGTTAGCCCGGCCGGTTTTCCTTGTTTTTCGGGGCCATTTGACGTGAGTTGATTACCATCATTTCCATCATTTCCATCATTTCCCTTCCTTCTCCTCGTCTCTGCGGACACATCCCCTCGTCCTACCTACCTATTTACCTTACCTTTCCTTTCCTTCTTCCCTCCTCAAACGAGAAGAAGAATAATAATAATAGTATCATTTCCTGCTGTTGTTCGCTTGACGACGTTTTCGTCCTTCTTCCCTCTTCTTCATTCATACCCTTCCCCTTTCAACGTACTCTCGCTCAACATTCCCTCTCGTTTCATCTTCCCTTCGTCGCTCGACAGCGAACGTGTATGGGGTATTTATATATAAATTCTATACATTTATATATATATGTACTTATACACATAAACGCCATACCTACTTAAGTACTTATATAATAATCGGGACCGGGTCGTTGTTGATGTTAATGTCTGTTGTTGTCGGGTGCTCATAGAGTCCTCTGTCGCCTTCCTCTCGTTTTTCGCAGTGTGTGTGTGTGTGTGTGTTTTGACCGACCGACCGTCGACAATTCGATCGCTTGCCTTTCATTCGATTAAAATAGAACACAACAAATAAAAAAAGGGGGTTGGTCGTCATCATCACCACCATCATCATCAATACATCATCTTCAAATCGACCATCCCTATCGACCGCACCCCGACTTTACTTTCAATAATATCTCCTTCCGACGATTGAAGAATAACAATACCGACTCTCTGACGACCTTTGCGACTTTTCGCTTTTAATTTTAATATATCTCACACCGTCCGATCAATCATGGCGACATATCTCGGCCCTCCGCCATCGCGGCGGCGGTCTCCGCTGATGCGACTTCTCAGCATCTTGTCCTTCGTTTCCCTCATCACGGGTAGCGCAGGCGCCATCCAAAAAGAAAAGATGATTAGTTCACAGTCGCTCTCGACCTGTATGGACAATTCGCAATTCACAGTCTCCCAATTCGACGTCTTGTACACTCCCAACAATGCCACCCTTCAGTACAGTTTCGATGGTACATCTTCCATCCAAGGCAACGTTTTCATCATCTTAGACATCATCGTCTACGGATACACCGCCTACAGCAAGAAGATTGATCCTTGTGCCGAAAAGTTTGCCAGTTTGTGTCCCATGGCAGCCGGTCCCGTCTCTTTGCCTCCAGCTGCTATCAATGCCAGTGCTTTCGTCAACAATATTCCTGGTACGTATTCGCAACCTTCCTCCACGCCGTCGCACTCTGAATTGAGAAATTAATTGCTAAACTTATGGTCTTTTACAGGCGTCGCTTTCACCATTCCCGACATTGATGGTCTTGCCAGAATCACCATCCAGATGGCTTCCAATTTGCAACCGGTCGCTTGTCTCGAAGCCGAGCTTTCCAACGGCCAGACCGTTCACCAGAACGCCGTCAGCTGGGTTACCGCCGTCATTGCCGGTTCCGGTCTTGCTGCTTCTGCCATCACTTCCGGACTCGGCCATTCGAACACTGCTGCTCACGTCGCTGCTAACGCTCTCTCCCTTTTCGGTTACTTCCAATCTCAAGCCATGTGCGCTATGATTGCCGTCAAGTTGCCTCCTGTCGTTCGTGCTTGGACTCAAAACTTTGTTTGGAGTATGGGTGTCATCCGTATCGGTTTTATGCAGAACGTTCTCCATTGGTACATTCAAGCCACTGGCGGTAGCCCCGATCTTCTCTTCCAGAATCTCGACAGGGTTAACGTTCAAATTCAGAAGCGTGCTCTGAATCTCCAGGCTCGTGCTATGGACATAATATCCGGTCTTGCGAAACGTGCTGGTGATCAAGGTACCTACAGCCAAGGTGAATTCATCGATGTCTCCGGTATCTCTCGTGTTGCTTTCCTTGCTAGAATCGAAGAGACCAATCTCTTCATGACTGGCCTCGGATTCTTCGTCTCCTTTGTCGTTCTTGTGGTTCTCATTGTCGTCGGATTCAAGTTTGGTCTCGAACTCTGCGTCAAGAAATTGAGGATCGCAAAGGGCTCCAAGTTTGCTGAATTCAGAAAGGGATGGAAGATTGTTCTCAAGGGAATCCTTTACCGTATCGTCCTCATCGGTTTCCCCCAACTCTCCATCCTTTGTCTGTGGGAGTTGACCGTCCGTGACTCGCCAGCCGCTGTCGTTCTTGGGCTCATCTTCTTCCTCGTTTCTCTTGCGCTTCTTTCCTGGGCTTCTTACAAGGTCATCCGTCTCGCTCAACACTCCATCAACATGCACAAGAGCCCTGTTGTCATCCTGTACTCCGACCCAGCTTCCCTTAACAGATGGGGCTTCCTCTATGTGCAGTTCAAGGCCTCTTGCTACTACTGGATCATCCCATTACTCGCATACATCCTTATCAAGAGCATCTTCATCGCCTTTGCTCAATCCAAGGGTTCCGTCCAGAGTGTTGCTCTTGTTCTCGTCGAAGGTGTCTACTTGATCGCTGTTTCGTACTTCAGGCCGTGGATGGATCGTAAGGTTAACGTCTTCAATATTTCCATCTGCATCATCAACTTTATCAACGCTATCCTGCTGATGATCTTTTCCGGCATCTTCAACGAACCAGTAAGTTCCAAAGCATATCAATCTTTCTCATCATTATCCGCTAACACTTTTGCACAGCTCATCGTCTCTGGTGTCTTGGGTGTCGTCTTCTTTGTGATGAACGCCATTTTCTCCTTTGTTCTTCTCATCCTTGTGCTCGTCGCCACCATCTATGCCTTGGTTTCTAAGAACCCTGATACTCGTTATCAGCCAATGCGTGACGATCGAGCTTCTTTCATCAAGTCCACGGAAATGGTCGGATCCACAGAACTCGACGCTCTCGGTGCAACTGCTCGCGGCGAGCACAAGTCTGGATACAATACCCGTGATCTTGACGAAGACGATTCCAGCGCCCACCGTTCGCAGGACTATGCCGCCGGTGTGCCGCTTCCACAATCCCAGACACCATCCCACTATGCTCCATCTCAATATGGCGGCAGCGCCAGCGGGGAAGGTGACTACGAGAAGAGATACCACAGCCCTAGCCCATACCAGCAACAGGCTGCTGACCGACCTTTCCTTTCCGCTGCAAGCCCAGCGCGCGCCGCACCAAGCCCAACGAGAACACCACAGGGCTTCGGTGACTTCCCAAGCTATGGAGGCAACGGAGGCTACAACAATAACAACAACAATAACAACCAAGGGAACAGATGGCAGGTTGGAGCCGGGTACGAGCATTAAATAAATCGTCCACTCCGGCAGTCCGCTATCGTTATGTCTCTTAATTTACCAATACAACGTACTGGGAAAGCACCAAACGTTGTTTAATGAAACTTGTTGCATTGTCGGGATCCTTCTCCTGGTAGCATTTATTTTTGTTGGTCATTCGGTTGAACGGGTAGGCTCAATGTTCAATGTATTCCATAAACCAAGAGAACGGGGACAGTATACTAGCATTTTTTGGGATTTACTTTTTTATATCTACATTTGTTTTTTTTTTTTTTCTTTTCGGGTATAAAAATTCAAAAAGGACAGACGTGCTTTCGGTTTTTTTGTTATAAGGGAGGATAGTGGGGTTCATCATCTGCGGCAACGATATTTTGCGATTTACTATTTTCTTTTCTTCGATTCGCTTCATTCGTTTTTTCTCCTCCTTACATCGTCAAGGCGTCATTAGTTTTAGTGTTTATTATTTTTTTTCTTTTCCCACTCGCATCCAGACATTTTGGCACTCTTTAGTTTTTCGGGGTTACTACTTGGGGTGCAGTACCCGGAGCCGGAGAGCAGCATGTACAGACCTACCAAAAAATCAGAATTGATAATCGATAGTCTACATACACACATACATACATTACAACTATATTATATTATCTTGTTTGAAGATTCAACCCATACATCACTGCTGCTTCTTTTGACCCTTCGTTTTCGACTGACCACCGGCAGTTAACAGATAATCACCTCCAAAGAGAACCGCTAAAACACCATAAAGCCCGCTCAACGGCCAGATTGCCCAAACCATCGCACTAACCCAAGCGAACCAAGACGCATTAATCCTCTCCTGTTCCGCCACCAAATCGGTCTTGACCTTATCGTACACGCTAGGCAAGTACGACGCATGATACTTCTCCCGTAAACCGTCATACTCCTTCTTATTATAGATCTTCCAAAACTCGTCTCGAGTGTAATACGTCTGAGCGTACAGCCACTTCTTCCCACCCAAACTATCCACCTTTTGCTCCAACCTGCGGTTTATATCTATGAATGATGCGGTAGTTTTTGCGGTGCGGGGAGCGGGACCCCATACACCGAAATTCAAAAGGTATTCCGGTGAATCCCTCGCGGATACCTCAGCGAGCAAACCGTGCGGGGAGTCGCCGCGGGTACCTTTCATTTTCAACGGACATAGCCAGAGCGGGTATATCCCAAACTCAGCCTCCAGGAAGTTTATAAACTCCACGGCGCCGGGGTAAGGTACCGCGACGTCCTGGATGACGTATATATCTGAGTGTCCGCTTTTGTGAAGCGCATGGTACATTATTCTCGTGTGCATAAAGTAATCCAACACCCATCGGGTGATTCTATTGAACGGGGTGATAAAGTACGAGAAGGCGTAACGACCGACCCAGAATCCACCGCGGTCGTAGCGGAAGAGGTAGGATGTTATCGGTACCGTGTCTACATATGGTGCTCTTTTTGTGGTTCTTTTACGGAGGAGGAGTTGTTCGGCGTGGATGTAGAACCACGGGTCTGTGGGAGATGTGAAGGATTGGATCTTTGTACCGGGTGTGGGAGAGTCGATTAGTCTTCCTGATACCAAGACGCCGGTGGTTTTCGAAAACATGATGCCGTCGAGGTAATCGTTCGTGGGGTCGTTTGTGAGTTCCTCGATTTTAGGAACAATCTCGTCCGCGGATTCTATAGCGTGGTAGGTTACTTCGACGTACGGCTTCGCGGGGATCAATTGTAGTTCTAAAAGTGTGACGACACCGAGGGTTCCGAACGACGATGCGGCTCCGTGTAACAGATCGATTTTATCCTCCCTTGACGCCTTTACGATCTCCCCGTTCGCCAGCACCATCTCCACCCAATTCACATTTCTGTCGAAAAACCCGTGACGGAAGGAGCTACTCTCCGCTGATGTGCCGGAATATCCTCCTCCTGTGGTGATACCGGGAAACTCCATCACAACTGGTGGGATGAGGCCGTGGCAGAGGGTAGCTTCCACTAATCGGTCCATAGGGACGTTTGGCTCCACGACGGCGGTTTTGGCGAGGGTGTCCACGTTGAGCACGTGGGTGAGTGTGCTGGTGTCAACCATGCGGTCACGGGAGAGGGTTGAGGCGCGGGTGCTGTTGGTAGAGCCATGGTAGATGCGGTAGGGGACTTTGCGGGCGTGGAAGGCTTGGATTGTGGTGGATATCTTTTGGACTGCGGCGTCGTGCGAGGCTTGCATATTGTGACTAACCGGGATTGTAAGCGGTTAATTACTTAACTTGCGAACTTGTTGGATCGATATATATATATATATATATATAACTTACAAGAGATACTAATGTGTGTAATTGTTGGAGGGGATACAATTACTTAAGTATTTTGATATCGCGAGAGTTGCTGTCGGCCGGGATCGTTGGTTATATGATATTCAAGGTGCTGGTTGGTTGGAAGCCTCGGGCACTTGGTTACTTTTATATACACCTTCTACGCTCTAGTGATTAGAGATACCGGAGGATGAATCGCAACATGTATGAATCTCGTAATGGATGTAATTAATCCCAAATTTATACGAACTCGGTAAGAAGTAACCGAACATGCATCTCGTCGTGACGAAGTTGAGTAATTAATACAGGGATCCAATGTATTGAATACTCAACGCAAGTTCCGCTTTTACATTGTTGCATTTTGTATACAAGCACGAAGCGGGTTCTATATATAGCTAGTGACCTCAGTATGATATATGATTCGCAATGCATGTATAATATATATAACCCTCGCGGGCACAGTATCTATGATGAAGCTAGTAGCGGGACTTTTGTCGGCATATATAAGGAACACGGGCAAAAACGAATAGCACCATAAACAACTAAAAACTTTCACTTTATAAGGACGGAGCAAACTGGGAAAGTAAATTCGAGAGATGACTTGTGGTAGTATCGTGATGCTATCTACGCGATTTGTTTTGTCTCGATGGTAGTGTTTGCAACCGATATTTCCTCATCTCTCATGCTTTTTTCAATATCGCATTGCCCCAAGGTAGAAATGAAGGGCAAGAGAGAAAATGGTCTCGATTTCGGAGTACTCTGAAGCAGTTCGACTTGATTCTCGGGTAGACGACTGCTAGAGTTTCTCGAAAGAGCCAAAAGATAAGTACAAGAGAAAAAAAGAAAGGAAAGTCGATGAAAGAAATATTCATAAAAGCAAAGAGAAGAAACAAAATAGAGTAAAAGACCCGTTAGGACACCTGTAAATGCATATCTAGTCCATTCAAGACTTGCAAAAGCAAAACGAAATTATGCAAAAGAAAAATGTCGTTAAGAAGGAAAAAAAGGGTAGCCGTAGCAGACCGCGTCAATTGTAAGAGGAGAGCGAAATCAAATCGCTTTCGGACTCTTCATCGTCGGCCGCGCCATCGGTATCACCAAGGCGGCTATCCGAGCGTTTAGCACTATCTCGCCAATTGTTAGACTCACGCCAGAGCTTGGGGACTGAGCGCTGAGGATGAATGATTTGTGACATCGATCGGTGGCGGGCCCCAAAAATGGGTCGTGGGTTGTAGTGTGGGTAGCTAATGTCTACCCCCCCAAGGGTAGGGACCATGGGCTGATATATCTCCTCGAGACGCCTGAGAGAAGAGCGACTCGGGCCGGAAACGGACCTCATGGAACCGCCCATATGGCCAGGGCCGAGAGCGGTCATACGAGGAATTGGAACCAAGGGTTCCGTGTACATTCCACGAGGTGGAGGACCCATGAAACCAGGTGGAGGAATAGCTAGACGGGGTGGTGGTTGTCCGGAGAGTTCAGCAGCACCACCAGGGGGGAACTCATGAGAGAACTTGCACCCTTGTTGGGCGAAATCGCAGTGACCGGTGCGTAGAAAGTAAGCACAGTGGGTTTTGATGCCTGGTTGGGTGGAGATGATCGAATTCTGGCGTTGGAAAGGGTTCGGAAGGGACAACCCGCCATGCAATGGGATGTAAGTATCGCGAACTGGAGGCTGTGATTGAGGAAAGTTTTCCTTCACATACTTTGGTCCGTAGAGACGCAAAGCTGCAGCTGCAGTCAGGGGAGGATAAGCAGCGCCCTGGGGGGCACTGTTTTGTCTGGAGGACATTGTACTAATGCTGCTTTGAGGTTGATATTCCGGGTTCATGTGGCTGCGCAAAGAGACGCCGGAATCCCAAGAGATAGTATGTTGATGACTTGGTTTGGAACTTTCGAACAAGAAGTTCTCCTTGTGTTCTTCGTCGCGAAGTTGACTGAGGACCATGGATTGTTGACAGAGCTGGCATTCTTCTGATCCGTGAGCGAGGCATGGAACCTTGTTTGAAATGACTTCCATGATCAACTACATAAATTTCATCAGATATCAGATTAATGACTCATATTATAATTATTAATATCAGATTAATATTAATTTTATCAAGTGCAAACTAAAAGGAAAGAGAACTACCTACCCTACGCTGCTCAGCATTCTCCTGCTCAAAAGATAGGGTATAGGGTTAGCCCAAACGTGTCTCTTCTCGTCTTCATTTTAAAGTAATCAAAACCTACCGATTCAATCAATTTAAATCGATAATAAAACTCATGCAACATTGCCTTTTCCTCTTCAGTGAAGTTGATCTCTCTGAAAATGTCCTCTGGAGTTCTGTCCCCGCGGCTAAGGGCTTGACAAGCAAGGTGGAAAATACCTTCGCGGAGGTTCGATTTCCTCTCCGCATCTTGGTTTGTCCCGATGCCGACTTGTAAAATCGGTTGGAGAATAGAACCACTTACGGAAGAAGCGTCAGAGGAAATTGATGGCTGCATGTTTTGCATATTTTCGAAATCATAAGCGGCAGCAAGATCTGGTTGCGACTTGCGATACGCTCCGCTGACCCTGGCATGCATGACTCGGATACGACGTCCTTTGAGATTCTCACCGTTGAGTTCTCGCACGGCTTGTTTTGCTTCCTCTTCGGTAGCAACATTGACGTATACGACGCCCTTGATGCCATCGCGCTTCTTGGGGAAATCGACGCATTCACTAGAAATTTTCAAATTAAATAATTGTTCATCTGGGAACCCCGATAAAACTTACACATCATAGCCGTCGAAGAAGTCGAGGACGTCTTGCTTCCTAGCGGCGTATGGGATGTTGTCGAGATACAAACGCTTGGGGTTCGGATCGCTATATGCTGCTGGAGGAGTAGGGACCTTGGCCCCTTGTCCGATCTTGGGAGCTTTGTAGCGTGGGACATCTTGAGTTTGGTTTTCACTTTGGGCATCCTCCGTGGCTTTGTGAGAAGTGCTGGCGAGAGCTTTATTCTGTGGGAATAAGCTTGAGAATCTGCTTGTTTTGACGAACGGGGTAACCTTCACGCCTTCATATTGCTCTTGAAGTGACATGTTGTCTACAGCCGAGAGAAGTCCATTTTCGTCGTCCTTTTTAGCGGAGACTGAAAACGAGAGATATCAGTGTTCCTATCCTTAAGCTTAAGGATAAGTAAAACTTACCGTCCGAAGATTTGAAAGGAAGTGGCAACATCTTTGATATAAAGATGCTAAGGATATATCCCGGAATGGGTTATAGCCTTCAAAGCGTTAGCTGGTATCATAATTGTTTTGAAAGGAGCGTGATATGGAGTTCAAGACTTTGGAGTAAAGCAGAAAGGCTATTTTATCAACTTACGCTTGCTTTTTATATCAAAGACTGAGATCAAACTATACCGGAATACAACGTAGTCGTTAGATAGGCTTTTATACGAGAAAGAGGATGGAAAAAAAGGATATTATATAAGAAAGATAGTATGTGTATGTTTTTGAAAGGTAAAGGAACCCCCTCACATTTCTTGTTTGTACGAGATAAGTTGTCAGAGATGAGAAAGGGCAGTCAGAAAAAGAAGGATAGGTGAGATGAAAAGTTTAAAGAAAGAAAGCAGGAGAAGCAGGGGGGGGGGGGTCCGAGTTTATATATCGATGGCAGTGGTCATAAAATCACTCTAGAAGCATATCCTAGCCGTTGAATGACATCGTGGGTTGATTTCCTTTTGCTTCCAGAGAATGTGTAGGAATAGGAGAGAGTGTGTAGAGCGTCTCATGGATTCACCGCTAGGAAAGCTTTAAACGGTATCTCAAAGCCTTGAAATTCTTCGCCAATAGCACACTTGACATGGTAAACAAAATATTATATAGTTGCCGAGTGTGAGAAGAACGAGGGAAATTCGTGATATGATCTAGGAGCCTATGTCCTGTAAAATATCTCTTCCCAAGTGGAGTATCCCCAAGAGCAAAAGGTGCTTTCATACTGGCTAGAAATTCAGACAATGTGAAATAATGGGATCCAGAACAAGACGTCAGTTTCCAAGAGAAAAGTCCTTGATTTGTTAAGCGAAAAGAGGATTGCTGTCAGATAGGCTGATAGGTTTCTCTTTGTTGGCAACAGGTTGCGACAGTACAGCTCATCAGGCCGCCGAGGCTGCACGAGAATCTGCAGGTACCCGTTAACGACGTCTCGGACATGGCCTGTGCGCGAATATGATATTCCATATATTGACAACCTAGACTGGCCGTTGATCAAGTGTCGCCAATATCAATTGTATAAGAGTACCGTCATATCAAAAGCCATCACAGCAAGTCGTAAGGTCGGAAAATGAGGCGCGTGGTCACGCACTCAACATGTTATTTCGAACTCAAAAATTGGTACGTGACCAATCTCTGGAAAGAAGAGCAAAAAAATGTCTCTTCAAGGCTAGAGGTTGCGATTTCTGCGTTTCGAGGAATATACATGTATAGGTGTATCATCGCCACATACGTCCATCTGACAACGGCGGACTAGAAGGCATTCTTGGAGATGAACACGTGCACCTCAATCGTCTTCCTCCTCCTCTTCCTCTTCGAGACTATCAACCTTAGTATGCTCGTTGAGACGCTATGACGAAATCACTAATTAGCATATCTACATCAAAGGAGAGTTATGACTAAACTAACTTCCTCCAGGATCCTTTTTAGCTCAGCAACTCTGGAGTCTTTTATGATCAGATGCGATTCATCGAGATTCTATATGCGTATTAGTATTGTGTAGTTGGAGGGTATTTAAGAACGGAATTGTACCTCTACGATGAAGTCATGGGTTTTGCTATCGATATCTAAAATGATAGCTTTGATAGATGGGTCGCTATGCAAGGTTAGCGGTGTATGGATGGCGTGGGTTATTGGTACGCTTTGATCGAGTGTCGGAAACACACGCACCATTCGACTAAAACACCTGCCGTGATGATACGTAGATTAGTAGGTGTATAGGTGAGTCCAGTGGGTCCAATAGATCTCACCTTTGATAGCTCTGACCATATTCACCGTCTCCTTGTAGTTTCTCTGACGTCTTACAATTGATGTTGGAGGACGTGTTTGTGTATCGCGTATCTCTTTATACGTCGTTGGCATCAAGAAACTACCACACAACGCTTTCCAAAATTATATTAGGCTCAAAGTTTGCGGATTCAGCTTAACTTCATTGTGTAAATGTCATTACTGCACTCAAAATAAATGAATTGATGGTTTGATTTGTAGAACGACGTATATTTAATATCACTACGGGCTCTTAGATTGACTCCTTCAATTACGCAAGTATTCAGTACCTCAGCACTTAAATACTGGACTAAAACAACGAGACCACCTAAAACTACAATCTGCATTCGTTCTGAATCCAAAGTATTTGTAAGGCTAGGCAGAGGAATAGGGGTTTTGTCTGACGTTAACGCGTTTTGATTAGCTAAATTATCAAGCTTTCTTTATTGCAATGCTTCATCTATAGCAATCTCTCGATGCAAACAAATAATGATAAGAAGCTCTAACTTGCTAAAGTTTCAACAAGACGACAGGTCTATTTGAACATATTCTTGTACGCATCCCTTTCCTTCTGAGCCCGAGCCGCTTGTTTTGCTTTCAGCGTGTCAAGATCTCTCTTAACGGCACCATCGCTCGGCACATACTTGATAGCCTCTTCCAAATCCTCCAGAGCCTGCTGCTCGTTCTTCAACCCCAACCTAGCCGTAGCTCTTCTGTAGTATCCCTTTCCTTTCTCAGCATCGCTCAAACCCTCGACCTCGATAGCTTTAGTAGCAGATTCCTCGGCATCCTTAAAGGCCTTTGATTTGTTCTGAAGCAGAGCAGAGTTCGAGTGCAATGAGAAACGAAGAGTATGCATCGCTTTGATCTGATCCGGGGTACCGTCATCCTCGTTCATGGTGACATAGTTGGAGATGTATCGTAGAGCCTTTTGGTATTTCTCCACGGCCACTTCGATATCTCCCTTCTTGAAAAGAGCATTTCCGATGTCTTTGATTTCCGAAGCAACTTTCAGCGCTTCAGCTGCTTCTATGTCTTCCATGCCGGCGTCTTCTGGGAAGTCTTCGTATTTATCTCCGGTTCCGTCGTCTTCCTTTGTGGCTTCGCCGGAATCATTAGGGTCGAGTTCTCCGCAGTCTGCAAAATTCTGAATTAGAAAAATATTTATGCTCGGAAGGTATCAGTGGGGATAATGGTACCTTGGATGATGATAGGCCTGCTAGGCTTGTCTTGAGCATCCGTCTTTGTTTCTTCGATCTTCCTAACGACGCTCTTGCCGCTGAGGACGTGTCCGAATACGACGTGCTTCCCATCTAATCAACCCTATTAGTATACATACCTAAACCGATATGCTAATGTTGATAATTACTGACCAAGATGTGGGGTCTGAGTGGTCGTGATGAAGAATTGAGATCCATTTGTTCCAGGTCCGGCGTTTGCCATGGAGAGCAAGAATGGCCTGTCGTGCTTCTTTTCGAAATTTTCATCCTCGAATTTCTCGCCATAGATCGATTCGCCTCCCGTGCCATTACCAGCTGTGAAGTCACCACCTTGACACATAAACTTTTTGATGACACGGTGGAAGCCGGAGCCTTGGGTCTTTCGTGTCAGCTAGGATCGTGGGCTATAAGATAGACGGACGAACACACCTTTGTAGTGGAGTGGCTTGCCGGACTTTGTTTTTCCCTTCTCTCCGGTACATAGCGCTCGGAAGTTTTCGGCGGTCTTGGGGACGACTGGTATATTGCGTTAGGTCGCAGGCGTAGAATATAAATATGAAGAGTGGAGAATTGGCTTACTATCAGAATACTGAGATGCGTAGAGGAGATCGTGTTAGCGAATGGTGAGTTGAGAGATGTCACGATAATAGACGTACCAGTTCGAAGGTGATTCTCTCAGGGCGCCGGTCTCCGATTGAGATATCAAAGAAAACTCTTGGGCGTTCTGGGATAGTATTAGTATAGGTTTACGGATGGTAATACGTGTGCTATCTATTCAATATACTTACTTGCTGTCTCGGTCATGTTGAAAATTGTAGCCTTTCGCTAACGCAGAAAGATATTGATACGTGACTCTGAAAATAGGAAAAAGGATATGAAATACAATGATGGAAACAAGATGAAAGTGATGATCGGAAGAATAATAATCGAACTGCGAAACTTGCCACAGAAAGGAATTCAGGATTCAATCGATTGTGGGATGCGGGAGAAGGCTGGGATGGAATGCAAATGGGAAGAACGTTCTGGAAACCTTGTGGTTCGCGTGCTGCGGTCATTCAAGCGACAGGCCTTCTAATTCTGTGTTACCCCGCCATAACGCACCTTGGCGGGGTACTTTTCTTTTGCCCCTCCGAATCATATTTCTATGGACATTATAGAAGCTAGAAGTGAAGCTGATGGCAGGTCGATAGCGCCAATTGGTACCTGCATTTGTTACAGATGGCACCCTGGCATTTTGATTTTGATTTTGATTTCGAGCTTTTTTTGGTTTTGAGGTGCGAAATTCCTTAAATTTTCACGTGTTTGTGAAGGTATCTCTCTCGAACTTTTACTAGGTTTTCATGCTATAGAGACCGAGAGCATATGATTATTTAAATCTATATCTTTGAAATACAACATCGCAGTTAAGTACCATTAAGTCACAAAAAAATTTAATATCTAATGTAATATTATGATAAACAGGAGGTACACCACGGTATATAAGCAATTGATCGCTTCCTGACCTCAGTCCAGTGCTGCCGAAGAACTTGACCCTGGCGTTTCCCGTCCTTTCAACTTCAACGATTTATCTAGCTTCTGAGGTTTCGGTTTCTTTTCCGGTGTATTCAACTCGAGAGTCACCGGGCCGTCATTTACCAGGGCAACCTTTTCAAAGATCATATCAAAGTATCAGATTAAAGTAAAGCTCTCAGATCGATGTCGCATCGAGTGCATTTGAACGTTCTACTTACCTGCATCATCGCTTGGAAAACGCCATCCTTTACTCTCTCTATCTGATAACATTGCTGTACTTGGGAGAAGAAATAATCATACAAGACTTTAGCCCTGTCCGGTGCCATCGCCCCGTGGAAATCCGGCTGTCATATTGATTAGAGTTATTATCAATTCGATCAAGATTTTGGAAATGAGGTTTTAAGGATGTTGTATATATATGGACTCATACCTTGCTTCCTTTCCTCGTATTTGCTAGTAACGTGAATTGGGAGACTGTGTGATGGGATTTTACGGTATCAATAACTCAGTTGGATATATGTGATTCTGGTGCATGGAACCGGTTTCTTACCACAAAGTACTTCTCCTCCAATATCGACCACATTTTTCTTCCACTTGAATATTCAAAATATAAATAAAAATATCACAACTATCGTCAGCATGTATTCTTAAACACTGATTGGACGATGGTACGTTCTTGAAATCGCGGAAAATAAATTAGGAGATATTGGAAGTACCCTATTGCCCTCTTCGTCATCCCAAAACTTCATCTGAAGGACTTTTCTAGCCATATTTGCAGCATCGGTTTCATCATCATCAGGTCCAACTGCAAATAGAACGAGATATTATATAATCGATTAATTAATTGATTAGCTATTAGCTGTGCCATGTCCGACAAGGTAATATAGAGCGATTGACGAGATGCACACCGTTTACCGATGCTTCATATCATACCGGCTGCGAAAACAAGAAGACCCTTGGATATCGAGGAAATCAATTGCGAATCGACCGTAACGGACGCGGACAACACTCTCTGGACAACAGCTTTTGTGGACCCGAATATGGAGCTGGTTAGTGTCTGGATTATATCGATTACCAACAGAAAATTCGAATTGAGGAGATATATAGGAGGAAATGAGGCCAAGTGGACTGGAATCTATACCCTTCATGTTGTCTTGAAGTAACTGCAAGCTGCACGATTCGAATGGTTTGAGACTGCGGTGGTATGACGAGCTACGTACTCAGTTTAGCCCTGCGAGCGACACTGGAATGGATGCTGTTACAAGAACGAAGCTCAACCTTTTGACTTTTTCAGCCAGCCGCACAATACAGCGTTGTTGCAGGTGTTGTGCCGGTACGCGCATACTACAATGCATGGGAATAATAATATTAAAACCTTCAGAGCCAGGGGAGCAATAGCAACTTAGGAAACAGCCTATAATTTAATAGTTTAAGCTGAAGGTTCGAGTGTCCAATAGAAACCATGATACTATTTCCAAAAAAATGCTATACCAAAAATTCGCTCGCTAATTACAAGTTTAAACAGCCGTTATATACATCTCAGCTAAAAGCATCATGATTCCTCCACCTTCCCAGTCACTGTAAATCTATCTTTCATATTATATAACCCAGGTACCGTACGTTATCTATGTCCCAAAAATCGATTCATTTCCTCCTCCTCCTCTTTCACTTCATCTTCATTCCACTCCTTATTAGCGGCCAACTCGCTCATCCCACCGTTCCAAATCTCCCACCACCGTCTCTGCAACTCCGCCTCTTCCATTCGATTCACCTGTGCCGCCGCCTTCAAAGCCGCATCATTAAACTTATACTCCCCCAGGTCAATCCGTTTATTCTTCAACCGTGGATCTCTAACCTTCCGTCTCCATTCAATTAGTCGCCGCCAGTACGCCCCCAAACCCATTTTATTCTTCCGATGTTGATTGATCGATGCTGCCCAGTCGGTCAAAAAGTCCGCGATTTCCTTGATGGTAAGATTTGATTCCAGCATGTTATAGCCTTCCGAGAAACATTCGTTGCGGGAGTATAGGACCCAAAATTCCGCTTCGTCCTCCACGTCTAGCGGCTCGATATGACCATCATCTACCATTTCTTCCTCTTCTCCCTCTTCTCCCTCTTCCTGATGTGCTTCCTGATTGAGCACTCGCTCCACATCGATCAACTCGTTGACTTCAATATCTGGGGTTTCCGGCTCTTCTGGTTCTTCCATATCAGCTGGCACAGGTGCAGGTGCTTCAGCTACTGGAGCTGGTACCGCAGCTACGGCTTGCGCTGGAGCAGCGGCCACTGCAGCCGCGACACCGTTGATATCTCGCGGCGCTTGACCAGGTACCACAATTTGAATCATCATCGGTTGTGGAGGCTCTTCGGGAGCATCTGGTGGTTGTTGCGGCTGCGGCGCGTGCTGGATCTCGCCATTCTCATCGACACCTTCCCATAACCTGTTGTAACAAGTACTCTTCTTTTGGCTGTAATGTTGATACGGATTGTCTGGAAACAAAAAGGCACCGCATAACAGACAGAAATGCGTCCCACATCTCGAGCAGTACTACAAACAACAATCGTAAGCAAGTGGTCTTCAACGGTTGATAGAAAATTAGTGATAGTACCATATGATTGCACCCGCCAGATTTTGAAATCGGAATGAGACAGGTAGGGCAAGGCGTGCAATTCGCTTCCAAGAATTCTTCGGTAAGCTTGGTCTCCTCCTCTTCAGCTTTAGTAGTCTTGCCAGGTACCGGGGAGACTTTGCAAGTGGACTTGTATCCATGCCACGTCTTGCCGCAATCCGCACAAAACGCTAGCGAGCAATCCTGGCAGATTGCCAACTGATCCTCCCCGCTATCTCGTAAAGCCGGACCTCTGCAAAAGTTTCTGGGGCAGTATACGACATTCTTCATGGATTCAAAGGCGCGTTTTCGTTTCAATTTGAGGAACCGTTCGACTATATCGGGTTCTAGGAGTAATTGCAGTTCGGCGGGGGCTATGGCGCCTGGCTTTCGTGGGATTTTGTGAACGTTTCCTTCTTCGTCGACGGCTTCTTCGGGGGGTAAATCCTTTCCGCAGACGTAGTTTAGACACTGAACGCTGTTGACATCTCCTTCCTTGATCATGGCCGAAAAGTAGTCTTTCAGGCAAGGTTTGCAGAAGACGTGTCCGCACTGGTTGATCCGATGGCAGATAGCACCTTTCCGAGGTTCCAAACAGACTCCACCTGTAGACGTACGTTAGCACTATCGTTTCGAGATTCATCTTTGTTTTTTGAAATAATAGAATTCGTACAGTCAAAAGTTCCTTCGTTGAATTTTCTAACCTTCATATTCCGATCATACTCTAGAATCTCAATCTTCTCCTTCTGGTTGACCTTGATATCCAACGGCAAAGGGAGATCGAATAGTCTATCAGCTGAACTTTGTAATGTGTCGATACACGAGAATATAGCTTGGTCTCTCAACCCTTCCCAAGTTTCCACCAGGTCCGCCTTCAGCCGCTGTAAGATCTGTGGCTCCAACCAGCTGCTCACAAGTCTCATGTTCGGCGGCATACCGTAAGGATACCCCTTGGGCAACTGGAACTCAAAGGTGAGAGGCGGGAGATGAGTGAGTTCCGCAGTTTCCTCCCGGCGGACATCTTCGCTGACGTCAAGGAGGGTGAAATGTGCAGTTATGGGAGTTGAGGGAGATATTTCAATGTCGAAGGAGCCACCAAGTTTGCCGATTTTGGAAAATTCGGGGTAGATTACGGCGATGGTGGCGATTTCGAGGATACGTTCGTCGTCGGGAGAGATGTCATCGGCGGGCTCGAGAACGAGGGTCGAGATTTGGGAGGAGAGGATATCAGATGCGAGGGTGTTGCTGCGGAGTAAAGGCGGAGGGGCAGCAGGAGGGGGAGGAGGGGCGACGACAGCCCGGCCTTTTCCTTTGTTGAGGCGCATTGTAAAATTATATATTTGTTGGCGATACAGTAGTTATATGCGATTTCAGTGAAGCTTTTGTTATCTGAACGGATGATGATGATTTCGAGAGTGAAGAACAAGACCTCCAGGGCCCTTAAAAGTATTTTCGATTTTCATCTGAGTCATGGCAGTGATCAGGAGAGAAGAAGGAGCCTTGCGGTTGAGAGAGAGAGTCACCGATAGGCCATCCGAATTGAGGTTGAATTTGACATTACTAAGTAAGTGGTCGGAACAGACCGACCCACCAAACAACACAGCAAACCGAACGACGTCAGTGAACGGACCCAGTCGGCTGATTCATTCGTGTCTCAGGGATTAATTACATAGGCCAGGGTGTAAGCCAGAATCTGTTTTTGAACCGAATGGGGATGTGATACAGTTTTAGCCACCGCATATCAATTCTCAGCGGGATCCAATTATCGCCGTTCGATATATATATATCATTTTGAGTGCCGGGTCGCGTTGCAGTAACAAGCCCGGCCATGATATCCGAAAAGATATCGAGATTGGTCTCGCTGAGCCAGACTCTGACGCGTTGATCGAGATATATTTTCTTCCATCGATTGAATAATTCCTCAAGTCTCAAAATATCAGTTATTGGGGCCTTGTAAGTAATCCTAAAAATATAATTTACGAGGCCAAAGAGTAGACCAAACCCCGTCGATGTCGGGCTTTTGGGTTAACTGCCAGCTGCCATCTCGCTTTAAACGGAAAAATCGAGGCTTGAATTTCAAAATCTAGTAAAGAAGCTAGGAAATCAAAGTAGGAGGCAGTAGCATTGACAAAACCTTTGCAATCAGTTGAGACTATCGAGCTCAAAATCAATGATGCACGCCTTAATTAGATTTGTGAACCCAAATGACCAGAGACTGAATATGTTATATATATATAATAATGAGCGGATGGCGACGATGCATAAGAATCACAGTTCATATACATATACTCTATTGCATCTGTTAGATCTTAAAGTTTTATAAATATAGAATAGCCAATAGAGAAACTGGTAGTTCTACCGAACATAATATTAGATTCGTTTTATCATTTTAATACCAAACAAGCCCCCACCTTCACTTTTAGAACCCAAGGCCATAGAATCTAGTATGTGAGTCTTTACTAAAAGAAGTCTAGTGATGTAGTTGACAATAATTAGGTCTTTTTCCCCACGCGTGAGTACTATAACTGGTAATTCCCAAATACGGAACTTGTGTATCTTTTATGTCTCTACAATGAAATAAGAATTCGCACCACTCGGTCCAAGGTTACTCACACCGTGCACACGGTAATCTGAGAGACCAAATGGGGAAACTATTAAGTATCCTATGTATCTTCTATTTCGACACCTGTGGCGCATGATTCGCTGGTTCCTGACGCCGTGGCGGCTTGCTGTGTGTTGTCGATGTTGTAAATCGCGCCAGCAATTTTAGGCTAGACTTTCTAGTAGCGAGCCTCGACGTCAATGCCAATAAACACTCCGAACGGACGAACCTCCATTGGCTAGTCCTCCGTCCTCGATATCAATACCCCCCCGATCCCAGTCGCATGACGAGCCTCTAGGGATACCGAGACTTCATCTTCTACTCTCCGCTCCGACAATGGCTGCTCTACGCCTTCCCGCTAGGGTTTTGAGACCGTCGTCGATATCGGCGGTCCCGTCGAGTTTTAGGCCCGCCCCGCGAAACCTACTGCGACAGTTCACCGCCTCATCTACGACGAAGAAGGCTACTCCGCTTACAAGTAGAGACCCCAAAACTGGAGAAGAGCTGCCGAATTTGCGAAAAATCCAGCGACCCCGTAGGTTCCCTATCGATCGCTAAATTTATCTATACAAAGTCTAACTGGCTGATAACCTCTTCATCGAAATAGCCATTGGCGAACTACGAGCTCCCGTTGTCAACCCCACCGACCAATATGCCACCCAATCCGAACAACTGCATGCTTATGGAAAATACCTCATGTCCTGTCTCCCAAAGTTCATCCAGCAATACTCCGTTTGGAAGGACGAATTGGCCATCTACATCCCCCCACAAGCCGTCGTCCCGGTCTTCACCTTTCTCAAAAATCACCACGCGGCATTGTACACAATGGTAGCGGATATCACGGCTGTCGACTTCCCGACACGTCAGTACCGTTTCGAGGTCGTCTACAACTTGTTGAGCGTCACCTACAACTCTCGTATAAGAGTCAAGACTTACGCGGATGAGACGTCGCCGGTGCCGTCTATCACCTCGCTGTACGATGGTGCTAATTGGTATGAACGTGAGGTATACGATATGTTTGGGGTGTTTTTCACCAACCATCCGGATTTGAGGAGGATTATGACAGATTATGGGTTTGATGGGCATCCGTTGAGGAAGGATTTCCCGTTAACGGGATACACTGAGATCAGATGGGATGAGGAAACCAAGAGGATTGTATACGAGCCCCTGGAGTTGACACAAGCCTTTAGGAACTTTGAGGGAGGAACAGCGGCGTGGGAGCAAGTCGGAACGGGACAGGATCGGACGCCCGATTCGGTAAGTATAATATAGATTTATATTGGACGTTCTGTGAAGGAAATTATACTGATGGAGTTATTACAGTTCAAACTACCTTCTCCCAAGCCTGAAGAGCCGGCGCCGAAAAAGTAATCCATCTAGGATTTGTAGATATGAATGGAAAAAAAAAATAGCTTTTGTGCATGCGATTCGTTGTATATTGTCGTGCTTCTTTGGCCTCGTACATACTATAGTTTTAGTTTCTACAAGATATCATATAAATCTTCGTGTGAAGTCGCGTGAGACATCCCTCAGATCAAACTATGTACAGAGATGCAAGTAAGTACTTAAGCATAGTATAGCACAGAATAAGTTCTGGGAGGTTCCATTTACCCTTTGATATCACGTGATGTACCGTCATTCGTCACGGCTGAGTGTTTCTCTCCTGGGCTAAGAGATATACGATGTTGCTCGAGATGGATGGCGACGAGACTCAATCCCAGTCAATCTAACACTCAGAGTCCGGAGTCTCATTTGTAATTAATATCGGATTTATAGTGCTTGTTTGCCCCGTTGAAAGTTTCTGTTCCTTGCGTCTCCACACCACCCGCACATAGACATCAACAAACCCCAGCCGAATCCGACTGCTACCTCGACAAACTCTTCCCTTCCATCTCCAACATCGACATCCATCCAACCTGCAATCATCATCGTCATACTCCTTCCTCCCATAACCCTCCATCTACATATTTTTTGCCTTGTCTATCTACTGGCTTCACTTCCATCCGACCCGATCGTTATCCGATACTCCGTTACCCGTATCCTTGGATATAATAGCCCTCTCCCTAATCACAAGAAACCTTGGCCGCAATTTGACTAGCAGCGAAAGGACCGCTCCACATTTCCCTTCCCCCTCAAAGCCAGCTCATCGGACTACCTGACCATACCTCCCTCCCATTCTGCACCCCAGTAAATCTCATCCCTGAGAGCCATCCATCGTATTCATCTATTCCACGATCTCGCATCGATATTCCGTCTTTAGTATCATCAACTCACCCTTCCAACACATCCAACTAGTTCGCCCGTCATGGCTCCCACACAACAGCAAGATACCTTTATAGACGATTCAGATGACTTCTGGTACGCCACCAAATCATTGACTCTTTAGCCGGCTGGCATATCCCGAGCACACTAACACGTCCGTATAGTCCATTATGTGTCGAAGAATTCGATCTGTCCGACAAGCACTTCAAACCCTGCCCTTGTGGATATCAGGTACGTTTCATGCATCCTTGGTCTAATCTATGCCGGCCTGATCAACTGACGTCGCGAATCTTCCAGATATGCCAATTCTGTTACAACAACATCCGCAAGAATATGAATGGCTTGTGTCCTGCTTGCCGGCGAGAGTACACGGACGCCACGATGGAGTTTAAAACTGTTTCGCAAGAAGAGTGCGTTGTCCCTTCCCTTCCGCTGTAACTCTTGTTGATTTTGGCGGCCAACTAACACCCCTCTTGTGCAGATATCGAGCGGAACAACAAAAACAATCGCGGAAGAAGCAGGAGCAAAAGCAAAAGGAACTGCAAAAACGCGAGCAGGAACAGATCACCCGTAAACATCTCTCCGGTCTTCGAGTTGTCCAGAAAAACCTCGTCTACGTAACGGGTTTGAATCCTCGGATTAGGGAAGAAGACCTGTTGCAAACTTTGCGTGGTGAACAGTACTTTGGCCAGTATGGTAAAATCATCAAAATTGTCGTCAACAAACGAACCGGCGAAAAGGGTTCTTCGGACAAGGGGGCCGGAATGGGCGTCTATGTAACATTCCAGCGAAAAGAGGATGCGGCAAGTTGTATTCAGGCTGTGGATGGCAGTCAGAACGGTGACCGCGTCTTGAGAGCTACGTACGGAACCACAAAATACTGCTCTGCGTATTTACGCAACGAGCAATGTCCCAACAAGAATTGTATGTTTCTTCACGAGCAAGGTGAAGAGGTGGATTCGTACACTAGGCAGGACCTTTCTTCCTTCAACGCTCAGTCTTCCCAACGGGCCGGATCCTCCCGTACGGCTCCACCACCTCAACCACCCATGGCTGCCGCTCCTGCAGCTGCGAGCAGCACGCCGGTTCAATCGACGCCGACTCTTCCGATCCGTGTTCCCTATCAAAACAATCCGGGTATAAGACCGTCTAAGTCTCCCGCTATCCAAGAGCATGGGTCGCCTTCTGAATCATCGGCTTTACCATCATCTGCTAGTTGGGCAGCTCGGAGCACCGGTACACCTGTCAACAATCAGTCTAGCAACGCAGCTGAGGAAAAGCCACCAACAAAGGGGACGATACTACGAACGCACCCTCCTGAGAAGCGACCAACCCCTGAACCCAGAAAAGTTGTCAAAGAAGAACCGAAAGAACCCCAACCTACCCGGGTCCCTGCAGCGGCGCCAAGTGGTCTTGATGGAACGGATTCGAGCGAGTCATCCAACAGTCGTTCTAAGAGCAAGGTGGAGAACGTTGAAACAAAGCCGCCACCACCACCAACGTCCCCACCAAAGGCTACTCCGTCCCCTGTCAATCCGACCGTCACGCCTGAAAATCCGATTGAAAGCATGCTCGCCGATTGTGTTAGGCGCATAACGTCGAAAAGCTTCAGATTTTGCTTTGACAAGTCGATGCTCAGTGAGGAAGACTACGAGGAAATCCAAAAAATGCCCCCTCTCATTGACAAGTTCGGAGGCGTCAAACGACGGGAGCGACTTAGCAAAGAACGTGAAAGGGAGCTTGAAGATGAACGAATCCGCTTGCAACAGCAGGCTCAAATCCAGCAACAGGTTCAACATCTGTCTCCTCTACCGCTTCTTCAACAGGTTCAAGCAGCCCAGCAGCAACAACAGCAACCTCTACAACCGATCGCGCAACAAGTTCAGGCAAGACAGGCCACGAATCAGTTATTCGCCGTCCAAACCCCTCAGTCTCAAGTGCAAGGCCAGCGAACTCAAACTCCAGGCTCTGCTATCAGCCAGCAACATCAAAACATCATGACCGCAACCCAAGGTCTTATTCAACAAACTCAATTGACTCAACCACTTCCACAACATCATACCCAACACCACGCCCGCTCCTCCAGCCGTTACAACTTTGACGGAATCAAGGCTGCTCCCCCACAGCAGATTAACTCTCAGCAATTGTTGCAGCAGCAGCAGCCTCAACACTTGCAAGGCCAAGGTCTTCTCTCTGGGCAAATCTACGGCCTTAACGGCTCTAATGCAAACGTCCAAGGTCCTCCTCCTGGACTGAAGTCTGCGGCTACGCCACCAAACCTGATGGGACTCTATGGCCACCCGGCATTTGGCCTTGGAGGCATGGGAAGCAGCAACCAGCAAATCGGACATATGCCTGGTCACGCAAAGAGCGAAAGCCAGGACTTGATGCAAATGATGAGGAGCGGCGCTGGAAAACGTAAGTCTCATCTCTCCCTTCTAGGTGTCCCGAGGTTACAGCGCCAGGCTGAAATGGCGATGGGTAAAGATGCGGATCCTGCGATCCTCCAGTCGCGTCTTGGGCCTCAGCAGCATCCGTTGCAGCATCAACTCGGTCTCGTTGGTCATAATCAGCAAGGTGGGTACTTGAACCATTATCATCAAACTGCAGCCGGTGGTTGGCAAGGCAGATAGGTTCGCCTAGTTTGAGTGATAGGTTTACAAAAGATTATGATGGGTTTCGAAATCGGACACAGAAGACAGCAAAACATGCGCATTCCAAGAAACTCGTTTTATCCTTATAGTTTTGAGCTCACAGCTATCCATCTTTTAAATTTATTGGCTTTTACTTTTCTTTTTTGTGGAGTTTTTGTTTTCTGGATGCTGTTATCGCTTCGCATTAATCAAGATGCAGTTTTATTTACAAGCACCATTCCTCGATTACTTGTTTCAACACCCTTACGCACCTGACGAATTAGCATCTTCCATCGTTACGATTCTATAACGACCGGCAGGGGATACACACGGCGTTAACTTTTTTACATTGTTTCGGCTCACAAAAAATTTTTTGGATGTTACATCTTTCTTTCGTTTCCCCAAATCCCTGCTGCATATACCATAATAGGTTTGGCATTCTTTTTTCAGTCTTTTCTTTATTCTTCCTTCATTTTCCACATTGTACCCATCTTGGTTTTAGTACTTAATGAGGAGGATGGAACCCCAAAGATGATGCTTCATTTTCTACAAACAGTACGTAGCCAACCCTTTAATAATCCTCAACATGGTTCGTTTCTTCTTCTTCTTATTTCCTTTCTTCACCATACTTCTGGCCTTGTGTGGCTATCGATTAATATTTAAAACAAGAAAAGAAAGAAAATGTTCCTTGCACATCTCGTAAACCTTGAATTTGTTCTGATTTTGCTTCTGGAGAAATAGGTAGGATGCTGAACATGTCGCTGTCTTCTGTGTATCGCGAACGAAAGTGAAAACCAACCTTCTGATTGTGACTAACCGGATGCTCGATGATGTCTGACCGATAACGTTGCGCCCATAACCTCAATGAAACTTGAACTTGGTGTAGAATGCAAAATACCAGAAGCTAATCCGGATTGTCTGAATTGTAGTCGAGACCGTCGAAGAAATTACTCCCTCTGCAGAAGAATTCGAGAATATCGATAAACTCGTAGAAGACAAGGCGGATCTCGTTCCCCCGACACCTGCCACTAGCACTCCATCTATCCCCTCGGTTCGACCTCAAGATGTTCTAGTTTTGCCTGTCACCCCTCTCTTGAATTATGCTGTCCCGGGAAGAGCAAAGTCTCCGTTACCAAAAGCAACTCCTCCTGTCACTCCCAAAGCCCCGCCAGCGTCTTCTCAACCTAAATCTAAGAAAAAAGATGGAAAGCCGCAAGCGCCTCCCACGATGGCAGCCGTTGCTAAGGCTCCACCTCCACCATCACAGGCCCCTACTTCTGCTAAGCCGGCGGGTAAGGAGTCAACGGGTAAGAAGGTTAAGCCACCTACTCTGCCACCTCTATCCTCTGTGATAGCCGCTGCAACGGCCGAACCGTCTCCAACGTCTGTCAAAGCGGAGGCGGTCTCAAGCCCTAGGGTTATCAGACTGCCCACTTTGAACCAAACAGCTGATACGGGAAGTGCAACTTCATCCGTCCCTCCCACTCCTATTTCTGGTGCCCCACTTCCAACCCCACGTGCTCGTACTATGCGTATCATCTCCTCAACATCTACACCCACTACCAAGGATATCGAAAAAGAAAAAGAAACCTCAAAGGAGAAAGAGAGGGACAAGGAGAAAGAGAAAGAGAAAGAGGGAAAAACCAGCCAGGATACTCAAAGCATCTCCGTTGCAGCTATTGCGACAAGGCAGGGTACCAGGCCGGCTACGCCGGCTAGCGAGCTAATCAGCGATACCGCTTCGACCACTTCTAGCAAACGTGGTAGTATCAGTAGCCCGATGGTTCGTAGCGACTCCATGGCATCAAGCACTATTGCTATGGCTGGAAAATCGGCAAAGTCCAAGTCGGCTCTGAAGAAGGAGCGACAAGCAATGGCGAAAAAGGATGAGAAAGAGAAGGATAACACGCCCGTTGCCGCCACTGCCAGCGGAGTATCAAATTTGTCTGCTGAAGACCACGCACCGGTTGTAGCTAGAGCCAGAAAGAAGGAAAAGAAAGGTAAAGGTGCAGCTGCGATTAAGACTGTGAAAACAACCAATACCGCACCCGCTTCTCCACGAGTTATGACTCCTAGCGCTATATCGGAGGCAGACCACAGAGACGACAGATCAAGTCGAGCTGGTAGTATTAGCGTTGCCGCGCCATCGGAGACCCATCATGAGCAGCTGGCTGATCAAAGTCATAATGATACCGAGACAGAGCCTAACAAGCATGACCTTCTCTCCGCTATCAGTCCCAACGACATTATCAGTGCTGTTCACGAAACCGAAGATATCGATTTTACAGATCTTGAGATGCTTAAACCAGTTGTCGGGCTCCAACATCGATTTGACATAACCGCCTCTGAGATTGCAGAGTTTGGGAAACGACTTAGCATGGCGGTTGCTACTTCAGCAGGAGAAGTTGGAGACCATCAAATCAGTGTTGAAATTACCGCCAATACGTCGGGAACTCCCCCACCTGCTACTGCCGCATCGAGTGGTGGTGGTGGTGGTAATGGTACCTCTGCAACCACAAGATTGATTGTCACGCCGGGTGGGGTCATGCTCAAAGGATTAACTTCTGAGCAAGAGGCTAAGTTCATCAAACTCGAAGAGCGATCCGCCAAGACCCCGACTCCTTTCAAATCGTCGGATCTCGCAAAAGCGAGTCTTCCGGTTGCGAAGAAGGAACTGGCAACCACGCTCGCTGAAACATTGGCGAGCAAGGCTGCCGGTCTTGCAGACTTGAGTTTGGAGGACACATTGACATATCTGAACCAGCTGAACCAGTTCTTAGAATTCTCTCCAGAAACCGCAGCGGCAGCAGCCGCTGCCGCTAGTCAGTTGACTCAAGCGCACACTCAATTCACAGCTAGCAAATTCCAACAACCACCAGCCATCCAACAGCAACAACATTCTTCCTCCAAATCCGTCACATCACTCCCTAACACTAAGAAAAACGCCAAAACTCCGCCCCCTACCGCAGCTATCGGACCACCACCAGCACCGATCAACCCCGCAAGCGTAGCCTCAGCAGCTGTTGCTGCTGCTGCAGGTTCATTGGAGCAAATGCTCATGATGGGGTTCCAGACCGCTTTTAACAATAGACCTATCACGGAAACTTCGATGAGCGTTGAGGACGCGGAAAAGATGTTGATGATGAGCAGGAAGGAAACGGAGGCTTATGAAAAGAAGCTTAATAATCTAGTGAAACGTAATAAGAGGTTGATTTTTGGCGCTATTGGGATGAACGCTTAGGCTGCATCAGTTCGAACATTTTCTCCCATTTCCTTCCAACTAGTCTCTCCTCCTCCTCCTCCTCCTCCTCCTCCTCCTCCTCCTCCTCCTCCTTCCTCCCTCCTCCCCCTCTCCTCCTCCTCCTCCATTATCGCTCCCACAGCATTAAATCATGTATGTTTTGTTTTACAGTACGGTGTCAAAGGCGTTGTAACGATGATTATTACTATTTTTATGTACAGCAACAAACAGAGCTCGTCTTTAGCATGTAAGCCTAGCTAGTATCCCTCCAAGGGCGACAGGATCTGTTAACCCACGTGTGAGAAAGCATGGGTCTCCGTCATGTCGTCAACACGCGTTGGATATCAATAACCAACATGTTTTCAAATGATTTGCGTGCTATCTTAAATGTAACATTGTTCTTATCGATCGAAAGTGAGAAAAAGCCAAGATACGATATTTCTTTCTTCTGTTGGTATCGGAACTTTAATTAACATTAAACAAGGAATATATCTTAACTACAGGCGTGAAGTATATAAACAGTTGATGATTAAGTAAGTTGTTGTTCATGTACATTTTCTCCACCATTCTATCTAGAGATTTGGTCATATACAACCCGTCCATCCCCACCCATCCATTATACCAAAAATTTAAGGTAAACACTGGGGAAGTAATTAAGTGATTTTCGTAGATTAATACTTGTTCATCTTTTCTCCGGGAAAAGTACAAGAGCACATGCGACAGCTATAGGAAGCTTTTGCGGAACGTGAATCATAAGTCAGGGTAAGAAACCAGACTAAGCTGGATTTTTCTTCAAGAGGCGTAAAATCTACTACGTAATCGAGAGTTAGCCTTCGCTATAATATCTCCACGGAAATGCAAAAAGAGAGTGAGAGGACTTACTATTTGTAATAATATCGATTTGGGGATATACGACGCCTTTCCCGAAGCCGCT
This sequence comes from Arthrobotrys entomopaga, assembly GCA_012184315.1. NCBI lineage: Eukaryota > Fungi > Ascomycota > Orbiliomycetes > Orbiliales > Orbiliaceae > Arthrobotrys > Arthrobotrys entomopaga. The sequence continues at coordinate 49,109 of LDDX01000259.1, forward strand.
ACCGAATCCTCTTCACTAGTACATCTGGAAGTGGCATATTGGTAGCTCGCGCTAAAAGCCGTCCGAGAGCAAGTGCTCCTCCGTCGGTCGATGGTGGCGGCGCGGCGATTCGAGTTTGAGGTTGGTTGATCTACCACCTTGGCGGACGTGGTTGGAATGGAGGCTTGTAAAGATGCGCTTCGGATGTGTGACCGGTTCCGGACGTGTGCATCTTGGGTTACAGGAGTTTGCTGTTCGGTTAGAGTGTAATGTTAGAACAATAGTTTCCTAGGGAATTACACATGCGGACGCAGGGGAAATGGCCCCGATTCATAGTTTGCGAATCTTGCGTACGTAGTCGTGCATAGAAAGGGCTTTGGGTGATAAAGCCACAGTCGACATCTCGAACCACGGTACTGGGAACTCTTTGACAGGAAACGTACCTCGAAGAACCAAGCGGGCATTACTGGAATGTAAGCTGCTTCCAAAACTGCTTCCATGATATCCAGTTCCTCTTCTTCATCTGTAATATCGAAGAATCTTTTGCGAATCATGCATTCGAAATCGACTTTGGCGATTCTCTCAACGAATGGGAGATTCAAAATATGACAACCATTGGCGTAGGCTTGCAGATAGCTAATATAGCAGACCTGCGACGGGCTTTCGCAAGCTAAGAGGTAATCCATTGCAATTCGAGGTTTTGTGAGATAAAAAACAAATGTGATTTTAAAAAACCAACGATTGGGATATTGATAGAATCGAAATATGGCAGTATGCGAAAGGTAGCTAAATGAAAGATGAATTTTCGTAATGATATGCCACGCTCTATATACCCAGAAGTCGGTCTCTTACGCGGTAGTTATCGATTCAGTCTCAGTAGTATGATATTGAGAAGGGGATGTTGGCTTCGTATATAAACCCTCCCTTGAGAATCAGCACCAAACCACACTGATGGTAGGGTGAGACACGATGGGCCGGATAACCGTATGGAACCAATTTTTTTTTTTTAAAGCCTTATTGCGATAAGACGAACGAGCAGCATGGCATGATCTCCTGTTGCCCCTTGCCTCGTTGCTCCATTGTTGCTTTGATTCAGCTCAATCGAAGAGCTTTGGACGGTGACGGGGCGAAGGTGAGACAGCTATAGTGTATGCATGGCAGCGCCATTCCCCGCAGCTAAAAGGTTGTTTGGGGGTAACCAGCCCCTAGATTCCACTAGTGAGCCGCATTGTGCGTTTCGAGATCCTTTTGCGAAAGGAGAGTGCGCTATGTGTCCTGCGTGGAAAGACTCGCTGTTGGAGTTTGTTGCAAAGCACACACGGAAACGAAAGCAAAAAGAACTATTTCCCGGTCTCCCAGTGTTTAATTTCTAGATTTTCTAGAATCCATCATGAACGTTAGCTTTGACAGAATTCAGCTTACTATAGCTATAGGTTGAGGGACATATTACTAGCGATTGAAGTTATATGTAAGTCAATAAAGATAGCTGGTATTCTCAGTCATGTCGGTAATATACCTTCTAAACGAGTTTCGTTATACTGTATAATATACAATAGATGTTATGCCAAGTATTCATTCGAATGGAAAGGAGGTCGGCCTTTCCTTCCAGGTAGAGATTTTCAGGGCTGCCGGAGATGGTAAGGACTGGCGATCTGGAATGTACATGTACTGCCTTCGATCTATCAAAATCAACCCACCTGTGCAGCAATCTCAGACTTGTCCTTGCTAGCCTGTTGCGTCGAACCTGGTGTATTTCCCCTTGGCGGGTGTGTCGGTAATACCGAGTTCTGATTTGCACGATTGCCTCCAAAGTTGCCAAAACTAAAGCTTGGATATCTGATCCCATCGATCATGCATGATCATACGTTAGCTAACGTTAGTAGGTGTGTAACCAAATCCGGACGTCGCAACAACGCAAAACAACCGTTATGTTTTCGATGCTGCTGCTTTGGCCAATTAATTGGCTAAAGGTCAATATTTCTAGATCTTGTCGGTGTACCAAACAGGCAAGGAATCTTTTTTTTTTTTTTTTTTTTTTAACATAGCTGGGAAATATCGGTCCTTGCCGTCCTCGTGGCTTTTGATTGAGTCGGCTTTACTTTTGTCATAGGCATATGCCGTCTTTCGCTTATACGCTCCATAAGCATCCAAAACGTTTACAAATTTAAGTATCCGAACGTAACCTTGGAGCTATATCGTCTAATTAAATATCCTAGACCAGTTGCCACCAATCGTTAATGGATTATAAACCAAATAGTCTATTTTTTTTTTTCGTTTAATATGTCATTTGTGAATGAGTCCATATTTATACTTTTCGCTGTATGACCGCTTATTCGTTTCAAACTATTCCAGTAGTCTTGATGCCAAGAAGGATTTGCAATTCATATGTTAACTTCGAAGTCATATGTATATATATACGCCAAGTACCCGGAAATTCTCACTGTAGCGGCATTTTCAGCTAAGTACTCCAATCAATTGATCCTAAATTATTAAATCGAAATATTCTACCTGCATGCGTACACCTCACAAGCAATAGACAACAAGATATTCCTTGTAAAAATTTAATAGCAACAATTCAATGGAACACTTCCCGCACCTTCCGCGCCATACCTATTCCAATTACCTCCCCACCCACCTACAAAGTATACTCACTTAAAAGGAATATACCCCTATCACAATTTTGAAAAGGTACCTTAGAAAGCTTGACAGCTTGGTCGACTCGAGCGACGTAATAATGATGAGTTCCTATGAACACATAACCCAAGAATAAGGAACATCCTATAGCTTTCATACAGTAGCTCCTGACAAAAATTTGGCAATTTTGTCTTTAGAAAACAAAAAATGACGTACGGTGAGAAACAAATTTCTGTTTTCAAAAAGCTCCTGTAGTCTGTTGTGCGGCTATCTCTAGACAAACCAATAAAAAGCTTCAAAAGTCCAACGATCACATTTCCGTGTCACAACATATCTACTCAAGTACTTAAGTGCTTAATTACGTATATTTTTACGCTGGGCACGTGGAATTTGTGATTGATTTGACGCTATTCTCTAAGCACATAAACTCTCTATTCCCGTTGACCTTAAGCTCGTGCCGTTAAAGCGGAGTTCACATCCGGTGTCCCATACCATCCTCTTTTTCTTTCTTTCTCGTTACCCTTCAATTCGGTGCTTTTTAAAAATTAAGCGGAGTACCAAATCAAGTTATTGAAATCACGGCTAATCAAGTGGAGATTATCTTCTACCATTTCCGGAGTATCGTCAAATTGGGGGGCAAAAGAAGGGTTTAGACCGTCCCGGCATGCGGGTATGGACCCAGCACATCGGTATCGAGACATTTCATTCCGGAATGTCTCATATTTCCATTCCATCAATCGAAGTTCTGATTTTCATCTTGATTTTCGAATATACCAAGAGAGGAATATTGATACCGACGTGGCAAAAGGGCTCTTTTCTTATATAAAAAGTAAATAGGATCCAGCAGTGATATGGTAGCGAAATTTCGAGACAAATTACTTTATCGGCCGATATATAAAACTAGCACTATACTACATTGCATGAGTTGATCTCCGCTACGCTACCTTGATATGCGGATATATCCGCTTTACGATAAACTCGAGTACTCATTGCTTGGCTCCACCGTTTTACATCGAAACCGTAGGAAATCTATATACCCTCTAACCGAGCTTTGCCAAGGGGTTCAAGGCGCTCGAAGTTTAACTATATCCGTTGTTTCATTCAGCGAAGTGGCGTGACCCTCGTAGCGTTGGAGATCCGAGAAAACAATACAGCCGCACAGATATTAGATACATCCCTTAACCATACTGATCGAAAGCGATTTTAGTCTTTTAACAAACATACAAAATTCAGATGGACTATGGGAGAATATTATCAATATTATAGACTCGATACCGCATAATTTGCCTGAAAGAGTGAGATTTTTACGAGAGTATTCGAATATATATTTACTTAGTTAATAGCTGAAATCTATGCAATTGTGATCCTTTAGTATACACTTCTCCTTTTCCATGTAAAAGATCAGACCTGCCAAGATTGTTTAGCGAGTACTCTATCAGAAAACTGATATAATCTGAGAGGTGAAGACGCAGTCAAATACCTTTGCATTTGCTCGTATGATCATCCAACTTTGGTTAGCTCCGCATCTTGAGCTGGGGCCGGTCGACCTTGCAGTCAGATACCAGTACCTATAGAGCTAAACACTTATAGCAAAACCCTCTGCTATGCCTTTTACAAACTTTAGTCTAAGCGCATTCTCAAGCTCTCAGAATCCCAATATCCGTGACTCAAGGTGGTTATCTTAAGTGATCGACACTCAGATATTCTCCTATGTTATTCATAGTTATATACTAATAATTATTAGATTTATAGAATAACACATGAAGAAAGGCACCAAGGTATAAGAATCCAGTTGCGGCTGCTCACATCAATTTCATTGAATTTGAAAGCTCGACAGTTGACCACTAATGCCGGGATAGTCGATTTCTGCATTTCTGCCTATATCTTGATGAATGCCTTCAAATGGAGGGTCTATCTCCTTTCTTTTGTTGTTATTACGTATTACTGTTGCTGTTTTTGTTATTTTATTTTTTAAAAAAGGAAAGATCGGTTTTTTCTACAGTGCATACACATACGCGTATACGTGCCACCATGATCAATATTTGCAGAACTATTACCCGAGTCAACCTACTTTTTTAGCCGCGTAGTTTAACTTGACATCTTATCAATTGTCTTAATTATAATATTATTTTTTTAAGTCCGTGATCCGTCGGTAGGTCTATAGGCAATTTCGAATTAAACAAAGAACCAAAAAAAGCTTGTCGTTCATATTCCGCGTAACCATTGCAACAAGAGACAGGGAAAGGAACTCGAACAAAGACGCCCCAAGGCTATTAATTTAACGATTCCAAGTTTTTATCGTCAGCGGGGTCGCGTGGTACATGCAGTATTACTTCTCGCATTTCTAGGTGCCTATTCAGAATTCAGGCCCCTCCTTCCATTCAATACTAAACCATGGCCATGCATGTATGTACGTCCGAGGCCGGATTTGGGAACTCGACCTTCTGTTATTTCCATAGCACTTAGAGACGTAGCTACGTAGGACTTTGAAGATCTCTATCATAATGAAGTGACTTTAAAAAATATTAGAAATCATTTCCCCGCAAAGAAACGTCAACGACTCAAGATCGCGGACTGGGGTTCACTTCATACTAAAGAGCTCGGAAAAATCGGTTGAATTTGCATAGCTACCTAGCTACTTAAGTAGTTAACTTGCTAAACGAGTCGTCTTGTCCCCTACCATTTGACCTCGTGAGCAGAAACACGATTACGATGATCGGTGATCTCGTGCTATACTAAAGCGATATGCACAATAGCTGCATAAACCTAATCCGGAAGGTACGATACTCAATCTCAATCCAATATACGGTGGCTTAGAAATCATCCCCACAAAACAAAAATTAATCATAAAGGTCGGTTGGTCCCAAAATATGGGGGCGCCGGGGCATGTAAACCGAAGGAGAAAAGTTTTAGCCGTATATGGGGTATGGCAGTCTTGAGCTCTAGGATCTGTGAACCTGGTCCTTGCAAGCGTTTCTTTGACCCCATACCCCCAGCTTAACTAGCTTCCAAGACATTGCGGAGTGGCATCTGTGGGGTAATACCCGTGATGATATCTTTCTGCAATTTTTTAGTGTTCTGATGTCTATCTTTTACGTTATATACGTATCAGCCGGTTCTTGCTACCTAAAATGCCACGCAGCAGGTATTCGACGGCGTGCAATTATAAATAGAGGGCATGCTCGCCTGCTCGGTAACATGTGAAAGATCATATATAGAGTATCTTATAGACAGACATAAAAAAGAGTCAATTCCGTCTCGGCAACCCTGGGCAACTCGTCAGCGTTATTTTATGACAGCGGGAGCTTTTTCCAAAAGGTGAAATCTTGGGAGGCTGGGCTGGGAACTCAAGATCGAAATTCGAAACGAACCCATTGAAGCGCAGAAAGTCCGAGACTCGATTCGGAACCTCCAGAAAATCCATACAATTCGAATACATTTCGAAGAAAAACATGACTCTTGGAACAAGCGTTTTCTGATTTGTACGGCGCTAAACATTTTATTCAAGGGAAAGAATTCGAATGAGGGGATATTCAGGGTCTACTCATGTTTGCGTAGTCGATAGTCTAGTCGAAGGGCATGGTGGGCCGGAGCGGCAACCAAAATAATTCGGCTGGCTCGCGAAACTGAATTCGGCTAACGGAGGTGAAAATGCGGTCTTGGGAAGGAGCTACAACCCAATGATATTACAAGGTTGGAATTCCGGAACGCGTACGTACGGACCCAAGTTTGAAATCGATGGCAGGATTTTTTCCTGGACGGGGGCTACACGGAAGCTGGAGACGGAAGAGAATATACATTACATGATTATTTCGAGGGTCGTCGTCGGATGTCTGAAAGTTGTCCCTAAATAGGAGCTCGTCGATTCAGGTTCCATCGAAAATTAATTGAAGACGAGCCGTGGGTCATGTCCGCAAAGTTACCACGCCACTGACTAGCATTCTAAGGATTATAGCAAAATGTATCACCAAATAATGAATTACGATAAATACACTGGGATTGGATCGCTATCGGCATCATACCGTCTGTGGATCAACAGGATGTCTAATATATACCTATCCCATCGGAACATTGTCCTCAGAAAATTGTCTTGAGTTACAGACATTTTAACATCATATTCAACCAGTTAACTTTTCAGATTTGGGAGATTCTGGTTGAGATTTTGAATATCTGAAAACCATCCAAAGAATAGCAAGTAGATGAGAAGCCTGTCGGCCGATCAATTCGGCCGACAGGCTTCTCATCTTCCAGCCGAGTAGCCGCTATCGTGCACACTGGACGGGTATTTGCGCTATCTAAATACCATGGACGAAATCGGAAGCTGGAATTCCTCGAAAAAAGCTTGTGCTTGTTCAAAGCTGCCGATTTGGAGGATAACGCCGGCCAATCATTATTAAGGTTTTCGATTAAAACTCGAATAAAAATCGCAACAGAAATTTATAATTTACTTGGCCTTCGTTTTATGTTTTTTAATTTTGCTAGTCATTTACCCGTCGACTGTCTCGCAAGCTAGACGCCGTCCTAGTCCCGCAAACTCACAGGCGCTCTGATGAGCGGTGTTGATTGGATACAGATGGTGGGCCCCTGGCTTGGGTAGATAGTATTGCGCCCATACAATGCAATGGGATCCACCGATCATTGCCTCTTTTTTCTCATTTCCATGGCTTGAATAAACCGAAATCTCGCATGAATTGCGCGAGGAAGAATAAATGCCAACCACCTGGGATCAAATATTGCTGCGCAGTTCCTGGGTCAAATTCGTATTGGTGGCTGTTATGATGATTCTTTTTTCACCCTTGACAGCCTGAAAAAAATAAAGAAAGAAGGAAAGGAAGTAAGGGAGACAACAGAAGAAGCAAAAGAATGATAATATCAATATAGTTTCATCGTCTTTTAGCAGCATTCTTTACGGCGTTGCTGGTATATTTTTGAACAGGTTCGTTCAGCTTGGTATCTCAACACAAGTAAAGGACGAAAGCGCGAGCACGCCGAATTCGAATTTCGGTCCAAATATATTAAATATTACACAGAAAATTAAGATTCAGAAGGTGCGAATACGCCAGCATAAGAGTTATTTCTCGATCTATTAATTGAGGTAGATCTGTAAGCAGTATACTTCAACGTCGTCCAACCAACTGGATGCATAACGCTGTCCTACGTTGTGCCTGACCTGGCCTGGGGCCATCAGCTGCTTTACCCCGCCAAGGTTTGTCGGAACTAGCTCCTCCCTCACCTGGAATGGATGGTCTTCGCAACATTAAATGCGAAAGCTACCACGAATATCTGAACAAAAAAGGAGAGTTTAAATTTTATATATCAGCAAGATGCTAAGGCATTCAGGGGAGCGAACGACTAGGTCCTTAGTGTCTAGGCAAACTGGTTTTGTTTTTCGTTCATGCTAGGCCCCATGTATGGAACCGAGGTAACCACATTGGTGCCCCTGCGACCTCGCAAGGGATTTGTCTGGCCCTTACAACGGGCATCTGAAGCTGTCAACATGGCTCCTCGTTCGTATGCAGCCAATTGCTAGCGGTTTGTAAATCGGGCAGCTCTGAGGATGAAACCGACAAACCGATAGAAAATATATAATTTCTTGCGAGTCCCCTCTTGTTTTCATGTCTCTCTCTAAATATATTGATCGCGCCGAAGCTGGTTCCTTGACTGGCGTTCATGCGCCTGCTTGCTCTTCTAATTCTCATCGTTTTTCATTACTCTTTTCTGAATTGTTGTTTTGCCTAAACCTTTTTCTTAATTATTATATACCCTATTAATAGCTATTTCGCGGCGAGATATCACAAATATGGAGTTTGGGGCTAGGCTTCTCGTCCTCGTAGGACTTCTATCTCGACTGGCCTCTGCAGTACCTGTAGCATTACCTTCTGCAGCGCCGATACCCGTACCGATACCTGTGCCTGTACCTTCAGCAGCACCAATACCGGTTCCTGTGCCAATACCTGCTCCAGTGGCAATACCTGCTCCAGTGCCGGTACCCGTAGCATCGCCAGTAGCAGCACCAATACCTGTAGCAGAACCAGAGCCCAAAGCAAACTTTGGTATCGGGATCAGCTTCACATCGGACTCAGATTTGCCATTGCTTAAATTACCGTATGCGAATTACCGAGCAGTCGCCTATGATGTCCTGAACGATGTAAGTTCCCTCCTTTTAATTAAAAAAATCCATCTTTTATAAATTTTACCATTTTCATATGATCATATGAATTCATCTGTCGAAACGACCTCATATGTGAACAACACTTCCATTTGGTCGCCAACTTTGGTATCCGTCCCGATTCGGCAAACGTCGTTTCGGTGCCGAAACCACACTAACAACACGAAACATCCTGTCAACGTTTCTCTGACGTTTCTGGTGTCTATGCTAGTTCTACAAGTTCAAAAATATCCGTTTTGCGGCTCCTCCAACCGGAGCATTACGGTGGCAGCGGCCGGCACCACCTCTTCAAGAGCCCGGGATACAGACAGGTTCTGTTGGCTACCAGTGCATGCAGGCAACTCCGGAATTCCTTAAGCGTGCGTATTTCACATATATTGTTATTATCATTATGCTTTTTTCCATGAACACCGAAAAGACTAACGCAAGTGACAATTCAATGCAGTTGTTTATCCGGTACTTACAATCGAGCCACAATCTGAAGATTGTCTTTTCCTCGATGTTTACGTGCCAGCCGCTGCGATCAAGGGACAGGTCAAAAACCTCCCAGTCATGTTCTGGCTGTATGGGGGCGGTTATTGTATGTTTAGCAATTATTCTAAAATATTGATAATCTAGTTGAAATTAAAGGCAGTTAGACTAACGGATGTAAAATCTAGCTTTCGGTTCTAAGAATTTCTTTGTGTGAGTACTTTTCAAATTTCAGAAACCCTCTGTTAATGAAGACTTCATAAATTTACTAACGAGATATGCAGATACGACGGCACACCGCTCATGAAGTCTGCTAATAATAATATGATATTCGTGGCACCAAACTATCGTATGGGGGCTTATGGATTCCTAGCCGGCCCAACTGTTCAGCAACAAGGAGTTCCCAATGCTGGGCTATGGGATCAACGTGCTGCTCTTCAGTGGGTTCAGGATTACATTGGCTTAGTCGGTGGCGATAAAAATGCAGTCACTGCCATGGGAGAAAGCGCCGGAGCTGGCAGCTTAACCCACCACTTAGTCGGATATGGTGGTACGGTGGACCCGCTCTTCAGAAGGGCAATCCTACAGTCCCCAGCATGGCTGCCACAGTACGATCCTGGCCAACTGCAAACCCAGTATGCAAGTTTTGAGGCTCGGGCAGGATGTACAGGCCAAGGACTCGCATGCCTCAGAGCCAAATCTACGGATGCACTTGACAACGCGAACCGAGGTCTAATCGGCGCCCAATTATATGGAACCTTTGGCTTCGGCCCTGCCGTTGATAATGTCTTCATCAAAGATTTACCACAATTCGAATTCGCCAGGGGTAACTATTGGAAGAATATGGATAGTTTAATCGTGGGGCATACCATGCACGAAGGCTACATCTTCACCAACTCGGAGCCAACAGACAATGACCAAGTGACGTCGCTTCTCCGTAGCACATTCGCCAATGCTACCTCGGCCACAATCGACACGATCACACAAATGTATCCGAAACCCGGGCTGTTCAGGAAGTATCTTACAAATTTTTTTCGTTCTGCCGACCTTATCGGACAGTTTATCGTGAACTGCAACACTCGTTTCATCGCACAAGCGTACCCCGGCAAGACATACAATTATCAGTTCTCAGTGATACCGGGTCTTCATGCCGAAGACGTTTTGTTCACATTCTGGTCTCCAAATATCGATATCGGTCCATTACAGATAGACTTCAGTCTCTCTTTTCTTACTTCGAAGAATCTCGCTACGGGCTGGCAGAGTTACCTGACAAGTTTCACAAGAACCGGCAATCCGAATACCTATCGCGAGAGGGGTGGTCTCCCAGGCACATCGGACTGGCAAAAAGCACAACTAGGTCCTGAAATCACAGTTTTGAATATGGACCTTCTCGGGTTCAGAATGCAGAAAGATGAAAATTCCGATTCTGCCAGATGCAACTTCTGGCAGAGCGGTGTATGGGCTGGAAGAAGTTCCTAGAATGCCCGAATGTACGGGCAAATTCTTAACTTCTTTTAAGCCTCTGGATGAGCGTATCCTTTCAGGAAGCGCAATAGGCCAAAGTTTACGATTTTTTTTTACGACGGGTTTCTATAACACTCCTTTACTGAGCGAGCTTTTTTAAATAACGTTTTTGCATTTTTTCCCTTCATTAATATACCCATTTAGTCGGCGTTCTCTATATTGATGTTTTTTTTCTGAATTATACCACTTGTATACAGTAGTCACGATTAGTCTTGTGGTCAAGTAGCTCAGCGAAAGAGTCACGATACCTCGTACATAGTATCGATTGTATGATCGCAAGTTATCTACCTTAATATTTCTAAAACTATATATAAACCGAAATCCATAAATTTTATACCTTCAATAATATTGGATGATAAACAGATCTATACAGTGTGAGCATATTTACACAGTAACCGTCGTAGTATCCACCCCAGCGGTGATTTTCACCGTTCTGTCCCCGGTAAATTCAATCTTAATCATCCCCACCCGCTTCGAATTCTTGAAGCCATATTTGGCCTTCACCATCAGTACACCAACGCCCTCCGATCCAATGACCCCGATATTCGCCGCGGCGCCCATAAAACTAGAAAATATGCTGACAGAAAACTTCCAAACGAGTAGCTGACTCTCATCCAAGTCTGCTGCCACGATAGTTTTCCCATCCTGGCTAAAAGTCAAAAACTGTGCCGTCTTGGTCTGTCCTTCAAGACTAGCTATCGCCCTCGCGGTATTTAGATCGTAAATTGTAACCGAACGAGGCGACGAAGATATCGCGAGTTTTTGCGTGGGTCGGTGAAACGCGACGGTAGGATACGCGTCTACGACTTCGTTCACAACCTCGGAGACATTCTGCAGCACCCTCTCTCGGATCTGTCCTCCCTGCGGATCTATAATTTTGACAATCGCGTCCATAACAACTTTTATAATCTCCGGTTCAGCGAAGAGGTACGGATCCGCTCGAACGATGGAAACCACTGTTTTCTTCGCCGCTATACTCAAGTTTACAATCTCAGTTAAAGTTGTTGTAGTAACGCCCTTCTCTGGTGCGGCGTGAGATATGCAGTTTGCCAGCCCGGATGCTAACAGTGGCGCGTTCTTCCGGGCGATTTTAATGAACGCTTGGTTTATTTTCGTCATCCTTTCCGCGGTTAGATTTGGGACGGCAAGGATGCGCATCAGGATATGGATGACTTCAAATGCATCGAATTCGCTCTGCCAACTGAGCCAACCATCGCTGACAAGATCAATAGCGGCGTCTTGGTATATTTTCTCATTATCGGTGAGGAAGAGTTCAATCGAAAGGGCGACGTTGCGGCGAAGGCTATAGATAATATTTAGTGAATTTGAATTACGGGAGAAAGGGCTTGGGAAGTCATGATCCTTACCTTCGGTCAACTTTGAAACCCGATTGATTGCTATTATCAAGGCATATTATGATAACAGATAGCACGATGACAGATCTCAGAACTTCCCGTAAAGAGTAGAGCTCTGGTGATATTTGAGTAGGTACTGTGGAACTAGTTAGCCTGTTATACCCAGAAAACAATGACGGGGTTTCACAGAATACTCACAAAAGTCTTGCCAATATTCAACAGCCGCCCTTGTCTCTTGTTCTTTCAACAACGAGAGCTCAGTTTCTACAAGTAGCTGACACGACTCGCAAATCCAGGCTACGAAATATTAGTCAGAGGTACTGAATATCGGGATAAATCCATACTCACGATTAGGATCGGTCCAAAACTCGCAAAGAAGTTCAAGATCCAAGCCGGTGCTCTCTTCATTTCTTTGTTCTTCAAGTAAAGACACAACAGTATTCTTCAAGAGCTCTTTTCCGTCCGACATCAACTCCGAGACGGTTGTCAAATGGACAATTGTGTAAATCAGCGAGCACACAGACATCATCAACTGTGTCCGTGTCCGACAGCTCATACCCTTCCATCGGCGGCCAACATCCTCGTTATTGTTTCGAATCGTAATGGAGAAATTACCCTCCGAATCCGCTTGCGCGATCGAGATTTTTGATTTACAATTCGCAACAAGCAAATGCATAAGCTCTATCTTGCTCTTCTTAGATATCCTGTCGTCGCGTGTACTCGAGACGCCGACATAATCAACCAAAACGGTTAAAAGACTTCTTGCAGGCATAAGCACTTCATCATCCGGCTCCAAGACTTTCCCATCCTGAGCTTCCGATGCCTTGTATAGATACCGAACTATTGCAAACACGTCGACCGTAGCTGCGGGATATCCATGCATGCTAGGATCTTTAACATCCCGAACGATAGACCTCGATACCACTCCGCTCCCATTTTTTGAGGTGACGAGCCAGTGTTCCCGCCATGGCTCCTCTGAAGTATCTATTTCGTCTAGTTTAGGCCCGTCCCGAGGCGTCGCAGATCCTGGAGAATCGGAATCAGTTATGACGGTTCCTCCATCCGCAGATTCGGCATTCCACAATCGCTTCCGCCCATCGGCATCGATTAATAGTATGAGATTCTTTCCTTTCTGAGTGGCAACACACACGATTTTGCGAGGTCCCATTCCAGATGGTAGCGTGAGCAGCGTTCTTACTTTGAACGGAGAAGTTTCGCTGACGGCGGGCATGATATCAACGATCGATGCCCCTCCGTTCTCCGAATATACCAGTAATGTAGACCGTATCCTCGGAGCGAGGTCTGCAGGCAAGACAACCGCGCCAGCGATAGGACTAGAATGCAACGACAGGCAAGTTGAAATTTGAAATTTATGAGGTTCGACGAGATATATACAACCATTGAGTAGACCAACAACCAGGTAGTTGCTCTCTTCTGCTGCTGCGGATTTGGGGAGCTGGACTGCTTGAAGGATGTTCACGCGCGTGCTAGTTTGAAATGCTTCGGTAGAATGACTTGGAGATGATAGATCGAGAAGGTAATGATCTAAATCGTAAAAGTTGAGGCTATTGTCCATTGCATAGACGATATTTTGTTCAAATAGTGCAGAGGCTGTAGAATCGATAAATGAGTTGGAATAATCCTTCGACTCTGGTTCATCTAAGTACAGAATTAGTCTTGATTCCAAGAACGTGTCTTTAGCCTCTTTCCGCACATACCTATCTCGTGCCATTGGAATTCAGTATTCTTTGAAGCTTTAGATCCAGTTATAATAGAATTTTCGCCGTTATTCCTGACCACGAATGCGGATACCTGAGCGGTTCCACTAGGACATTGGCTTGCAGCGTAATGTACCACACGGTAGTTGGGAGATTGGAGAGCTGCTATCCTTTCTGATTGTTCCAGGTCTTCGGCGTAAACAGATACGCTTCCATCTTGAAGGAAGCAAAAGAACCATTGATCCTGAACTACAGCATTTTTTATGACGGAAACCTCATCCACCGATGATAAGAACGATAATTTGATCCCTCCGATTTTGATGCACTGGTAAATAGATAGTCCATTGGTTTGTACGACCAAGACTTTATCCTCGTCATCCTCCTTCGAATCATGAAATAGGAGGACTGAAAGGATATTCCCAAGCCGTGGATCACCAATCGATAAGGGAGCATCCTGCACTTTGGCGATATCAATCGTCCCAGTATGCTTCCTGAGTAAAGTCCATGGCTGAAGCCCACCTTCCTTCTCAACTGTGAAGATGGTGTTGTGCGACGCTCTCGGAATCGACAGCAGAATAGGCCAGTCTTGATGTCCCGTCCACAGCGCCGATACCGAAAGGGTTGTAAAGGCCAAAACGGTAATTGAAGTCGAACACCCGTAAACGAGAACATAGTAATCTGTTAACCAGTTGAATTCTGTTGGCTTGCCCTCAAAGTTCACAGCGGGAACCGGAACCACGATGAGCCCTCGAGGACGGCAGTCCAGTCCACTGTCCGCCGATTGAAGACAGCGTCCATCAGCTGCATCCCACTTGCATATCCTACCATCCAATGACAAACTCAAGAGTACTATATCCTCCTTCCCAGTTGGAGATTTGACACCTAGTGTCTCAAACGCGACTATCGAAGAGTCATGACCGCTCAGATACGTTCGCAAGGATTGTGCTTCTCCGTCTCGCGGGGTCTCGATGAGTATGATGACGCCGGAGGAGTACCCGACAGCTAGGAGCTTGAGGTCTTTTATGAAGAACGACGCGGTCGGGAGTCCTAGAGACGAGGGGAGGAGATGATCCGGGGTGTGAGCGAAACCTAGGGTGAGCTGCGCCGGCGATGCCATGATTACCGGGTAGAGCTGTGGTAGCTACGATACACGGGAGGGTTCCGAAGTGCAAAAATAGTAGTCGACAGCTCTCAGCTGCCTATCGACCGCCGTCGCGACTGACATTTGGTCATCGTTGGATTGGATTCGAGCATTGGCATTCGTCCGTTCGAGACTCCGCTCTGTCCACCGTTCGTTGTGGCATGACGTTGTTCGCGTACGCAGCCCTGAACAAGCTCCGAGCTACCGCATCGGGGCGGCGGGTTTGTTTGGTTGCTGCCAGCCAAACGGACGTCGCCCCAAACTAAGCCGAACGTTGGTTTAAAACTTTTATCCAAGCCAGTGCATTGGCTACAATAACTGCAACCAACTCGCCACCACCACAATCATTCGCATTTCACAATGGGCAAGTCGTAAGTAGGCAGCTACTGAAGGCAAAAGTGTATACAATGGATCATCTAAATTTCGAACTAACTCTGGCGAAACCATACAGGTCGAAAGATAAACGAGATTCGTATTATCGTCTCGCCAAAGAACAAGGCTACCGTGCCCGTTCTGCCTACAAACTTCTGCAACTCGACGCGCAATTCAATCTCTTCAAAAATGTCAGTCGAGTCGTCGACCTGTGTGCCGCTCCAGGCTCATGGTCGCAGGTGCTCTCGCGATCGCTCGTAGCCAAACAGAACTCAAAGGACACAACTTCAAACACGGAACCTGCAGAGTCTTCTGGCGAGAAAAAGCCAAAAGTGAAGATTGTTGCCCTAGATTTACAACCTATGACTCCTCTGCCTGGTGTGATAACCCTTCAAGCAGATATCACCCATCCGTCGACGTTACCGCTAGTGCTGAAGCACCTGGAGTCAGACTGCGCCAATGTGGATCTAGTGGTTTCGGATGGTGCTCCCGACGTAACGGGTCTTCACGATTTGGATGAGTACATACAAGCACAACTTCTTCTCGCAGCGTTAAACCTTGCGACTTGCGTTCTCCGTCCTGGTGGGAACTTTGTAGCAAAGATCTTCCGCGGCAGGGATGTGGCGGAGCTATACTGTAAGCTAAGGATATTCTTCGAACGGGTCACGGTTGCGAAGCCGAGAAGTAGTAGAGGGAGCAGCATAGAAGCCTTTGTGGTCTGCGAGAATTATACCCCGCCTGAAGGGTTCGAACCATCTTTGGAGAATCCTATTTGGACGGGACCTACACGGCAGGAGGATATTGCGGGGCAGATTACAGAGATTAGCCTTGACGATGCGCCTGGTGGGAGGTGGGTAGCTCCTTTTGTGGCATGTGGGGATCTGTCAGAATGGGATTCAGATGCAACGTATCAACTACCAGATACGGATGAGAATGGAGTTAAGAGAGTCAGTATAGATCCAATCCAGCCACCGACAGCCCCGCCGTACAAGACAGCAATAGAGATGAGGAGAAGGCTTGGGAACGGTGGCAAGATTGATGAATGAAACTATATAAAAAAAACACGGGCCTCAAAAAAAAAAAAAAAAATCCTGCGGGATGTTCGACCTATCACAAAGTTTTGATAATTTTGCATGAATTCTGGGGTACAGAAAAGTGGGTAAAAAAACTCGATATCAGAATCTGACTGGCATAGCCACGTGTAAGACGACGACAAATAAGAAGGGTCGAAAGGAGCTGAACAAAAAGCAAGTCGGCGGGACGACAAATGCAAGGAATCGGATCCTACCTTTTTATTTATTTATTTTTTTTCTTACTTCCTTCCAGACAAGAATTAAAGGCTGGTCTTGACAACCCGTCCCTGCAAAGCTTGAAAGCAAAGTAGCTCCACACGGCAATAGGATTGGTTTGTGTACGAATCACTAGATTCGCCAGAAGTGCAATCCTCACCATAAAGATTTGCTCGCATTTTATCGATAAAGTGTCGATGCATGCGGTGTAATAAGCGAGAAATCATCTGCGGGAAGGCTATGCTCTATTCGGAACCGAACTGAGGAAACTGGCCAGTGAGCTTCCACTTCTCGCATGAAAAAAAAAAACTCCAATCTGCTAACGGTTTCATGGAGACGGTGATGTGAGTCACTTGAGAGAGTGTGTGAGAGAACTTCCCGCTGCCGGGCTGTATGTATGTAAAGGCGGCTTGCTAGTGCGGCTTTTCAACAAGGTCCCAGTTTGAAATTGATGTGTCGATATTTACTTATGTATGTAGGCAAAAAACCACTCATACTAGGAAATTAAATTGGTAGACGTTCATGTTGCATGGACCCAACAAAACGTCAGGTTCTCGTGCTATGATGTGACATCCGGGTACCATTCCATATAACGTCATGAGCTGGGTGACCTGGAATACACCCGTCAGGTCAGCAGTTGTGGAAGCGTAGTGCTGGTCACCGATCTGTTCTGGGATTATTATTATTATTATTATTATTATTATAAAGTTCTTTTGCTTATACAGGACCTGAGACTTGGGAATATTTTGCCTGATCATATCATTTGAGACACAGCAAACGACAGGCAAAGATAGGGACCTGCTAAGTGTATGAGCAGAGGCTTTTGGGGAAGGGTCACCTGTCAACATTTGATCGAGACAACCAGAAATTTGGCGAGCGGACCAATCCCGTTTCCTCGTCAAGTCTCCGAGAAACCGTCGTATATTGGCTACGTTGACGGTTCCAACAAGCCTTTGAAATCTGTAGAAATGAGTAAAAAAATATGTACGTCCACGACATAAAGTCTCCTATTCTATCTGCCTGTTAGTCAAGCCGGTGAAAAAAAAAGCGTGTAATTGTATATGTGGGTCCAAAAGACTCGAGGGCCGACGGCCTGGGCGTATCGGGTGTTGTTTCGTTGAAACGACTGTGCTTGGTGCAGGAGAGCTCGCAGGCATTTGCATTGGGCCACAAATAAAGGAAATCCCTTCCCAAAGCTTTATTTATTAAAAGCAGATTAGTTTGGGTTTTTTTTGGACGGAGCCGATCGCGACTCGAGATATCGTGCTATGTCGGAAGAGATTAGAGTCATTGCTCCAAGTGCAGGCGCGAGCTCTGACAAGCTCCTACAAAAATAATTCGCTCTCCGACTTGGTGGTTCTTCCCATCCAGCGTCGTCGCTCCTTAGCTCGCTGGCTTTAGATTAATTATATCTACGGCTCGAACCCGTATCCCGCTGTTCCCTCGATTGAACGCATTTCTCCACCGTAATTTAACACCCTATTTTATCTTTCTGCTGAGAAGGGCCTCCACAGATAGTCGCAAACTCCCAGCGATTCCGACATCGAGAGATTGCCAGCCGATAGTTGCTTTCGAGTCTTCTTCTGCTTCTTTCCCTCGTGGTTCGGGTGATCCGAGCTTTCTTCTCAACGGTAATCAATTAACCGGCCACATTCGATCGCCCGGCGACTGTCGTCACACAGACTCTCGCTACACTCAGAGTAAGTCCCGATTGCATCGATTGATTCGGTCGCATATGCATTGCATTCTTCAATTCTCAGTGTCGTCGTCGCCGTCGCGTTCTACCCCCGTTGTCGCTATCATCATCGTTATATTGCCGTAATCCCTCGAGCCCCACGGCCTCAAGGCTCCCAAGCTTGGAAGTTCACACACACGAAGCTGGGTATTACTGTGCCGGGCTGGTAGTTAGCCTGGATCGGATCCTTGATTGGGGCCCCCCGTTTCCAGCAAAGTTCTGGAATTCTGCTTGGTGCTTCCTCGTTGACGACGGACCTTGCCCCGGAAAATTAGCTCGGAGCCGACTCCTTACTGGGGAAAAAAGGCGAGCAAATCCTCGTTCACCCTCAAACGTGCCTGTTATTTGTTATTATTGTCAGTGCTATTGTTGTTTATTCAGCCCGGGTCTCAATCGAGATCTGTTGATAATAGTTGACTCGCAATCCTACTTGCCTCTGTCTTTGATTCTTGTCTGTCCCTGGAATCATTCGATCGAGGAGGTCAGTTGACGTTCTTCTATTCTGTTCGTTCGCCCGCCGACAGCCCGTTGGTTATCGCCCATAACTAGCGTCTCTCTCTATTTCGTTTATTTGATTGAACGTCCGGGGGTGCAACCTCTCTCTCTCTCTCTCTCCCATCTCTCTCCATCGCATAAGGTCGTCTGGGTCATCTGTACCGACCTGGTATAATAATAAAATATACACTCCTGTTGGTGCTGTTTCTGTTGGTCTTCGGTGCCTGACCACCCAGCCTGCCAGCCTGCCCAGCCTACCTCTCACACACCCATCCATCCATCACCGCAGCTAGCTGCTACCATCATCGCCGGCGACAACTGACGACGACGACGACCGCCAGCCGATAACGCGCAAAGAAAGAAAGAAAGAAAGAAAGAAAGAAAGAAAGAGAGAAAGAAAGCCCTCCCCATTTCTTCCTTTCTTTGTCTCCATCTTTCCGACCTCTCCTTCCCTCCCTCCTTCTCCTTCTCTTCCATATCACTGCTTATTGGGCAGAAGCATTGCATTGCACTGTCACTTGACGAGCAACGCCTCTTCTAAACTTCAATAACCGAATATCCTCCTTACTTGCTTATTAGATATCCCTACTACCTATCCCTTCTTCCCTTCCCTCAGTCCACACGGCTCGGGAGTGTCTACATTTCCTTACGCCCCGTCTTCTCGCATCGGTACGACGACGGTACAGCCGCTCGATATATCTCTCCTATGTTTTAGATAGAAGAACTTAGAAGTGCTTCAACAGCTCCGACACCCATACACTCATCCTTTCATCCTCACCACCACCTCCGGACGTCTTTCTTCCAAATGATATGGATGTGGACTGCTCACTTGAACTTTGCACCATTCGATTTTGACCCCTTCATAGCCCCTTCCGCCCGAATTATATCTTAGCTCGGTATCTTTGTGTCACCTCACACTTGTCCCTGAAAAAACGTATCACAAGCGTGGGAAAAGGTTGTTTGTAAGGGAAACAGAGGAAATAGTGCACGCTTAGATATAGAACTGCCCAATATTAACTAGGGCTCTCACACATTTGCTTTTTTATCCCACCAGGTACCGTTTTCAAGCTCTTCTCCTCTTTCTCTCTGAGTAATCTGGTTTCTTCTGCAGCTGGAACTCGCCAAAAACCTACCACTTAAGTGACATATCACAGTCCTCGACTGACTCCTCTTCTTTCTACTTGCTGGTTACAAAACAGGACGATACATTGCTATGAAAAAGAATGCCTTCTCAGAACCCTTGAACCCTCCTACAAACCCTCAACAACGGCGAGAAATAGCAGAGGTGATTAGCACTCGCCTGCTACAGCACCCGACAGAGGGAACGTCACCAACGTCTCCAAACCGGACGTCTTCGATACAAAGCGCCATGGAATCAGACATCCGGCAGCCGCGGCTGCACCAGCATCGATTATCACTTGGTCATATAGCCCAGGAGGACGCCCCCGGTCATTATAACAGAGGGCCAACTCAACAGACATCGCACTCGAGATCAAGCTCTGGAAATGTATATAGCGCATCTGGGAGTCCGGTGTCATACGGTGGTAATCAACCTAGAACCGTCCAGCGAGATAGCACAGGTGGCGGTGGTGGCTCGGACTCTAATTCTAGCTCAGGGGGTGGTGGCCAAGGTGCAGAGCAAAAAGCCATGGAATCCGAACGAGGACGACTAAACCAACTCATGACCGTACGTCTAGATTCCTGATAGTCTTGAGGAGATCAACGGAATACTGATGAATTTTGGTGTAAAAGAACTTCTTTTTGAAGCTTGCGCTAGTGGTTGTACGGTCTCGCATGGATGTTCCTCCAGTATTTGCACGAGGGACCGCGACTCGAAAAGTTAATAAATGGGTATGTTACACGTATGAAATAACCCTTGATTCTTCTATCCGCTAAAATAACTCTTTTCTAGTTCAATGTAGAACTTGAAGAAACAGACATATTCCGAGAGGATCTCCGGTTATGGAAATATTCTGATGCTTCCGACAATCGGCCGCCTCCGCTCATAATCGAAACATATATAGATGCAGAGGAGCTTACTCCGAACCAAACGCTGGTAATACTAGACGATACCGAGAAGCGACATAATGTAGAGACAACGCTCCTCGCATTTAGGAATTGGAGACGGGGCAACCCACTCAATTCGAAGAAGGAGGTGGTTCTTGAAAGATGGAAAGTTGATCTGAGGTTTGTTATACGAAAACTCCCCAGGCTAGTTTCCCTTTTCTTCTTCTTCCTCTAACAAGGCTTTATTAGCTCGCCAACTAGCGAACAGTCGCCGGAATTGGCTGTCGTCTACAAGAAGAGTATTGTGCTTTTCAGATCTCTATACTCCTATGCTAGACTCCTACCTGCGTGGAAGCTCCAGAAGAAGCTTGCGAAGGGTCAAAAAAGCAACCTCCGAATATGCTGCAGGATAATAAACGGCGAGACAACTCAAATACCTCAGCCCGATCCGCTGGAAATTGCCCTTATTCCCAGAGAAACAAATGTCACCAACACTTTTCAATTTGGTCCAGTGGAGTCCCCAGCTGGCACATTTACCGTGAAAGTCGACTACCGACGGCAGTGCGATTTCAGGGTGGACGACTCTGAAGCTTTATTGAGCTCACACTTCGCTAATCTCGACGAGCATTACTTTAAGCCCTCGCTCCATCAAAGAACCGGGTCGCAGCCGGTCGCCATGTTACCTCGAGAGCCTGGATCACTACCTTCCAATAACCTCATCATATCGCAACGAGGTGATCCAAGCATGGCATACGGTAGCTTGACATCCTTCCACCACGCTGGCGTAACAAGCCAAAGTCCGATATCAGCCCTGCGGAACTTGCACATCAGTGGTGGCTCTTCAGCTGGTTCTCCAAGTGAGGCAGCCTCGATCCCTGTTCGATCTGCTCATGGATCTAAGGCATCCTTGAGATCCGAATCTGGCGTTCAACGCAGACCCTCGGTCTCATTCATGTCGCCATTCAAAGCCCCCTCTGTTTCGGCATCACCGACTCTGGCTGAACAGTATGGCCACTCCCCGCGAACTTCGCTCACAAGAATTCAGCAATCTGGAGTTGCTGTCCCGGCACGCCAACGCCCAACAACGGGGACTATGTCTCCTTCGTCTCTCAAATCGAGCATCCCGGCTGAAGGTCCCACTTCCAACCCAGCCGGAGACCGACCTGTGTCCGTGGGTCGCTACAGCAGCAGCTTTGGTAACCGAAGGCCAAGGCACTCATCTGGCGCTAGCAAGACCGAAGATGATAACAATAGCAGCGGCAGAGGCAGTCTTGCTTCCTCGGCAGCTCCCGGCTCCGGATTTGTCGAAACGTCTGGGGGTCTTAACTCTGGGCTTAGCGAAGAAGATAAAAGTATCACGGACTTCATGAATATGCTTGACTCGAAACGGGATCTTAAAATTTTTGACAGTTTCTCAGAAACATCGGGCAGACGTGCCGTTGCTGCACTTGGAAAGTATCAAAAGATGAAAGACTCTAATGCTGCGCTGCATGACTCCATGTCTTCCTCTCTCCTGCTACCTAATCCACCAACTAGTAATCCCTCCTCCGTCGGCAGGACACAGGCGGGGGGCCCGCCTGCCTTGTCGGGTGCTTCTATATCAACATCTTCGTCGCCTGGAAAAGCAGTTTCCCCTCATACCCCTGCCATACCATCCCGACTTGTACAAAATGAAACAATAGTACACGACCAAACAAATGAGCCAAGCTCATTAGATGAGATAGTGTCTCAAATATCACCGCCAGCTTATGCTTTCAGAAGAAGAGAACAAACTGAATCGAATGCTGCTCCGACTATGGCTATCACCTCGACAACGGCTACAACATCACCTATGAATATTCCCTCCTCACCTCGATTTCAGGTTCGTCGATCGAACTCTGTTTCCCAGGAACCTGCAGAGGAAGATAGCTCGAGTCGCTACCAGAATCTTCGTCGTGTAATAGGACCTGAGGAACGCCACCCGGCTAGTTTAGGTAGCATGGACCGACCGCCGCCTTTTCTACTAGTTGACGATTCACTCACCACTCATACTCCTGGTCTGACAACAGGCGAATCGAGTGTACAAAGGCAAACTACTGCGGCAACGAGCCTCAGCGATGAATCTACGAGTGATAGCCGAGGAGGGTCTCGCACTACATCCGCCGACCGATTACCCACATCGTCCTTTAATAATCGGCGGCCCTATAGATCACCAGCGGTCAGACCGCCAATAACGGGCACCCCTGGTGAAACCCGAGCAATGTTTCCACTAGACGACGAGCTACTGTTTGATTTTAGCGACATCAACAGACGTAGCTCGGACAGAAGCCGAGGAAACAGCAGTGGAGGTGATAGCCGTGGCGGTGGAAGAGGCAACTAGTGGTCCTCATCAACAGGCCTATTAAATATCTTACGGTGGAGTTTACATTATTTTTTTATCTTTCACTTTTTCGTATATTTTAGCCAAAAATATCTTTGTCCAGCGGCTGTGTCTTTATATCCGGTTTACATTCAGGAAACCTCAAATAGGGATTCTTTTGGGTTTTATAGGAAATATCTTCCTCCATCGGAACAACAGAGGAGTTTGTATAGCTTTTAACGAACTAACTGCCTATAGCTTTGTCTTTTTATAATTTTCTAAATTTGCATTTGTTTTTATTTGGCCTTGTTTTTTTTCCTTTTCTCCGCCCAGTGTAATCCTAGAGCATCATCCGGAGTGTTTACACGGTATCTCTTTGGCGACTCACCTTTTCTCTTTAAAGCAGTTCAAAAAATTTTCCCACGTTGCAAGATTAAATTGCCTTGGTCTTTCTCTTATTTTTCTCTTTTTGTTAATGTCATGCTTGATTTCGAAGCGGACTTGTTTTCTCTCGACGATATCCTTTTTTTCGTTACGTTAAGATTGTCGGCCGGTTTTGTTGTTTCTTCCCTCTTTTGCGATTCGGCTTTTGGCTGCATGTGTCCAATGATGACACGAGCCCAGTTACATAAAATGAATATTTCTTTGCTATATGTTTCTTTTTTTTTTGTTATTTTTCTTTTCTTTCATTCTTGTATATACATACTATAGAAGGAGGGGCTGTGACATTATAGGGTTCTCTCCTCTTTCATTTTTTCCTTTTTTTACGGGTTCGAAGTTGTATTGATTGAATAATGGTATATTTTATTGGGTCCTCGGGCTTTACAAAACTTCATAATCGATGACGCTCTAGCACTAGAGGATATGTTTAAAAGCAGATATGATATAGCTTTTGTGATACCTTACCATATAGTCCTTGTATGTAGGTCATTTGTGCGTTTAAACAAACACCGTTGGCAGAAAAACACTGGAAATTATCAAACGGATTTGAAAGATAAAAAGTTGAAATAACACCAAAAGACGCCACGCCACGCGATGCTTTGCTATAAGAAATGATAAAACATGATTAAAAAAAGGGTGCCCAAAACAAAACATAAAGTCGAATTCCTTCCTTCTATTGCTCCAGCTGTGTTCTAGAAAATCCAAGACTTCTAGAAAATAAAGCCCAAACTCCCAACAGAAAAGAAACAAATAACAATGATGAGCGCTAAAGAATGAGAAAATGGTATTTGGTTATAACCATTTCGCAAAGATGTATTAAAGTTGAAGAGATGTCTCGTATAAGTCAGATCTGCCGTCCTGGTCTGGATAGAGTATAGAGAAGATTTTTGATATCTCCAAAAACCTCCCCAAAATTTTTAAAAAAGCCTTTTTTAATATCTGCCATTATATTCTTCCATTGCTTCAGATATCGGTTCTTCAGAGCACTATCACATTCATAAGAATAATGGATTAGCGAAATTCTTACTATGTCTCTCAAAATATACAATAAATTGAAAATCCTTACCCATTCAAGATGTATATCGTAGTTCCCGCTCAGTGTCCGTTTAATTGCCTCCCCTCTTAATTCTGCTTTGGGAAGAGGGCCCGCGATCAACCCTCCCATGCTATACAGGTATCCTTGACCCTCTCGGTAAGTGATCCGGCCAGATGTATAGTCATCGATTATCACCTGGTAGAGTGAGCTGAAGCCCGAGGCGTCATGGGTATTTTCTTGCAAGTTGCGAAGGCTATTGATACGGGCTTGAGTCGATGCGACCAGGTTTTGTGGATGTCTAGGAGAGGCTGTGGAGCATTGACTACCGGCTGGGCTATACATTTCAACACCAGGGTCCATATTAGAATATAATCTTTTCTATACTTATACTTTTGATGTATCGTTGAAGTTTAAGGTTTAACATAGGAGGGGCATACCTAGAGCCTCTGCGTACGTGAGAAGCCATCATGATTTCGGAAATAAAGTTGAAAGTTGAAAATTATAACTTGAGGGTTGAAGAACTGGGGTTGTAAAGTTTGGTATACAGAGTCGAGGAATATATATCGCTGGACAGAGCGCTTCGGAGCTCGCTTGTTATATATATATATCTATAAGAGAATCCTGGGGTTTTGAAGGCCTATAGTAAAATCACAAAACGGAACTATGTGACTTTTGTCGCACTTTTGAATTTCGCACTTCGGTTCTTCCGTTCTATGCTATATGTTCTGGTTGCGACATAAAATTATCTAACACACGACTTTTGACTCCTATATCAATCATTATTATTCCTCATGTTTCACTTGCATCGTCCAAGGCATTCATGGCCAAAATTAGATCGGCCGATGATGGCTTATAATGACACCATGAGGCATGACCAAAATCGGACACTCAAGATTTAGATCTCCTCAAATTTTTTATTTTTTTTATTTTTTTCTGGGAGAAATAAAAAAAGTTGTGAACCATGGTTCAATGCGATGGGGTAGCCGGGATTGGGTGGTTCGGGTACTTACTGCGTATCTGTGTTCTGCGTTAAATCTCGGAGCTTTTACAAAATAGGTGATGTTCGAGTCGACCAGCGAATCGGAGATCAAAATTAGAAATGTGTTCACGATGCACTTTAAAAATGGAAAAAAGAAGAAAAATAAATAAATATTCTAAATAAGATATAAATCTGGTTCGATGAATGAGAATCAGGATAATGAGTAGGATCGAAAGCTGTTCAAAGTGCTTTATAGGACTGTCTACGGTTCATCCGAAGAGACACTGGGTCTAGCCAGTATATATATTCTTCGTCCACGATTACACTATGTCTCGGGATATTTCAAATCTAAGCTCGCATATCTACTCGGGGATTTTTCCCTTCGGACCTCGCCATCATGATCGCAGAATAGATCTCTGACTGGCAAATTCAAAATTCAAAATTCAAAAAGGGAAAGTGTGCTTTTTTCTATTTTACATTTGTGGCAGTCTCTGACTTGTTACATCGTTGCGTCGAATATTATTCTCTTGCGAGGACTTGAGACTGCTAAGGGGCTTGTTCTGGGCTGGCTGTCTCAAATAATTTCCTTGTTGGGGGGTGGTGGCCTTACTGGTGTGGTATATTTTGCGTTGCTGCGTTGGGAGAAGGAGCAGGGCTGCAGGGCTGCAGGGCTGTGGCATCATTTTGCGGTGGATATTATGCTCGGCTGGGAGCTGCAATATAGTGCATGAACTTATGACTATATGGCATTATTTCTCTCTCGCGTCTTTCTCGTGTAATGGAGGACGTTTTCATGCATTTCTAGAATGTTTCCTCGGAAATATTTTCCCACTACAGGGATCACACTCGATTGAGACCATGGGTGATACCAGGTACTGGGGTGTATCGGGATCGGTTTACATGAATCGCAACAGTTCTCAAGTTAAGGATGATCGTGCTAATTTCCACTTTATATTTATTTTAGGCGGACGTATAAATAAATGCTGGTGAATTTAGCTATCTTGCTAATGAGGCAGGCGGAAGCTGTGATACATGATATCCTATATATATGCAGTTAAACGAAGCCGCTAGGCCTACGGTTTTATATAAAGACGCGAATACTACCCGGCTTATCGAATCTTTTTTTTATCGGCTCACAATCATTTTTGGGAAACCGCGGCGTCTTTAGCTCAGCCTTAGCTTGTACTTGTGCGGCATTAATGGTTCATAATGTCAGGCTTTTTATCAATTATAGTCTCTAGCTTTTTTGGATAGTTCATGCAAGCGCGGGTTGAGTTGACGAAGGCGTAAGCTGGAATTGATATTTTTTTTTTTATTTATTATTTAAATATGGAAGCCTTTGGGAATGCCTGGAGAAGCGAAATTGGTCTTTCCAAAGATAGTGGTTTATAAACCGTCCGTGCTGGGTCTTTGTCGTTTAACGAACATTTAGGCCCACCATCCGATATCGCCTACCCTGGCGCCAACTTCTCTGACTTTCCTTAGGTATCGACGCATTCTTGATTTTATATCACGCCCCGTTGAAATTTAGTATCCGACTTTTTGGTTTCCAAGCATGGAGAGAAATATTTTCTCTCAGAAAAAAAAAGGGGGGAAAATTAAAATTAGAAAATCAGAATAAAAATATATAAACTTCATAAAAATAACTGAATAATATAGGTGCTTGTACTTATACTTAGGAACCCTTCCTCGTGATCATATTCTTGAGATATACATCGAAAGAACTTGAGAAATATCATATATAATTAAAATATTTCAAGAATTTAGGATTTAAATGTTTTAATTCTGCAATACCTTTTGTTCATATGATCTTCAAGAAACTTAACCATAGACTCGATAGTTAAGCTCGTTCAAGGAATTGAAAGCAATTATTGGTTACTTACTTAAGTACTTGGTTCATTTTGTTGAGATACATCGCGGCACAGACGCAAATGTGCACGGTTCGGATTCGGACTACAGCTCCGCGCCCTGAATATATTACTACTATTAGGGCTTCTAAGATAAATAGACATTTATAACATGCATAAGATAAGACCAACTTATCTCGGAGCTCATCAAGATTAGATAATTTTTGGTTATGATTGATCACTTGGTTTGATTGTGTTGGAGAGCTCGAGAGGCTTGTGACCCTGTCGACACGGACACCACCAATTCGAATTCGATTAAGCCGGCCCTTGTGGGGATACCTCACACTCCTTGGCTTGAAAACTCTGCAAACAAAGTTGGTCTTACTTGGTTGAGTTTGGGGTGAAATGTTGACAGGTTCCCATAATTCACCAGCTGACAAGCTTCGTATACGTACTTAAGTACTTACGGATGGGTCGGCTGAGAGCTCGAGGTTTTGAATGTTTGATCTCGCATGGTAACAGGTACCCGAGAGAGATAGAACTAAGCTAGGCGATTGCATACATACACATGATGCAGAGCAGAGAAGCCTGTAAATGTGGGTTTCCGGTAGCCAATCGCATCAAAAGATACTCGCACAGGAATAGAATCCATCGCATCGTAATATAATAATAATGTATCCGTGATAGAAGTAAAAGTGCCTACGAAGAAGAAGACTTGAAGTGAGGCGGGCAGATGAGTTGGTTGATTAGCGCGGATCGCAACTCCACCTTCGACACACTCAACTCATTTCAGGTCGATCATTTTGGGAAGTTGGCACTCTCCTATTCTGCTGCATTCCTCTCCTCGTGCTCCGTGCTCTGGCCTACTTCCTTCAATCTTTCTCCACCTCGAGTCTCGCCCATCGTCCTTCTTCCTTCTAATTAATCTTAATCCCTCAAACGCGACGGCCGTATTCTGCTGCCAGCTTTTTGAGGCATCTCCTTTTCCTTTTCCTTTTCCTTATCGTCTCTTGATTTTGGCTGCTCCTTACTACCGTGGTACCGCCGTGTTCGTTTGATAGTGAGTCCCGCTCGCTGTCGCGATAAAGCTCTATCGGCGCCAAAACTGACCTATATACCGCGTAGCAGAAATTTCATTCAGCTCTTGCCCCTTTCTTCGCGCGCCATCTTGCTTCTCGTCGAATTCCTCTAGCTAATCTCTCGGGTTCATTTCTTGTCCTTTTCAATCAATCATAACACCTTCACAAAACAAAACAAAAAAAAATTACCTCATTACCACAATGACTGAAACCTCCCCAGACGTCCCGTTGACGTCCTCGACACCCGAGCCTGACGAGTCAGTCGCTCTTGTGGACCCAAACCTATCCGCTACCGAATCCGGCCGGGAGACTGACAATAGCGTCCTCTCCGGTTCCTCTGGCAAAACAGCCATAGCCACGACCAAGCGAGCTATCACAGGCACCGCAAAGCGGCCACCTGGTGGGACATTGACCAAGAAGCCGTCTACAGTCGGCGGCGCCACGAGTAGGACAGCTTCGGCAAGTACAACTTCGAGCTCTAGTGGCTTGACAAAACCTCCAGCACGGGCGACCCCTGGCACGACGGCAACAGCTGCCAGAAGAACCCCGGTCGCATCAACTACGGGAACAATTTCTTCTTCGCGGACAAGCGCCGTTGGAACAGGTGCCGTGGGAAGTACTGCAGCCAAGCGACCCGTGGGTAGTAGCACCACTGGAACATCCTCTACAACAGCTCCGCGCACAACTTCCTCTCGACCAGGGACGGCATCTGCTGAACCTACATTAACTAGAAGAACTTCGAGCATTGGAACTACCCCTGCTACATCAACATTGGCTAGGAAGTCTTCCGCAGCCGGATTGAGTTCCAATCCACCTACGACGGCTCGTTCCCGTACAGCAACCACATCGAGTCCCACAGCCCCATCCGGTGCCGCTAGTCCTGCCTCCCGCCGTACTTCTTCCGTCTCGACAACTCCGGTCAAATCATCTCTTGCCCCGAGATCTCGATTAGATACAATCCCTGCGACCCCTGCTTCAGCATCAAAGGCTGCCGCGGCTAGAACACCCGAACCAGTTGCCAATGGCGTCAACTATGCTGTTCAATTGAAAGAGAAGAATACAGAAATTGAGAGACTCCAAGCGACAATCTCCGAACTTGAAGCAGAGAAAGAGAGGTTGACAGGAGAGATTGAATCTACGACAAAGGAAAAAGATGAACTTATCGCAAAACTCGAGGGAGAGAAGGCCACCATGGCTGCGGAAATTGAAAGCATCAAAACCGAGAAGGAGGAGCTTTCCTCGAAGAGCAGTAGTGATGCTGCTGGTGTTGATGCTAAGATCAAAGAGCTTACCCAAAAGCACTCGCAAGCCTTAGAAACGGTATGATTTGTTACCGAAATATTGGTTTATAAAACACTAACGAGAAACTTTTGTAGATCTCGGAACTCGAGACGAAGCTATCTCAAGTTACTGCAGAGCAAAGCGATCTTAAAGCGAAAGCTGAAAAGGCGATGAAAGAGTATGAAGCTAAAATGAAAGAGACGGTCGCTAAATTGGAGCAGGAAATATCCGATCTGAAGGCTAGTGAGACGAGAACAAGCTTAGAACGAGATGACTTGGCCAAGGATATAGAAAAGCTGAAGGTGAAATTTGATGCGGAAAAGAGCCAGCTCAATGCTGATCATTCCAAGGTGAGATAATATGCGATTTTTCAAGGTTTAAAAGGCTAACAGCAGTCCTAGGCATTGAACGAATCGAAAGCTGGAGGAGACCAGCGATTGGACGATATCAAGAAAAAAAACGAAGAAGCAGAAGCTAGACTTGTTGATCTTCAGAAAAAACTCGAAGAAGCGGAGGCTAAATATCCCGAGCTACTAGAAAAAATTGAGTCTACGGATGCAGAGCGTTTAAAAGCTCAGAAGCTCATTGAGGAACGTGAAGCTAGCCATAAAGATGAAATCGCTTCGTTACAAAAATGCCGCGACGAAGAAAATGCTGCGTATCAAGAAAAAGCGGGCCTTTCGGAGGCTAAGCTTCTCGAGCTCGCCGAAGAGATCTCAAAACTGGGCGAGAAATTGGAGGCTGAGAAGGCTCTTTCTAAACAGAGCCGAGACGAAGTCGATGCACTTCAGCGAACTATTGACAATCTTTCGTCACAGTCAAAAGGCGATCTGGAGAGTAGGCAATCTGAGCTTGCAGATCTAAAGAAAGCTCACGAGGCTGAAATAAGCCAGCATCTTGGAGCGTACACGGAAGAAAAACGCCTCCTCGCAGAGCGACATGAAGCCCTTGCCGAGAAGCACGAAAGCCAAAGCCAAGAATTAGAGAACGCGAGAGCAGAACTCGCAAGCCTTAAGCTTACACACTCGAGCGAAACTGAAGCAAATAGCAAGAAAATTAGTGATTTGGAAGCTGAGCATGCTGCTAAACTTGAGCAACTCCTTGCCGAGCACGAAGAAAAGCACAAGACCCATGCGGCAGAATTGAAAACTCTCCAAGAGAAATCGGAAGCTTCCTCAGGCGACCTAAGTAAAGCATTGCAAGAACTGACGGAACAGAATCAAACTCTTCAGACTAGCCTTGCCGATCTTCAACAGAAGCACACAGAGGAAGTTGAAGCTCTGAAGGCAACTATAGAGTCGCTCGCTCAAGGAGAATCGGTAAGAATTTTCTTAAATTCTCAAGATGATGTGTGACTGACCTTTTTATAGGAAAAGCAAAACGCTCGCGCTCAGGAATGCGAGAAACTCAAGGCAGAGCTTGCAGAGATCAAGTCTAGTTTGGAAGCAAGGGTTAAAGAAGTGGATGAACTTCGACAATCCCATCAGCAATATGTTACTGACTCGGAGGGCAACCACGAAACGACTTTGTCCAGAATTCGACAGAATCTCACAGATCGAGAGTCATCATTGAACCAAAAAGAGACTTTGCTTGCTGATAGGGACATCTCATTAGCTAAGCTCCAAGGAGATCATGATGAGCTTGCAAGCCAGCTTACGGAAGCTAAGAAGGCTTTGTCGGAACACAATGATGCTCTTGACGCCAAAACTAGTGCACATGCCGATGAAATCAGCAAATTGTCCGCTGAGCATGAGGAGTTCTTAGCCGCGAAGGACGATGAACACAAAACCACAGTTGAGAGTCTGACTGCGGAGCTTGAGAAAGAGTCTTTAGCACGGGAAGCTGCTGAGAAAGCCTATAGAGATCTCCAGGAACAGGCTGCTGATACTTCAGAACTGGACAATTTGACCAGCAAGTACAATGCTGAAAAATCCGCATGGTCTTTAGAAATTGACGAACGCAAGAAAGATATCGAATCTTTAAAGACTGCTGAAACTGAACTTAGAAAGGCACTCGATAGCGCAAAGGCTGATACTGAAGCTGCTAAGAAGGTCGAATCCGATCTTTCCGCCACCATCGCAGCGATGAAAAAATCACAGGACCAGGCCGTGGAAGCCAATGCTGTTGACCTGCAAGAGACGACCAAGATGTATAAGACACAGATTCAGGATTTGATCGATCGCGAGTCTAGTTTGGCTTCCAAGGTCGAAAACCTTGAAAAAGATCTCGCTACCGCGAAGAAAGCTGCGGATTCGTTCCAAACTGCGAATGCTGACCTGTTATCAAAGTTGGAGTCTGTCTCCGCAGCTTCAGCCACGGACACTAAAGCCAAATCAGGCTTAGAAGAGGATGTCAAGTCCTTGACGACCAAGCTTACAGCGTTGGGAACTGAGCTTGCTGAGGCTAAGGCCGAAGCCTCGAGATTAAGAAGCGATAACGAAGCACACAAGATCAGAGCTGACATGCTCGAGCAAATCCTCCAAGCGAACGATGCGAAATCGAAAGAGGTGAGCAAGAAGGTGGACGAAGAAGATGAGAACAGAGAAGTTGAGTCATTGACAGGTCATGTCGGTACCCCCAACCCTATCAAAGCATCGTAATGATGGTAATGATGATGATGATAATCATGAGCATTCCGATCTTGTAAGTTATTCGTTCTCAATGGGAGGAAGTTTGGATACTTTGTAAGAGGTGTATTTTAACAAATATTTTTCTGTTTTTACCAACAGGCTTTTTGAAGACTAGGCGGGAGGGTTCCTGCTCTTAATTTTTCCTTTTTAATTATTGATACACGAATGTAGATGATTTAATTACCTCTATTTTCGATATATTTCTCTTCTTCTTCTTTTTTTTTTTCCTTTTCCTTTTCCTTACCTTTTCGTTTGCTTTGTAGATTATCATCATCATCTAACCATTCATCCTTACATTATTTCCACTAAAAAAGAACTTGAGGCTAAATTACATATCTTTTATGGATTCGTTTGAAATCGGTAGATGTCCGGAATATTGACAACGTTGAATCATTTGAACACAGCGATCAAGCAAAACGGAAACGAAACTGAAAGGTGCGCGCGCCCTCGAAACTAAGTCCGAGCCGGGATAGGCTCTTTGTTTGAATTTAATCTACCTGGACTAACAAGGTGATTACGCCACCAATAGGATGGCGAGTCATATCCAACATTTAAAATCGCCCTCGCCGAAGCCAGGAAGCCCTTACTTTCGTCATTCCACAGATTCGACTCTTAAATTCGATGGGTCCTCCGATATTGATGTCGAGGATGATTGAACGACCTGATTTTTCATTGACTGGAATTTCTCAGTTCCACCCCTTTTGAATATTTTTGAGACCAAATAGTATACTCGCCCGCAGGACGGTTGTCAGTATCATTAAAATGAACTTTTAATCCCCTTATTTTCCTTCAAGAATATATGTACATAACTTCCACTCTTTACCACAAAACACCCAAACAAGGATGGTCCCATCAGGGTCCAGGGTATTCTGAATTAACTTCAATCGAAAACTATCTTCTTGCCAGCGCCAGTCGTCTTGCCTGCCATCATATTTCTGACGATTTGATCCTTCTCGTCCTTCTCCTTCTTTTTGAGTTGCCAACTGACGTGAACGGGTTTATTCTGTTTATCTGCCCACGCCTTCTTTCGCTCTTCTTTCGCTTTTAGTTTAGCTTCTTTCTCTTCTTTCGCCTTTTTGATATGATTTGCAGATGTACCGAATTTCTTTTCAGCAAGGGCACGACGGGCTTGTTGACCCATGCGGTTTTTACGGGCCTTTTTGGCGGGTGGGCCTGTCTTTTTCTTCTTGTTCCCTCTCGTGGAGGAGGCAGAAGTAGCGTCGGAATCCGAACCGGAGATGTAGCCTGTCATTAGAGTAGGGAGGAAGGAAGATGATGTTATAGGTCCCGAAGGTGCTGGAGGGAGTGCTTGCTTCTGGGTTTGTTTCTTGGATTGCGACTTTTTAGGTGGTGGGGATGGAGCCTCATCGTCCGTTTCTAGTTCATCTTCATCTTCAGATAAGGATATATCTAGATCTTCGTTCTCCGCTGCTTCTAGAGCTCGTAGCTCGTCTTCAGGTATTGGTGTTATAGACATCGAACGACCGCGTGGCCGGTCGTCCTCATCGTCCGATAACTCATCCGATTCGTTGTCATCCTCTGCGGACGACCAAGCTATCCTCTCGTCCATGCCCTCCTCCTCTTCGTCCTCGTCGCTTGATACCGCGCCACCGCTCTGGAGGTACTTCGTAGCAAGATCTTTCAACATGGATGGGTGTACCACTTCGTCGTCGCCATCAAGCATATCGGCCTCTTCCGATTCTGACTCGGAGTTATCATCAATGTTCGCATCGTTGGCAGTACGCTGGCTCTTTCCGTGTATTCCCGGTTTCGATTCGGCGCGTTCTTTGCTTTCAACATCCTTGATTTTCGTAGTTGTCTCTTCATCCCCTTCTTCTAGTCCAAGTAGTCGCCCTAGATTTCCAATTATCTCCTTCACAGCCTCTTTTACTGGATTCGCATTTAGTAATCTCGCGCACACATTGGCGATAGGACCGGTAGGCACGGGTAGTTTCGAGTGTTCTTCGGCTTCTTTTACGACTGATGGTGGAAAGTACTTTGATGTCGATAATTGACGGTTCTTCAGAAGCGTTTTATTGAGGTATGTCGTCGCGAGCTCTTGCAGATCAATATTCTATGTCAAAGATCGATTTGTAAGTTTTCATTATGACAAATACGATGGGAACGGACGAGCATACCTTGAGCTCTTCGAGTTCTTTGTCGAGTCTTTCCACTTCATCCTTGCCATCCTTGCCTTTAGCAGATGGGAGTCTTCCCTTGCGAGCGGACTTTATTCGTTTCCCGAGCTTTTGCTGTTCGAATCCCTTTGCGGTCTTGAGCGCGCGCTTGAGTAGGATGCGGTGATGGTGGATCTTTTGTTCGATCGTTTGCTGCTGGATTGCGATTGAGCGGGAGGATTCTTCGGGGTGGTTTAAAATCTCCGGTGGCTCGTCCGTATTGGCGAAAGGGACGGGCGCACCCTTGGAGGAGGAGGATTCAAAGTCGGAACGTTTCCGTTTAGGCATTTCTTTTGTGGAGGTAATTAGAGGATGAAGTTTGGCGACAGTAAAAGATGGTTCAGAAAAATTTCTGGGCGCGGTTGACTGTCATTCGGCTTGGCGGGATCGCCATGAAGGCAACGCAGCGCACGGCAAAAATCCAACATACTCAAGCCTGTATATAGCTATAGCTATAAAGTAGGGGACGAACATTCATACATATATTCACAAGTACAGTAATTAAGGTTTCTGCAATATGGCCGTTAATCTCACATTCGAAGGGCTACAGCGGCCCATGGTTTGTGTTTTCGGGTTTTACCAAGCCCCATAGGCCGTATCCATTCCAATCGGCCAACTAATTAATCAATTATAGGCCAAGTCAACCAATATAATATCAGAAATGTTTCTGTTGTAGGTCATGATAAGTTCTATGCATGTTCCAGACAATACGGCCTCTGTTTGTGTAGCGTATAGGACTAACTTGGACATAGTTAATCATGGTAAATCTTCGATCACAGAGGATTTGGTACTCCATGCTGGGATTAATATACTTGATCATGATATTAAAGGACCTTTAGAGAAGATGAAAGATAAACAGGAATCCCAGATTTACCAAAACTTATCGAGGGTCTAAAACTCCTATCCAAGGCCGAGTTTGGCGCTTTATCGGTATATTCTTCCAACAGCGGCTAGCATATCCTAGCCGGATGTGGGGAGCTTCACCTTCTCACCTGCCTCAAGAGCCTTGAAAACGAATACGCTGCCAACCCATTAAGCGTATCCTCAGATCCACCAAACGTACAATACCGCGAAACCATCACTCTAAAAACGGGAAAAGATAATGCCACATCAAAGTCTCCGAATGATTACAACCAGATCTTCTTACGCGCGGAACCAATGGAGGAGAACCTCGCATACGCTATCGAGTCTGACAAGTTAAATGCAGGAAACTACCTATCCATGAGTCGCACCCTCGTCAAAGACTTTGGCTGGAACACAATCGAATCGAGAAAAGTATGGGCTTTCGGTCCGCGGATCACGGATTCTAATATTTTGGTAGACGCGACGAAAGGCGTGCGGTATATCAACAAAGTTGGAGATTCTGTAGACCGCTTTCCGAGGAACCAGCTATGCAGTCTATACGGTTCAACATCACGGATATGACCTTGAGTGCTGATGAAATCACCAGAGGTAGTGACCAGATCGTTTCCACGGTTCGCCGGGTCGTTCATGCATCTTTTCTCATGTCGGGGCCGAATTTTCATAGAACCAGTTTATCCAGCTGAGATTCAAGTACCGGAGCCAGCTGAAGGCGAGGTGTATAATATGTTGACCCAGAGGAATTTTCAAGTAATTGATGAAAAGAAATCTGGCGGTCGATATGTCAAGATAAAGGCATGTCTGCCTGTTAAAGACACATTTGGCTTAACGACGGAAATGTTGAACAAATGTCACGGGGATGCAACTAGCCAGTTAATTTTTGATCATTGGCAACCTATGACGCTCGGAAATCTCTTAGATACTACTAGCAGTGCTCACGAGCTAGCTTTGAGTATTCGGAAAAAGAAGGCTTAGCTTCCGGCTAGCCATTCGCATACAAATATATCACGGGAAGGTCGCAAGCTAACTGGGTATGAAATGTACAAATAAAGGTCTCGCGCTCGAAATCCCGAAGTTGGAATATACCACGATAAATTGGAACAAGAGCCAAGTCTTGAATAGAATGTAGAAGACGTCCAACCGGTGAATCGAGCTAATTGGCAGCTGATAGCGCTAACAGGCGGTTAACATAATTGAAGCAAGACTACTGGCAATTATACGACGAAATATATACTACAATCACGATAGTATCCATCAAGCCTAGCTGTGTGTTCATGGAGGGATAAATGTACGGACGCTTAAAAATACGATGTCATTGAATTGATCAAGTTCATTTCCATTCTAAACTACTGGTAGTGTGCACGTGTGCAGCCGCTGAAATCAAAATCGCGCCAATGAGAAAAACCAACGCCCACGAGTGTTGTGTCATCTCGACACCCTGAAGCCCTCCCGTTAATTCCGCGTCCCCGTGCAACCTCTATCGTACATAATAGTATAATAGTGTCGCAAGTTAAGATTTACTGGATGGTGCAAGGAATGCAGCTGCAAGTTATAGAATTATATCGTTAGCTATAATATCCTTGGTACGGTGATATCGGGGATTCGTGAGATAAGCCTACCAGAACTCGCAGTCACCGCAGTCGATGCAGCGGTTGCACTTTGGGCAAAACTTCTTGATAGGGTTGTCGATGGGCTTAACGATAACGTTCGATTCTGGCTTGCCGGCATCGACGAGGGGGGTGGTTTCGGAAGTAGCCATTTTTGTTATATTCTTTGGGGAGTATTCGATTTCTGGAGGTCGAAGATTGGATCGATTGTTGACGTCAGTAGTGTGTTTCTAACTGGGAGATCGGGGGAAAAGAATGAGAGTTCGGATGGTTTCGCACCTGAAGGCTGAAGTCTTAGGGAGAGGCGGGTTTAATATATAGCACAATGCAAGGACAAATATAAGCTTTTGTCGTAATGTAACGTAAGTAGGCCGAAGCTGAAGCTCTGTAATTTAAATTTATTAAAATGAGACGCTTTCCGCTACTGAAAGGAAATGAAAAATATAAGCCTTGCGATCTTACGTACGCGTATCGGAGGTACGCTCTATTTATATTTCTCCGCCTCGAAAACCCGCCCTTTTTGAATTTCCTTGTGGCGCTACTTGCTACTTACTTTACAGCTGGGGTTTCCTGTCGGCGAATGAATGGTGGACCGGAATGCATTAATGCGACTGGCCAAGGTGAAGAAATGATGACGACAACGCGCATGGAGGGTCGCTTCAAGCGAAGGGAAGGTGCTTGACAGGGTGCGACAACGGTTGGTTTGTTGTTTGTATTTCGGCATTCATATTAAGCTAATCGATATCGAACCTCAGGACTGAAGACTTTGTCGTTAAGTACTTAAATACTTGAGTAAGTATTTAATTAGGAGATTAGGATCGTGATATATTGCGCCCGGTCGGTGGTGCTATCTATATTAAGCCCCTCCGGCGCCATCACGACTGTCGTTACATTCTGTTTCTTCATAGAACATTGAAAGACTTTTAGAAAGGGCAGAGCTATCGGAGATCTACAGCTGTGAAGAACTATCCTATCACATCTGTATCCTCCTACCCTGCATGTTATATGAAAAGAAGGAAAAGAAGGAGATCCCTATGCTACCTTGTGCGCCTGGTTCTCGAGGCTAACCTTGTATTACGATCCTATCCCATGCATGCATGCAACGCCCTATTAAAACTCCGAAGAAGAAAAAAAAGAAGAAGAAGCCCCATACTACGAAAATCTCCTTTTAAACTTATAACTACTGCGATATTGAATCGTTCTGACACACATATGTTGGAATTCAGTAGTAGCCGAGACCCTCGCTCCCTCCGGAACCCGACTCTGGTAACGGTCCACCTTGGCTCGTCATCGCTGGGAAGTGATCAGTGTCACCGACCAGCTCTTTTATTTGGTCCATGTTACCGATAACTCCTCTTAGGATTTGTGGTAAGATTTCAGCGCAGTCTCCCTTGAATAGCCAGTCACTTTGCAAAAAAAAAAAAAAAGGTGAGTTAACCACATTTCGTAACTTAAGTTCAAACTAAGTAAAGATGTAGTTACTTACGCTTCTGCAATCCCTCCCAGTTCGGGATCGTCGTCGATTTCCATGTTGATGACTGCAACTTTGGCGCCATTTTCTTTGCATTGTCCAATGTATCCGGCTGCAGGCCAGACTCTGGCTGATGTTCCAATAACGAGACACAAATCTACAGGACCTTTACCCATCCATGTATCAATGTCCTTGATGACATCAGCTGGAAGGGTTTCACCAAACCAGACAACACCAGGACGCAGTAACTAAACAAAGGTTCGTCAGTTGATAATCTCAAAAGCATTAGTTAAATAGACTCTCATACTCCATTGCATTTCGGGCATTGTGGAAGCTCTGAGATAGGAATATTTGGCGGTTGTGTATCCGGATCAGTGTCGGTCCTATCCTGAACAGGAGCTAATGCAGGCGTAAGAGCCATCGTAAAGTTGTTGGATTCGACATAGTTACAAAACACACTGCTGCATTTGACGGTCGATAGGGAGCCGTGAATGGGAAACAATTGGTCGGCCGGGTGGCCAGAACGAGGAGAAAGCCCATCTACGTTCTGTGTAACAGTTATGAAATCTGGGTTTTTGAGAGAAAGTGCTGCAAGAGCTAGGTGAGCTGCATTGGGTTTTGCTGTGAAGGCCGCTTGCCTTCGGGCCGAGTAGAACTATGAAGAGCCAAATATTATTTATTATAAGTAATTGCGGTGTTCCGAAAGTTAAGCCTCGGAGAATGGCGTTTATCTTTATAAAAGAGGTCTCGCCAAGGGGGATGTAAGAAGACTAACCTGCCAAACCAAGCTAGGGTCCTTTGAGAAAGCTTGTGGAGTTGCTAAGGACATGGCATCGTGGGTTTTCCACTGATTCAAAAAGTGTATTAATATCATACTTTTTTTCAACTACATTTTGAATAATTAAAGCTTAAAGGGACCGATGAAAGATTGGCTCACCAGACCGCCCGCGCCTCTAAATGTTGCCAAACCTGGAATAGATGTAAGCTAATGAAAGTTTTCACGAGGACAAGCTGAACTGTGGTTTCATCTGTCCAAGATGGACTCCCTTACCAGATGAAGCGGATAGACCTTAGGCGAATTTGGAAACGGGTTAGGTAAAAAATTGAATCTACAAAATGTATCACGCCAGATTGTCTCACAGGGCAGAGATCCCGGAAAGGTCCGCGCGAGAAAGAGCTGACTTTTCTTATGAGTGTGGATTCACGTACCTGCACCACATAGCGCTAGTATCCTTTTTGAACCTAGAAGGTGCGCATTGAACGAGGTCGTATCCGTCGGGTCATGTTCGAGATACGGCATTTTGAGCTTTGAAATGCCAAGGCTTGACCTCTGCCTAAAAGTCGCTGGTTTTTTGGATTTGGTTTCTGGTGAAAAAGGTTGAGAGGCGAATTGGAGAGCTGCTAAGAAGTATTTGCCGATGATTGATTAGTTCGCTTGTTACTGCTGCTTGCCGCACACAAGTTTGAAGTCTGAAGGCTCGCAGATTAAATGCTTGCTTAACGTAACGCGATCGATATCAAAGTGGCACAGACCGAGACGTCTCTTCGCGCGGTGTAACATAAATGCCCGAAAGCCGGAAGTTGGAAGAAGTGACGATATTTTTTTTGGGAGGAGGTCCAGCTAGCTGGATGGGTACACAAAGAATTTAATTATAGCCAAGACATGGACAATGAGTCTGTATTAATTTCAAAAGATTGAGTTGGTTTGTTGATATCCCGTTCTCCAGCAACCTCATTTTCCGGAGGAGAAGAAGAAGAAGGGAAAAATAAGTAAAATAAAAGTGTGCAGGGTTTGACGTTAAACTAGTGCCAACTAGCCCTATCGATGGGAGAAGTCGAAAAGCGGTCAGTTGGAGTCACCGCGGCGGAGAGCCTTCGTCAAGCTTTGATTCCATTGGAGATGAAAAGATCCCATTTTGCATGTGTGTTTTGTCGCTTCCCCACGAATTCAGCCTGGCTTGCAGCAGCCGGTTTGTTTGCTAGCTCGCTATTTTTAAAAGCTTCAGTTCGAGCTTGCTCTCGAAGGAGCCATCCATCTACGAACCAAAACGCAGAACGTGGATCGACTTCAAGTCCCGTGTTCTGGGCGGATTGGTGGTGTAAAAACGCTGAGAAAATGAATCGACCATGTCCTTGTAGAGCGTGCATTGCATCTTGAACATGCTGGCCGTTATTATTATTATTATTAATTATTGCGAGTTGGCTATATATTAATTAGCTAGCAGCAGCAGCCGGGATTTGGTGTTGGTTGACATTTCCGAGCTGGAAAAGGTGTGGTTGCGTACCAATGGGATGGGTCTTATTAATTATTAGGCATTGACACGAGATAGCATCCGACCCTTCTTAAGCTTGAGCAGCGGGCTTTCCCCAGCACCAAGCATCGGAGTCGACGGTGGAGCTCAGACAAAAACGACGGCTAGATATCGAGGACGCTAAAGGCCAAGTCGGAAAGGGGCAAGTCCATGCGGTTGAGGTTAGGTTGATTCGAAGCCTCCCATCGCGTCGGTGAGGCTAATCGATTCGCATCGAGTGCTGCTTAAGCATGCTTGCTTGCTCGTCTGGGGAAATAAAATGTCTGACTATGTTATTATATATTATCAAATCGATTTAAATCTAATGGAGGCAAGGATGCAAAACGATGTTACTCCACAGCTTCAAAAGCTGTATTTTTGCTACCTTCCTACGGTCTCCACGGCATGCCGTTGTGTCACAGAACCAGGTACATTCGAATTCAGCAAAAGAGAGAGAGAGAGAGAGAGAGAGCGATCGAGCTCACGAAGTCCTGACTCTACGAATAACTCTAGCTATAGGCCGGCTGGCATGTACTACCTTGCCGCCCGCGGTCGCACATATCCCGTCCTGCGGGCCAGCGAAGCTTCGAAACTCCCTGGCGAGATAAAACATTGTCATGATAATTATAATATAATGCTCATAGCATTGCATTGATGTATCAAACATATTCTTAGTGAGTGGTACAATTACAAGCAATTCCACGGCCGTTCTCCGGCTCTGCCGCTACCTACCAGGCTCATTAGCTAACGAGATATTCGTTATCGCTCCTATTCGGAGGCTTCTTGACTAGCTTAGTCTCGTTGCCTTCTTGACTCATATTCACAGTATTTAAGCAGCGTGTTTAGCCACTGTTATATCTCTCGTCTACCGTTGGTTTCTAACATCATCTCGGATATCCTCGCTTCACACCCTTCGCCTCACCCT
Organism: Arthrobotrys entomopaga; assembly: GCA_012184315.1. Classification (NCBI taxonomy): domain Eukaryota; kingdom Fungi; phylum Ascomycota; class Orbiliomycetes; order Orbiliales; family Orbiliaceae; genus Arthrobotrys; species Arthrobotrys entomopaga. The sequence goes on from LDDX01000259.1 coordinate 90,961, forward strand.
TGCAACGTTTCCCAAAGCACTTCCATGATATGAACCTTTGAATGAACCATTTGGATATTCTCGGACTCATCATTATCAAAACCAACGTTAAACACCCTTCATAGCCTCCATAGCTTTTCTCCAAACCAATCATTTTTTTCAACCTTTGTGGCAAAAATGTCAGAGCTATCCTATCCAAAGTCTAAAATCAACAAGGTCAACCGTCTGGGTGATCGAGGTATGCCCGCAATATAACCCTTTACCGTATTGAATCATTGTGGAAACCATTGACTGAAAAAAATCATGTTTAGGTATATACGACTGTAAGAGTGTCCATGAGATCATCGCCGGGTCTCCAGTCGTCCATGTCTCCTTCAATCCAGGTTCCTCCGAGGATTACCCTGTGATCCTCCCAATGATCGGAAAGCTAGGGTCCTTCGAGAACCCATCAGCCGATCTTTCCGAACCCCTCGATCTTTATCTGCACGGATATGTTTCCTCGCGCATCATGAACGTTGCCCGACAATCCGCAAAGGACGAGCCTCAAAAGCCAATGAAAATTTGCGTTTGTGCCACCAAGGTTGACGGACTAGTTCTCTCCTTGACTCCAAATAGCCATAGCATGAATTACCGCTCTGCTGTCGTTTTTGGAACCGTCGAATTGGTCACCGAGTTGGAAGAAAAGTTGTACGCGATGAGGTTGATCACGAACGGTGTTCTTCCGGGGAGATATGATAATACCCGTATTCCTCCCGATGGCGCCGAGATGCAATCTACCCAGATTCTAAAAGTCACGATCGACCATGCTTCAGCCAAGATAAGGACAGGCGAGCCTAGTGATTATGAGAAGGATCTAAAGCGAGATGAATTGCTTGATAAAACTTGGACAGGTGAGTTCAATCTTATAAGCTGCGGATCCTGAAATATATTTAATAAATGGAACCCCGTTAGGTATCATTCCGATCTATCAAGCATTCGGCGAACCGCAACCTTCATCCTACAACAGGGTCAAAGAGGTTCCTGAGTATATCAGCAAATACGTCAAAGATACGGGCGATGTCGAGAAAGAGTATGCTGAGACTGCGATCACAAAGCAGTCTGCCGGCAAAGCTTGAGAAATACGCTGAAAGTATCGCAATGAACGAATTATGATCAGCGTCGTTGAGGAGGTGATCTGGAGGAGGGCTGTAATATTAATTTGGACCATACAAAAAATTATTGTACCATCAGAAAATGGCGTTCGCGGGCCACTTTGTATGCTCAATTGTTCGACCGTGGAGCGCTAAAAAAAGTGATATTTGCTGAGAAGAAGTCTCATACATTCAAAAAAAAAAAAAAAAAAAAATCTCTCTCTCGCACGAGTCGGCCGTAGAGTCCCCCAGTGGTGAATGAATGGAGCGAAAGGGGATAGAGTAACAATTGATTCCCTAGGTCCATTCGAAAGATCCTCGGCCGATATCACACGTTAGTTTTATCAACCAGATCTCCTCGATCCGGATCCGTCATGCGTCGTTGTGGAATATGGGCAAGCGGGATCGGGCTTGCGGCGGCTAGCTAGCTTGACGTCACCAACTGAAAGTTTGATAGGAAGTGGTAGGCTGGCATGCTTCGAAGCTTCGGGCGCCGCGGGCACTAAACTTGACTGACTCGGAAAAGCCAGAATTTCAAATAAAGCGGGATCGGGTTTCGGATGGAACTCTGACCGCGATTTCCAAACCAATTCCTGGAGGATCTAGATGAGATCTGGTGGTCGATTCCGATTTTGGCTCCAGGTCAATGATGTCGTCTGCATTACAAGATGGATGCGGCACGTCCTAACGTTCTTGGTATATTCTTGCTGGCGCCTGTAGTTTAAATTTTATTTTTTACAATTCGAGGATCAAATCAACAGCCCAAAATCAAAATAGATAAAATCCCATTTCGTCCCGCCCACATGTTCCGGTTCTTTCTTTTGTGTTCCTTTGCAAGCTTTAGACCTTAGCCAGCCATTACAGTCGGGTCGGTGCAGTGTTACGGTGTGCATGCTGGTGGAACTGGTGCTATCGGGAGCGCAGCGAACCGCAACAACAACACAGTGAAAGGTGGTAAGTCTATATTAAATCAAGCATCATTGGCGTCACAGTTGGAAATCATCATGGTAAATCGAATGACTTAGAAAACCTTCCAATTAACAAAATATCTAGCTTTCCAGGCTTCCCAATTCATTAGAGAGAAGGTCTAGTGCCTAGCTTTTCTCTGTCGTAATAATTATTAATTATCGCGTCCAACTCTAAAACGCACACAATACAACATGTCTGCGCCACTCGAGCTTAGTACTCCCCAGATAGATTCATTGATTCCTGGAGGATGGCAACCTACGCCTCTTCAGACTCCTGGGACAGAGAAGAACGGACCCACGCCGGGAGCTACTACTCCACGACCCCAAGAAACATATATACCAGACACTGGTGAAGAAAAGACACCAGTTCCATCTGACCGCACGAATATTCCATTCTTTGCATCTGTTCCTCAGGAGGCTACTACTCCCAAGGCTTCGGGTCAAGATGCTCACTCGTCTCCCTTTTTTGCTCCCCCAGAGAGAGTCACAGAGGGGGCTATGTCTAGAGAATTTCCAGGGAATAATGAACAACAAACTTTACTAGCTAATACAGAAGCAAAGGAAGAAACTCACACCGGAAGGAATGTACTGTCTGGAGCAGCCGTCGGAGCAGGTGCTGCAGCATTAGCGCACGAAGCTTACGAGAGACGCCAAGAGCCCGGTTTTGTGTCTCCTCTACCGGGACCTGAAAGGAACCTAGTAAAGGAATCGTCAGTTTTGCCGCCAGAGCAGCCAACGAAGCCTCCCAATCAACGAGTGATCGAGGAAACACCGAAAACCGAGATAAAAGAAGAAAAGCCAAAGAGGCAACCGATAGATTATTTTGCATTGAAGAAACCCCAAAGTCAAAAAAATGAGCCAAAACGGCCTACTCCGGTGCCAATTGCAACTCCAAATGAACCATCCAGCTCTACTGTAGCTGCACAAAGTATCGGGCTTGCCGACGGGAAACCCACACCCCTGAGCAAGATCCCGACCTCCAGATCTGTTGGCCGTCAATACGGCGAGAATGATCTTCTGAAAAGTTTATCGAAACGACAAACCACCAGGTCCGGAGCTGGATATAGCGAAGATGGCGAAGATAACGAGGAACTGGAACGGCTCATCAGCACCATGTTTGGAACCGCTCGCCAACAAGCCTCCGAGGAAGAACAGACCCGCCATAAGGGCGTCATCTTCAAGAACCTTAGCGTCATTGGTGAAGGCCTCGGCGCTGCGATTCAGCCAACTGTTGGGTCTCTTTTCTATGGGCCATTCCTTGCACTCGGGCGCCTTTTAAGCGGTAATACAAAAACTGCAAAGAGAACCATCATCGACGATTTCACCGGTTTGATAAAGCCTAAAGAAATGCTTCTCGTTTTAGGAAGACCGGGGAGTGGGTGCAGCACGTTTTTGAAAGTCTTGGCCAATCAGCGCAAAGGTTTTGTAGCCGTCAACGGCGATGTTGTATATGGAGGTACCTCAGCAAAAGAAATGGCTAAGAAATATCGCGGAGAAATTCTGTATAATCCCGAAGATGATTTACATTACGCGAGTATCACCGTTAGAAACACCCTCGAATTCGCAATACGGACCCGAACGCCTCCAAAATCGTCTAGGCAAGAAGGCGAGACTCGTAAAGACTATGTTTCAAACTTTCTTCGCATGATCTCTAAGGTTCTGTGGATCGAACACACTATGGAGACTAAAGTTGGGAATGAAATCATTCGTGGTGTGTCTGGTGGGGAAAAGAAGAGAGTTAGTATTGGCGAAGCCATGGTCACCAAAGCATCTGTGCAAGCATGGGATAATAGCTCCAAAGGTTTGGACGCTTCAAGTGCTTTAGAGTATGTGAGCTCGATCAGAGCCCTTACGAATATGACCGGCGTTTCTACCGCTGTCGCTTTATACCAAGCCGGCCAAAGTCTATACGATTTGTTCGACAAAGTACTACTTATAGATGAGGGGAAATGTTGCTACTTTGGAAGGTATGCTTTCCATTAGCTATAGCAATATTAGGGAACTCTATATACTAATTTCAAGTAAGCACCGAAAATGCGAAAGCATACTTTGAAAATCTAGGATTTGAATGTCCTGAGCGATGGACTACAAGCGACTTTCTGACGTCTGTCACTGACTTGAATGAGCGAAGAATTCAGAAGGGATGGGAAGATCGAGTCCCCAGATCTGCATCCGAGTTCCAACGAGCATATCTTGAAAGTGATGAAAGAAAGAGGATCGAAGCTGAGATCAAGGATTTCGAGGTTGAATCGGCTGAACAAATCAGAATTAGAGAAGCGAATAAAGGGAAAGACACAAAGAGGCGCAATTTTACCGTATCTTTCCCAGAACAAGTCCGGGCTTGTACAGTTCGACAATTCCGTGTTCTGCTCGGTGACCCTTTGACTATGTTTGGAAAGGTATATTTCATTCCCTTCACTTCAAATCGATATTATAGATGTTTTAACTGATACACAATAATACAGTGGGGTGGAGTTATCTTTCAGGCTCTCATTGTTGGATCTCTGTTCTACAAGACGCCGACAACCGCTGCAGGTGCCTTTCCTCGCGGAGGTGTTTTATTCATGTTAATCTTGTTCAATACCTTTTTGGCACTCGCTGAACTTCCTGCTTCGTTCGTCGCTCGACCGATCATGCTAAAGCACCGCTCATTCTCCTTCTACAGACCCTCGGCTTTTGCAATCGCCCAGGTCATGGTCGACATTCCTTCCGTTGCGATTCAAGTGATCCTGTTCAATCTTATAGTCTATTGGATGGCGGGATTACAAAGAGTAGCCAGCAAATTCTTCATCAATTGCCTGATTATATATATCAGTACGATATCCATGTACAGTTTCTTCCGGATGATGGGTGCTTGGAATAGGAATCTCGATAACGCAACCAAAGTTGTCGGAGTGGCGATTCAAGCAGTTATTGTCTACACAGGCTGTAAGATTTTGTTCTCCCGTTTTACGAGTAACTTAGACTAATATAGATTTTAGATTTGATTCCTCCGCAAGCTCAGCACCCCTGGTTGCATTGGATTACATACATAAATCCCATTTCCTACGGCTTTGAAGCTCTAATGGCTAATGAATTCACTGGGTTGAAACTTCAATGCACCCCGCCGTATCTGGTGCCGTCTGATGGACGACCAGGTTTCCAAGCCTGCGCACTGGCCGGTAGCGAACCTGGTAATCCTATTGTCGATGGGGCTCGATACATATCGGTCTCATTTTCGTATACAAGATCCCATCTCTGGCGAAATATTGGAATTGGTATCGCATTTTGGATATTCTTTGTCGCAATGACAATGATTGGTATGGAATTGCAGACTCCGAACAAGGGAGGTGCGGCTACTACTATCTTTAAACGCGGCGGTGCACCAAAAGCGGTTGAAAATGCGATGAAGAAAGGAAAAGCTACTACGGATGAAGAAAAAGGAGGCTCCCAAGAAAATATCAATCTGGAAAAGGAGAATAATGGTAATTTGAATGGGGGCGCGACTGAGGGAATTGCGAGGAATGAAACGATCTTCACCTGGCAAAACGTTAATTACACTATTCCAACCAAGAATGGGTCCACCAAACTTTTACAAGATGTTTCCGGCATCGTGAGACCTGGAAGGCTTACGGCTTTGATGGGCGCTTCGGGTGCCGGGAAGACAACTTTGTTGAATGCTTTGGCTCAAAGGATCAATTTTGGGACTGTCACCGGGACATTTTTGGTCGACGGTAGACCGCTACCAAAATCTTTCCAACGTGCTACAGGTGCGTAGCATATTCCATTCATATTTTTTAAAAAAATACCGTGCTGATAGTGTTATATCTGTAGGGTTTGCTGAGCAACAGGATATTCACGAACCGACTCAAACTGTACGCGAAGCAATGCAATTTTCTGCATTGCTCCGTCAGCCAAAAGAAGTCCCGATCAAGGAGAAATACGACTATGTGGAGCGTATTATAGCCTTGTTGGAAATGGGAGATCTTGCCAATGCTGTCGTGGGAGAGGTTGGAGTCGGTCTCAATGCTGAACAGAAGAAGCGACTGACAATCGGTGTGGAACGTAAGCTTAAATCCAAAAATATATCCACCTTATATAGCAAGAATTATTCTTATAACTAGATATATCCAGTGGCATCGAAACCCGAACTCTTGATCTTCTTGGACGAACCAACCTCCGGTCTCGACAGTGGTGCTGCATTCAACATTGTCCGTTTCCTACGCAAATTGGCGGAAGCCGGCCAAGCGGTTCTTTGCACGATTCACCAACCTAGTGCTGTCCTTTTCGAAGAATTCGATGATCTCATCCTCCTTAAGTCGGGTGGAAGAGTTGTCTATCATGGAGAACTGGGCAAGGACTCGCGCATGATGATTGAATACTTTCAACGAAATGGAGCGAAGAAATGTAAACCGAATCAAAACCCTGCGGGTAAGTTATTTTATTCTAAGGATTTTTCAAGGACACTTCTAAGAACTTTACTATAGAATATATGCTCGAGGCAATCGGGGCTGGAAATCCAAACTATAAGGGCAAAGACTTCGGTGAAGTTTGGGCCAACTCTTCTGAGCATCAGGAAAGAACGAAAGAAATCGAGAGTGCCATAAGCGATAGGAAGAGCCAACCAGCCGCATACATCAATGATGACCGCGAATATGCTATGCCAATCACGACTCAACTTCGCGCTATGTTGATTCGTACGTTCAGGGCGTACTGGCGAGATACAGATTACGTCCTCGGAAAAGTTATACTACATATCGTAACTTCTTTATTCAACTCTTTAACGTTTTGGAAACTCGGAAACAGCAGGCTCGATATGCAGTCGAGACTTTTCTCGGTGTTTATGACTCTTACTATTGGTATGTCAATTACCGTAGTCTCTAGTTCAATAGATAAGACTAATAATTTATTCTACAGCACCCCCATTAATCAACCAACTGCAGCCGAAATTCATCAGGTTGAGGGATATATATAAATCCCGAGAATCAAATGCGAAAATCTACAAATGGTCCGCTTTTGTCGCCTCGGCTGTCATCGTCGAAATTCCTTACGCATTTGTATCCGGTACAATCTACATGATGTGCTGGTATTGGATCATTGGTTTCAACAGAAGCTCCAACGTCGTGGCCTACATCTGGTTCCTCTTAATGGTAAATCCAGAATAATTTCTTCTTCTTTTTACCCACGAGTACAAGAATACTAACAGAGTGATTCTATAAAAGATCTTTGAAATATACTTTGTCACTTTCGGTCAGGCCATCGCCTCTTTCTCCCCGAATGAAATGTTTGCCAGCATCCTCGTTCCGGTATTTTTCATCTTTGTGATATCATACGCCGGTATCGTTGTGCCTTACGCCGGCTTGCCAACATTTTGGAGATCGTGGATGTACTTCCTCACACCGTTTAGATATCTTCTCGAAGGATTCTTAGGTGTGTTAACGCACAATGTCCCCGTTGTATGCAAGCCGAATGAATTTGCAAATTATCGGGCGCCGGGTGGGCAGAGCTGTCAGCAGTATACCCAATCTTTCATCAATTCCGTTGGGGGGTATGTTGATACTGCGCCCGATGGATCATGGTGAGTTTTTATCGATCTTCTCTCCACACAAACTTGAGTGGATACATGGATAGATTCGCCCTATGTGATAGATACTAAATTTTTTTTTCCATAGTAACTACTGCCAATTCTCCGTCGGCGATGAATATGCGGCCAGTTTCAACAGTTTTTATGCACACAGGTGGAGAGACGTCTATGTTTCAATTTCATTCTGCGTATTCAATATTCTGGTGATCTTTTTCTGCTCTTGGTTATATCTCGAAGGAGGGAAGAAGATTAAAAACTACTTTAGAAACAAGAAGTCTAGGAATACCTCGAATCCAACTGCATCGGTTGGGCGCGCAACAAGGGATGAGCGCCATAGCACCATATCGGAGCAGAATCAACAGGAGGAGAGTCAAGTACGAAGGACTGATAGCAGGAGTGGACATTCTAAGCTGCAGAAGAAGAGTGGTAGGCCGTTATCTGCAGTTAACCATCCCGAAGACGGAGGCGAAAGCGAGAAAGAATTAGGAGAAAGTCCTAGCTCTTCCAGGCGGGGCACAGAAGACCAAGGCATCAAGGACGATAAGAATATGGTCTGATATCATTCTCGATGGCTTCATATATTTTACATTTGTATACTGTTAATACACACGGCGCTCTTGGCTTATGACAAACCACGATTTCTTATCTCATAAAGTTATACGTAAATTCCTTTTCTCTCTATTAGAACTTTGTACCATCCTATTGATACCAACGCTATGCAAAACGCCTGTTAACGCCGGTAAATACAAGTAAATTTATTTCACTGTTCATCATTACTATTCTCCTCGTTCTTGATATTGGTGTATTCCGTAACTTTCCCACCGGCCAAACTTCCAGTACTTGCAACAGTAACGCTACCGCTTCTAACGCGACGAGCTGGAGTCTCAGTACTGGTTGGAGAGTCGGGAGAAGCATCAAGACCAACGGGATTCATAGCAGCCGCCTCACCGCCTCCGCTCCCCTTACCGATTCCCGAAGGGCCAGTCGGCGGCTTTGCCCATGGTGCTGTCGTAACAGCTATTCCGCCTATTGCCGGCGCGAAGCCGCCAGGTACAGGAACTGTAGTGGTCGTTTCGGGGTTCAAAGTGATATTTGGCGGCGGAGAGACAGTCGGCCGGGCGGGTGGTCCCATGGAACCAGGTCCTCGCAGGGAAGACATGATACGATTTGCTGGATTCCCTTGGGAGATTGGAGTAGCCGTCCGCATTCTTGTGGTTAGGGGTACCGCTGAAAGTGGCTTAGATGTGTCCGATGGGAGGGTGGACCAAGGCGCTTTGGTGCCCTCCGTAGCTGTAGGTAATACACTTGGCGCTGGCATTGCGGTAGAAGAAGATGATGATGGCGACTTGGATGATGTTAACGAACTAGGAGACATGCTGGCAGGGAGCCTCGCACCGTCTACCAAGTCCCACGAGAAGATAGAACCGAATGGGAAATGCTGGACGACAGGAAATTTGCCGAGGACTTCAGCGGCATACATTTTCATCATACCCTAATGTTTAAACCGGACTTTAGCATATTATTGAGATATATTGCTCTTTTAAAGGGAGATATTACCTGATTAATCTTTTTCCAGCCGCCGATTGCCCCGCTGATGTCATAGAGATACGGGCTATGTTCCCAAAATGGTCCCTTCTTGACATCTCTGATGAATCCGATTGCGCCAAAATATAAATTTCGGTTTCTTTCTCGCGTGACGGTATTTTCTTCAACTATGGATCCCGGAGCAGGTGGTCCCATCCCTTCCGGCGTAGCCGCAAGCTGCGCCGATCCGAATATATAGGGCAGGAAAGAATGGTCATCTAATCCCCAAACTCCGTGTGATCCGGCTGGCTCAAGGTTGTAGATGATGACGAGTTTCCGAATAATTGCGAGGTAACTAAGTAGGTCCAATTAATAATCACTACTATAAATCAGAAGGCCATTCGATTAATGAACTCACGCATCAAAAGCCTTAAAGATCAGAGCTAGCTCATCACGACCGGTCTCAAATCCACCAAGCACCCAAATGCCGCACAAGAATGCAAAGAATGACAGCTCATGGCCCGTGCCGTAGTCCAGCCTTTGCGCGCTTCCAAAACCACCCAGCAAATATACGCTTAGTTCTTCTATTGGTGGTACTCCACCGCCCTTGGCCGGCGCATTGGCGATATGAGGCGGTAAATGAGCTTTCAACAATTCATAGGACCGCTGTTCCAAAGTAGAATACCATGTTCTGAACGCGACGTTTCCGAATCGACGAGGTCCATCTACCGGCGGGACCTCGTCGATAAGAGCGTGTATCGTTCCTAAGAGTTCTACGATTTGCCCAACAGGTTCGGATACCGTAAGGGAACTTGAATCCGCGAAGCGACTTTCCGTAGACCTCGTATCGGAGCCCTGAGGAGTAACGGCTTCGGAAAAGTGCTGGATGAATGCGACGATAAGGCGGTGAGCTTTGGATTGGAGGAAATGCGGGAGGTCTTCATTGGTGTTGATAAGCTTTCTGGGTTTGTGGAACGTGTGCGACGAGACGTCGATAGTTAAAGTTTCTGCCATTTGTTAAGAGTAGCCTGAGTACTTGCTACTTGAATAATAGGTACGGTGATATGCTGGGATTCCGTGATGCTTTCTCGAGATATTGGTGCAAAGCAGGTTTTAAAGCTTCATCTTTGATCATGAAAGCCCGAAGAAGGCGACCGAGCTTGAGCTTGTTGAGCTCGCTATGACGGAGGACAAGGCCCCCGCCCCCGGAGACACGCCCGGGCGCACTCCCAGGACATCAGATGCGTATCCCGTGGTATCGAGACGCCCGGGCGTTTGGCAAAGTAAAATGTGTTGCGATGGTTTGCTCACTTTCAGAAAACAACAGGCCATGCAACTCGCGTTGGTCTCGACTTGCGTCAGTTTCATTGATGCTGCAGGTTGCGTTGTGATCGTGGTGTGTTGTCGGAAGGGACACAACAACGCTTGTGTTGTGGAGGGTTTCGAGACTAAACAAGACCGCGGGTACTTAATTAAGCAACCGACCCTCGACCAACTTCCAAAAACATCAACCATCAACATCCCCGTCCATCATCCATCTCTCCCCGCATCAAGCTCCAGAGTTCCCCTGCAGGAACAATTCTCCAACATCGTACAAGTAAGTGAATACTGGCATCTCTGTCGCCTTCTTTCGGTCCATTACGTCCACTAATCTGCTTGCTCAGGGGCATCTTTTTCAAGTTGCAACACCAATCCCAATATCAATCCTGATATCATAAACAATCACCGAAGTTGCATAGCAACGGGAACCAAAATGGTCTCTACACGCCGACACGCCTACAAGAAGGCCCACGAAACTACGGCAGCCAACGAACAAGCACAGGCTAGCCACGTATCTCCGAAAAAGAAATCCAAAAAGACAAACAAAAACAAGACGAACAAGACGAACAAGAAGAACAAGGCAAAACCCGTCAATGCAACAGCTACAATCACAGCCGAGCAGGACACAGATATGATCGACGCTCCAATGACAGACTCGAGAAATGGTCAAGGAGCATCTGAACCCGAACAAACTCAACTCCAACCACAAAGTTCTGTCGAAGTTGAAATAAGAGTTTCTTCAAAACCTGATGCCAGCGACGTAGATGATGAAGGGAGCGAATATAGTGGTCACAGTGCTCAGGAGGTCCGCAAGAACCACAAGGGGAAGCAAGAACGTGCTGCTTTGAAACCCAATACTAAAAAGAGAACGATTCAGGTTTCTACAAAAAGGAAGAAGAATGCAGGCAATCTTGATGAATACGATGACGAAACTGAGGATGAGAGCACCCTCCGAGAAGATATGACATTGGAGGAGTTTCACAAGAGATTTTCTTTCAGAGCCGGAGCAATGGAAGATACACTTACACTCGCATATGACGATTTGCTCCTCCACCGCGAATCAGTTGAGAAGCGCCTTAAAGTTGTTGATGGTGTTATCCATGACGATATCCAAGAGTTCAACACCAATGGCCTCTACGACGTGGTCTTTCACGAGCACCCGAAGTATCGGGCCGAATATCAGCCTTTGCCTGCTGTTCTCCCCGGAGACCCATTTCCAATTTTCTCCGACAAGTTTGACGAGACTGACCCAAGGGTCCAAGCGCTCTTTCCTGATGACGATCGTAAAGTCTATGAGATGGGGGTGTTTAAGAAACACCTTCAATCTCTCGACTCGTCGTTGGAATCAGCGAACAAGTTGTTAAAAGCAGCAGAAAAAATCTTCCTCATGGCTAAGGGTTACAAAACCACTCTCGAACGCCAGAGCAAATGGGTTGAGACGTGTTGCACTCACGCGGATACCGTCAAAGAAACTTACTTGGAAAAACGAATCAAGGAACGCAATAGATTACTCAATATGAAGGGGAAACCAGTTCCTATGCAAAATAATATTCCTGCCCCCACAACTCGTACAACGGGTGCCAGTTCAGCCACCGTCTCCTTGGGTCGAAAACGCAAATTAGACCCTACGGCTCCCGAGCCTAGGCGTCAAAAGCGAAGGCATCAAGAATATGCCCAACCGGTCCTCAATCCGGACCATAACCTCACCATGGCTTTGCCCATGGAGATAGACTCTGGAACCCGGATTCCCGACACAATGGCCCTTGAGGCGCCAGCGACCCCACCTGGCGCCGAAAGGATCATTGTTGAGGGATTCGGGGACCACACGCCGGGGAGGACCCGGAGATACAAGAACGCAGACGCATCTGCTAACGCCGATGTAGAAACCATGAAGGATGGTATTCTCATCGATGCCCGTCCTTGGACGGAAGAGGAGAACTCATACCTCGATCTGGCTATGAGGGTCCATAAAGGTAAGTTACGATCCTTTACCATGCTTGTCTATCTGTTTTACTAGAATCTAACACGCAAAATAGGTGTCCCAGGGAGATGGCTAGCCATCAAAGATCATTTTGGTATGCCCGGCCAACCGCTGGCTAGCAGATCGGCCCCGGAACTTCGAGCGAGGGCCCAAGAATGCAAAGCCATCCTTACGGCTAGTGGGATAGAATTGCCCGACTATTGGGGCAATTTGAGTTGGTGAATAAGTTTCACCAACTCAATCTCTATATTTCTTAAATTCTTTCAAAGTTGGGTAGATGTTTTTATGTTTTTATTTGAGAATACATCTGCCTTTGTTATTGTTGTGGTCTGCTCAAGTGCTGATGGGACCCCTACGTATGTATCGAACTTGGTTTCAATTTCTCGATTCTTTTTTTTCTTGTCTAGTCTAAAGTGTATTTATTATACTTATGGCTGTATCTATATCTATCCTAGCGCGATACAGCAAATAAAGCACATATCTATCTATCCCTCATCGCCCCTGTAATTCTCACTTAAGAACCTGGAAAATAATCCGGGAACAAGAATCTAAGCTTCGTCTTGGCTTCATTGCTTATTGCATGGGGTGCCGTGCAAATAGCCCATTTCGAAGATTCGTTCAATGCAGTCCCGGACAGCAAGTCACTGTGCTCTTCTTTGACGAGCTCTTCCAATAAGGCACCGACTAAATGCTGAGCGTTCAAAGCGTTTGCTTTCATGTGGCCCATTACTTCGGCGACATTAACCTACAGATATAGATATAAATATCTTCAGTATTCGATTATTAGATGAGAATCAAGTTTGTACAACCCACCGGAGGAGCGTTATCCCTGAAACAGTCGTAATCTGTAGCCATACAAATCATGGCGTAGTGAATCTCTGCCTCTCTTGCGAGCTTGGATTCAGGAATAGCAGACATGTTGATGATATCACCGCCCCAGGCACGATACATCTTTGACTCGGCTCTGGTTGAAAACTGAGGTCCCTCTAATAAACAACAACATCAATAAATTTTATCAGCAGTTGCTCAACCATTATAAAAACGAGAGAGTGGGAAAGAAAGGGGGGGAAAACATACCCATACAAACCAATGTCTTCCCCTCATGAATAAATGCCTTATCAGCCAAAGCCCACTCGCAACCCTTCACAATCTTCCCGAGCTTCTCATCAAACGGATCCGAAAAGCCAACGTGAGCTACGATCCCACCCTCGAAAAAAGTAGACGGTCTGATCCCCTTTGTCCGGTCGATGATCTGACTCGGTATGACAAAGTCTCTAGGTGGGATATCCTCCCGTAAACTACCCACCGCGGAAAACGCAACGATGGTTCTGACACCGATACTCCTCAACGCCGCGATATTGGCGCGCGCGGGCACTTCGGAGGGAGTGTATTGGTGGTCCACGCCGTGACGGGCGATGAAGGCCACGGGTTTCTTACTGGGTGTTTCGAGGATGATGATCGGGGATGAGGTGGCGCCCCATGGCGTTGATACGTTTAGGGATGCGACGGACTTGAAGCCTTCAAGACGGGAGATACCCGTGCCGCCGATGATGGCGAGGTGGACAGGGGCTTGTGGTTATGTTGTGTTATATCAGCACGGATTACTTTCTGTGCAGTGTGTGTATGGTGGGGTCCATCGCATCGCATCGCATCGCATCGCATTATATGTATAACGCTAGCTATAGCGGGGCAATAGATATATATTCATGTCAGCTTGGCGATAAGCACTTACAGTCATATGTATCGGGAAGAAACATTTTGAATGCGGATTGGATGTATCGAAGATAAACCCCGTTCAGGCGGCGACGAGAGTATTGGCGCGAATGACAAAGGGTCCCAATTGCACAGCTGCGGAGTGCTGTCGAATTCGAATGTCGCAGCGCTCTCACGGCGATGTTAATGTTGAGATGAGTAATTTTTGTGTTGAAGGTTGTGGTGGTGGTATGGAAAACTACTTCCCAGTATAGCTAAGTATATAGTGGAGCGAGCTAAAAGAAGAAACTCGAGAGCTATGCTTTAAAAAAGTCAAAAAAATATGTCTCGAAAAGAGCTTAAGCTTTATACCAAGAAGTATACGGTTCTCAGAAAGACGGCTGGCAAACTAAAAGGATAAAATCAAATAGTCATCTCAAACACGATACGATACGTATACTAGAAGGAAAGGGGAAAAAATCACGCAATCACACCATAGCGACCTGCTCACTAAGCTAAGCGATCGGATATCGATCGATTCATGGCTGACAGGTACAGGTTCGGGACTCGAGAACCATAAAAAATACGAGCACGCCCTCCGGTCAAGCTCGAGCCAGCCAGGCGCTGGCCAGTTAGCTTGGCCATCTTTCGCTTCCCCCAGTTGGGGCGACTTGGTGTTTTTTATGCAGGGACATAACCAGATGACATTTGTTGGCGCCGGTCTTATCGACGTAAGATCCGGAGCGATGCATATGGTTCCAGGTCAGTCTACAGTTGCGTGTGCACCTACGTCATCGATGTTTTTATATTGCCTTTTCATTCGAGTTATATATACTTAAGTATGCATATGCATCTGTCTGGCAATCTACTGGGAGGCTTGTGAAATTGGTGATATTTTGATAGAACATATGGTCGATTGGAGATATATCTGCTAATATTCGTGCCCACCTACAGTACATCTGTTTTGAAGGATTCTTACATAGAAACCCTTTTATATGTGATTTTTTTCATATGAAACTTCCAAAATACATCAAAAAGGAACTGATTTACAACTTAGTTTGACCGGTTTCATTAATATAAAATGACAGAGAAGCCAAGAGAGAAGAACATTGTAGAACGCCAGAAACCCATTGTATCCTGAAAATAAACCTCCCAGTTGAATTTGGTATCTCGATCAAACGGTATAAGATCCAAAGTCCTCCAGGTTGAACGTAAAAACGGACTTATTATTCCCACCAGCACATTTTGTTGAAAGAGTAGTAAGTCTTCGTTGAGTAAAAGAAAGAAAAGTAAACCAAAAATAGAAAGGCAAGCTGTAAATATGTGTAACACCAACCATATGATATCAGAAAAAAAGAAAGAACCCTTTGTACACACTTTGTGATATTACCCGTTTCTCTGGAAAGAAGAGAATTTAGAACAAAATTTCCAAGAATAATTTTTTTTTTTTTTTTTTTAGTTGTCTCCTGTAAATGCCTAAGGTAAAAAAACCAAAAGTTTTTTGCTTTTGTATTCGGTAGGTGGAGTCTTTTACAATCCCCACATCGATGGAACAGGCTTGTTCAAGATCTTGTCAACTTCTTTCTTGTCCACGACAACGCCCTTCTCTGAGCACTTGGCCTTTGCTCTCAGCTCAGTACAGAGATTGTCCATATCGATCTCGCCGCTGGCAAACTTTGGATGCGATTGAACCTTGTCCCTATAGTACAAAAGACGACAAAGTTAGACTTCTTTGATTCCCCCTAAAGATGAATAGGAGTTCAGGAAGGAAATTGAGGGTCACAGAGGACTTACCATATTTGGGTACATTTGAGGAAAGAATTTGGTTCATCGGCTGGAACAACTTCCTCGTCGTCGTCATTCTCCTCAAGACCAGGTACCGTTGGATGCGGTTTATTCACAGACGTAGCTGGTGGTGTAGGTGGCAGTGTAAGGTCAAAGTTCGTAGGGAAAGCATCATCGAAATAGCTCATTCCGGCGGAGTTGAATGCTTGTGATTCCCCTCCTCCCACGACAGGGTCTCTATAGTCGCTAAATAGAGCGGGTTCGAAACTTCCTCCGTTCTGAGCAGCGAGCCAAGAGAACGAGTTGTCAGGGGGACTTGTCGTCATGTTTTCAGAAGTGTTTATACGTCCTGCCGCAGGGAGGGGGTTATTAGGATTTCCACAAGCCTGACCAAGCATTTGGCAAAAGGACGTCACGTTGCCGACGGAGGAGGAGGATCCACGGTGGTGATTCTGGACTCTTTGCTCACCTTCCTCTGTTATGGAGTTAAGCCGCGCAGTAGCATCGGCTTTATTCGAAGGTGGTGAAGCAGCGTCCATGGCTTCCGGCGTGGTACCGCAAGAAGACGAGTTGTTTTGGCCATTTTTCATTGAATGTTGAGAAACGGAAGAGGCGGAAGGAGAGTCGGAGAAACTGAAAAGACTGCTCATGTGTGGGGTACTCTGCGAACTGGAGAAACCAGTTCCCTTGTTCATATAATCTGCATTAGCCTCATTATTGGCGGCTTGTATAATGGATGGGCTGAAAAGATCGCTGAGAATGTCGTTTGCAGGATTAAATCTCGGTTCCTCGATCGAGACCCTGTGAACTTGGAGTGGACTCTGTGAAATGCCGTTCGAAAAACTATTGGAATTCGATCTCATGGCGGGGCTTTTATTGTTGGGAGTCTGGGGACTGGCCGATCCTAGGCTGTTCCTGCCGTTGCGATCAATCTCGAGTATTCCATTGGGGCCAACTCTGTAGTTCGTTGGTGAGATAGAAGTCCCTCTATTTGGCGAGTTGGTCAGGCTGCTCTTACTTCCACCGACTACATGTTGACCCGGGGCGGCAAAACTGCCGAAGAGAGGGAAATCAAAGTTGAAGCCACCGGTCGAGCCGGCGGTATCGAGAGAGCCCAAGCCGGTAGATATCGAGTTGGACGGAGATCTGTTGACGGCAGCCCCTCCTCCAAGACTGAATCTCTTACGGTATTCCTTGAGCTCTGTTTGCAACTTTTCAACTTGGTCCTTCAGGGCCTTGTTCTCTTGGCTAGTACTCTCGGAGGCTTTCTCAAGATCTTGGACTTTTTGTTCAAGATCTTTCAAATGCTTCTCCTTGCGCTCACGGAAAGCACGTTGAGCCGCACGATTCTGTGCCTTTCGCTTCTGTGAAAATTTATTAGAATCTACTTGACCGCTTTCACGAAATCGGATGCAATGTACGTACAGATGTAGGTTCGTTTGTGATTGGCTTGCGACCTGGTTTTTTCGCGGTTTTATCGTCACCTTCTAAATATTAGGGTTAGTATATTGCCTCCGAATACCACCTATATCAAACTAAACATTGAGACAGAAGTGGACACCCACCTCTTCTCTTGGGTTCTGCCTCATGTGGATCGGTTTCATCATCTTCCTGGTCATCCACGCTCAATTTCCGTTTTTCGTGTTCACTACTTCCTTCCAATCCGAAATCTCCAAGGTGGTAATCACTTAAATCGAAGCTGTAGTCCACATCGGCCAATGCATCGGCGTCTGTGAACCCGCTGTTATCGAAAGAGAGCTCGCCGTTTTGCGGGCTGGTCAAGCTCTCGCTGCTGTCTGATTGTTTCATTGCGGTAGGACTCGACCGAGGTTGGGTGGTAAGCGGGGAATTCGAGTTTAGGGCTGCAAGTAACAAGGCTCTTTGATCAGGGGATAGAAAAAGCTCGGGCGACTTTGTAGACATCGTATTATGATATGAAAGGGAGGGATTTTATCGATGTATACGTATCGTTTGAGGATTACGTAAACAAGGGTAAAGGGGAATAAAATTGCCACCAGCAATTGAGAAACTACAAGACCGGGAGAGAATAAAAGAAATAGAATATGACTAAGTAGTAATGGAATTCGACTATCTGACGAGAGTGACGTATGTTAGTGTTTATGATTCTGAGGTGGGCGGTTCGACAGCTTCAAAACGCCCAAATCAAATCTGCACCACCCAGGGAGGTAAAAGAGCACGATAGCATGAACCTTACCTTGAATTATTTGATAAATTTATTTTCCAGAATATAGAAATTTACAGCGAAAAAAGAAAGCTTGAAAAAAGAGACAGAGAAAAGGGGATGATGCTGCGAATATTTGGCCGACTGGTGAACCGGGGGAAAATGCGAGTGAGATGAAGGGTCAGGCCGGAGTTATTCGGGACAGCCGTGAGATATCTGTCCGGTCGATGTTGGAAGGCCTGAGGACTCGACTCCCACCTCTTCGCCACGCTCGAGGAGTGACGTAAACGAACCAGAAAACAAAGAAAGGGCCGTTAAACTGACGACCGAAAAAATTGATATTGGTAAGGATTTTATATAAAGGTGGAGGGGGAGGGAGAAAAGATGGTGAGATGGAGGGGGGTTTAGAAGGTTAAGATTCGAGCAGAGCAGAGGCTTCGATTTTTATTTTAACTGACAAGGCCTGCTGGGCAAAGAAAAAAAAAGCTAAAAGCAAAAAAAAAGAAAAAGAAAAGGAAATAATTTGAAAAACAGGTGGGCAGGCAGGCTCTGGTCTATCGAACAGGCTCTTTTAGATTTTTTGGGGGGGGCAGCACTCGCTCGATGCAACAGGAATTGTCCTGTAACTAGGGAAAGGCACTGTTTAGTATGTACCGTATGCAGTCGGTAAGACAAGGAAGGTGAGCCTGTCTGTTCCGCTAAAGATGATGGAGGGTACGCGAGCTAGCAGGAATCGAATCGATGGGCAAAACGGAGCAAGACAGAAGAAGAAGAAGAAACACAGCTAACTAGTACTAGCCCTCTAACGAAGTAGCGCTCGATGTGTGTAATTGATTACTTAAGTAAAAGGCGAAGTTGACAAGTTAACAGATCGAGACCAACTGGGAATGACAATTCGCGAACCAGCCAGGTGGTGATGTGATTGAGAGATGACGGCGACGAATGACAGCTAGAACGGATCTAAGCCTCAATCGATCGAAGCAAGGACCGGAATCGGGTACCGGTAAGCGAGAGCGGTGAAGTTTGGGCAATCGAGAAGAAAAAAGGTTGAGGGGAAAGAAGAACGGAAAGTTTGGTAAATTTGGGGGGGGGGAGTAGCTAGATTATGTAATTGTTCTTATATAGAAGTTCGAGGAAGCCAAGAGACCCTCGATGATATGATGATGAGGATGAGAAGGAGGAGGAGGAGGCGGAGCGTGTAAAAATCAAATCAAAATTAAAAAAGGGACCTCGTCGCAATCAACTGCTGGATATATTTCCCCAGGTTTCCGGTACATACAAATGCACGGGACGAGTATATTAACAGTCTCTCGATATACCATACCATTATAGTACGTATATCAAATACCACCGCCCGGCACCACGTAACAAGGGCGGATGGCGGATGTAAGCTCGTTCCGCGCAAATCATCCAGCGAATGGGGGTTAACATTCGGTCAGAGGCATGTAACAGGTACATTACACACTACTAACAACATATGCATCTCAAGAAAATTAAGGTGTCCATGGAATCGAATGGGTAGAGTTCGGGCATGAGCGATGTCATATTGGACGGAATACGGTTTTCGATAAGATTTAGTCCGCATCGGGGTAAGAGTTACTCGGCTTCAAGCAGGCACAGCAAGCACGATAACGTGAAGAAGAAGAAGAAGAAGAAGAAGAAGAAGCCCATGGCTAGCCACTCTCTTATTCATTTTGTCTCTGCGAGTCTCGAGGGAGTCATACTCCACATGCACATTATTATGTATGTCGGGTTTTGACATGGGCTCGCTTCGATTCGGATTTATTCCAAGCGGACCGCCAATTGTTTTTCTTATATCACAAGTCCGAGTCCTGCTAGCCTTTTTTTTTTTTTTTTGGAATTGCGAACTGCTTCTAATTTTCTCGATTATTATTATTCTTATTATTTTTATCGCAGCAGGGTGGGGTATTATTATTACTGTCGTGCAGCAGCAGCTTGCTTGCTTGCACTTGGCCCGGTTTAGCTTGTGCAGAAAGTGAGGCATGGGCTGCCTAATTAACTGGCCCCGTCACGACTGGGACGGACGCACCCCCAGCCGGAAAACGGTCTGAGAGCTCTCCCCTCCCCATTCCATCCGAGTCGGCAAACCTTTCGGCCCAGCCGATTAGTGGTCACGAGTTCGATGTCCCGTCGGTTTTAAGATCGATCTAGAGCGGCCGGGTTCCCCATAAGAGGCCAACATTCACTGTTTTTGCATTGCATTGCGACATTGGCTCTCTAGATTTTCTCGAACTCTGCTTCTACTACTAGAGAGACATAATAATATCCAACTGGAAACCCATCTCTCATCCTTCATTGGGCTTGCTTGCACCTCCAGAGTATATCGAGACCGTATCCATCGGGGGGGGACATCTCCTTGATTCTAGCGGAAACATGTGTGCATTTCATCGAGAGTCACGCCCTAGCCAAAAGTAAAAGTAAAAAAACCCGAAACACTATGGAAATCGAGAGAAATAACCCAGAGCGCATTGTTCACGGACATGAGTCGCAGTTTAGAAACATTTTCTAGTGCTGCCCTGCTTACAAATTCAATCTTCGGCTTTCGGACGTTAAATCCAATGTTGCGCCGAACCAGGGTTCCTTGCCAGTTTAATGGACTCCTTTAGCTTTGGGTTGTGTGTGGGTGGCTCAAACTAAAATCGTCCATTGCTTTTCGCTCGTTACATGCAGATTCTCAGAGACACCTAGCGGCAGCTGCTGCAGCTTCAACTTGCCAGGGCTGCTGACTCGCGGGGCGCGGTGCACTGGCTGCCCAGCAGGAAAGCAAGGACGTCGTCGTCGTCTTCTGGGGCGATCAGATGAACCAAACGATGAAGTTTCTTGAACCGCCTCACGATTAGCTGTGAGGTCTACGTCATCCTCTCAGATTACTACCTACATCTTATGTATGGACTTTTTTTTTTTTTTTTTTTCCGAGGTGCCCCAAAAAATTGAAGCTTTAGATCCAGGAAGATTCTTTTTGCCATTTTGGCTGCAAAGACCTTCTAGAAGGACCACAGATGTGGACCGTGCCTGGTTAACGTTGACTAGACCGTGGATCGCCTGCTCATTAGGCTGCGGTCATTTGAGACTTCGCCTGCAGAGTTCGTCCTTCGATTAAGTAATCACGAGGTTCTCAGATGCATGTCGACTATATGCAATGACACAGTCATAGTTTTTGAAGCCGACTAGATTCTCTATTCAAATGATCCAGAAGAAAATTCCAAAAATAACTCTCGATATTCTCACTTGACTGGCCAGAGACAGTAGATGGATGCACGACGTAACGACTAACTTGAAGCTTAGGGCTATGAGATTGAGCATCCAGACCCATCTATACCCTGAAGTTCAAGTTATCCACTCTTGCTGTTAGATTTTTGCCAGCTGCTTTTTCTTGCTGCATTATTTAGAATACAAACCTGCGAATTCCAAATGAGCTTAACCGCGGATTCCCAAAGCTCGGCTATAAATGGGTCTCGATAAAATCTAGTCAAAGAGTCACCTCGGATATAAAAAAAAGAGTCATGTCCCCGATATGATCTCGGACTCCGATAAGCCATAGTTGACTAGAGTCGGCAGGGACAATGCCAGAGTCTTCTAGCGGCCTCCATCCAATTCCTTATTTTATCAGATCGCCGCTTTCGGATCTCTTTCGATATCACCGACTTGCTACCTTTTTCACCGATTTCATGATACTGTATGGCATTTTGCATTCCTTCTCTCCGCGAATTCAGCGCATAAAGTCCATATATTCTATTCCGATATCGGGGTTTTTTACTTATTTGAATTGTGTCTCGGGTTCCTTTACTACGAATTGGAATTTCGCCATGTTACATTGCACTGTTACTATTAAGAGTGCATATAAGGCTGGTAAATGCATTATTAACTACTTAAACAACGGTAGCTTAGAATCACCAATTAGTGTATCTTTCCAGGGTTCTATACGCACTGCTGGTGGAGAACCGTCCTCAGGAAGGCCTTAAAAGATAATATAACAAAGCTACAGTTATTGATCATATTTAGCAGTATCAGAGCCTTCTTCAAGTTTTTAGTTTAGGACATTGAGAGAGTTAGTGATTAGTGAACCAACAAAATATTCAAGAGATGATCCCATTAATGGCCATTTTGACCTTATATTAAGAATCAAGCACCTATTTCCGATGTATCTCCTAGGAGACTATCCCTAAATTTGTGGCATCTGAGCTATCGCGATTTCATGTTATATATGTGGACGCTAACATTCAAATATAGGGATGAATCGTTTTTATACCATATAACAACCATTGATACCAAAAGCATAAGCTTATTAAATACTATTAGAAGTATAGCTAATCACTTTCTTAGTACTTTGTACGGAGCGACAATTAATATTGCAATTTGCAATTTGATTGAGTGCATTCACCTTTCTAACGATGCATATGTGTTGCGCAAACAGATCTTCAAAGCTTCGCTCGACGAAGCCGTGCCGCTACATCAACATGACGTAAATTTATAATACGACGCATTTAATTTTGTTGTGCACATTTTTAAAAATGGCTTAACCCCCAAACTGTTACCAATTGACGTTTTTTACTCTTCAAGCTCAAAAAAGAAGTCATCAAAAAAAGATTATGATCATAAGAAGAAACATCTGGAAGACGACCAGAAACTTTAATCCTTTGACGATATCTGCATCTTCCGTCAAACAACTTCATTCCAATTGTATTCCAGTTCGAGCTAGCATCTCTTCCGTACCGTTTAATCTCTCATCCCTATCTCAAATCAGAACAATCATGTCTTCAGATAGCAAGCAAGGCTTCGGTGGCGGAATACCGGCTCACGAGCAGAAGCTACCTGGGTAATATATACACTAATTTTATACCTATATTTAATACATAACTAACAATTGTATCATTTGGTCTTCGCAGGAGCCAGGAGGATATGCCAGGTAGATATCTCTATCGAGTGGAGGCAGATACGAAAGATAAGTATATTAACGTGTCTGAAATAGATCCCAAGCCTGAAGTCACTCGTCTTGAAGGTCCCGGTGGCAAGTTATACGAATACTGGGTATTATATCTCCCTTAAAACACTGATATCAACCTTCAAATATTCCTGCTAAGTATCTATAAATTAGGGTGTTGGCAAGTTGGGCGGCAAGAAAGCCTTCATCACCGGTGGCGAGTATGGTCTAGTTCTTCAAAAGCTTCCTTAACTATCGATATTTCTATTTTATCTGTTTTACTAATCCTTAATTGATTCCCATAGCTCCGGTATTGGTCGCTCCGTCGCCGTCCTCATGGCTCGCGAAGGTGCCGACGTCAGCATTGTCTACCTAGCTGATGAACAAAAGGACGCCGAAGAAACGAAATCCCTCGTAGAGAAGGAAAAGCGCAAGTGCTTGCTCATTCCATTCGATCTCACCAACTGGAAGGACTCCAAGAAGATCATCGACAAGCACATTCAAGAGTACGGACGCATCGATATCTTGGTTAACAATGCGAGCAAGCAGGAGATGGAAAAGAATTTTGAGGACATTGATCTTGGTAAGATAATAGTTTTTTTTTCTTTTCTATTTTCCTACAAGTATTTAGGTTGGATGAAACCTTTCTTGTGTTCACCGTTGGCTGAGAACTGGTGCCATATCAGATACCGTAGAATCAACCTTCCAATCTAATATCTTGCAAATGTTCGCCATCACAAAATACGCATTGCCACACATGCAAAAAGGGAGTAGGTCAGTGTGTATATTTCATCTCTTCCATACATAAGAATATTTTGATATCTTGGGAAAGTCTCGAAAAAAATTAACAGTTTTTTACATCAGCATCATCAACACGACTTCTGTTGTTGCATTTCGTGGAACTGCTTCTATGGTGCGTATAAGGCCGTGACACCAAAGAATTCGAACCACAAAGCAAACGAATTCAAGAAAAAGTTCAATTGACATATGCGAAAAAAAACAGGTGGATTATGCTTCTACGAAAGGCGCTATAGTTGGATTCACGTAAATACCACCTTGCTGCTAATTATTCAAATCCAAGATGGATATACAAAACTAACATACATCCGTTTAAGCCGCGCGCTATCCAAACAGCTAGTCAAGAAAGGAATTGTTAGTTCTCTCCTAAAACCCCTCGAGCCAAAAAAAAAAAAAAAAAATACACCTAACTAATATGTTTAAATGTATTTAGCGAGTCAACGCTGTGGCGTATGTACATCTAGCGCATTCAAAATCGAATGCTGTGTTTTATATGATATATTATAACTAACGAGTGAATCAATGACATGTATGCAGCCCCGGCCCGGTTCATACGCCCCTCCAACCCGCTAGTCGACCAGCAGGACAGATGGAAGGATTCGGCGAGGGTACACAAATGGGACGTCCTGGCCAGCCGAGTGAAGTTGCCCCTAGGTAAGTGATCACACACACACGTATCATCGACTCGATGCGAACCACTGAGCCTATCAATTTGAAACCGTAATTTGTAAATTGTACTGACATAGGTGAATTCCTATTAGTTATGTGTTCCTAGCAAGTAACGAAGCGGAGCTGTATCGTAAGTTTATCTTTGAGTTTCAAAATCTTTAGGTTTGATTAAAATATATATTAACCGTTGTCTTTTTTACACGAAATAATCAGACGGCCAAATTCTCCACCCGTACGCTCTTGGTAAGTATTTTGCCTAACATTCGTACCATGAAACCGGCTTTCGAAGACTGACTTTTACTGCCACAGGTGATTAATTTTATACAATTGAATTGAACGGGGAGCTAAATGAAATTAACTCCTAACTTTTATTCGGAAAACTCCATGGCCCCCTCGTGGGTTTGTGTGCATGTTCTTCTCTTGTTTACATATAATTAGCAACACCATAGTGGCGATCTCTTATAGGTTGGGTTGCTAGTAAATTTAATGAATCAATTGCAATTCATACGTTACTCGGAGTGCATTTTCCAGTCATATAAAAAAGTATCACTTTTATGAGAATTCTGCCAAAAGTTGATATGAGAATAGGGGTGATACGCAATAGATGTCAACAGAAAGGTGCTTGAGTTATCATTTTAGAATATCAAGTATCTTTGATTTCTTTGGTAATATTTCCTTGTATACATTCCGCAAGCACAGAAGACTCACCACCTCATATCGCTGCATGCTGTTGTTGGGCATACTATATCTGTTTTTTGCAGAGCAGCTTATGCCGGTAGGGATTTGAAATTTATATCCCAAAACAATAAACATATCGGTCACTATTCGAAGCAACTACCTTTTTGTCAGCATGAACTAATTGCAATAATTCTCAAATATGCCTCTCGGGTAGGAACCAAGTAAACTGCTTCAGTTTATTATACAGAGTATGAAGAGTGTAATTGTAATTTTACGTAAAGCTGTGGGTAAGCCAAAAAAGCAAATAAGAAGTTATACTGAACGCCAAATGCAGGTATGTAGAAAAAAAAGGAACGGTAGGATCGAGGTCGGGGAGCCATCCGCTCGAAATGTCTCCGGAAACCCCAGCACGTGTCTGAAAGAATGCTCGTATGCCCCATATCTCGTTAGTGATATCCAATCAAAGAGGCAAGGATAAGAAGATTTCTTGAGGATACTCATGAAACTGTTCCCTCTTTGAGTTCGAAAAGCGATTCATCCAATTCGTTATCAAAGCGTTGTCAAAAATGTTGGTAATTTTTTTTTTTTATAGAGAAGAGGAATCTTGGTGCGTGTCAAAATAGGGAAGACAAGTCGCCTCTGTCTTCCATCCAAGTTAGAATGTCCTCTTTCGTCTGAAGATTTTTAAAAAAAGGTGATTAAAGGGTGATAATGATAGATCCACGAGTTGATCTAGACTTAATCATCATATTCCGATTTCTGATAGATATGTTTCTCTCTTGCGACATCCTTCCTCATTGGTTGACCAGATCCGGTGAACCCAACTTTGATTTTTGGAAAGGATATCAACCAGTTGTCAGCAAAACCGAACCATTAGAAACGAAGGGTGGAGTGTGGTCAATAAAATGAAAAAATAGCTTACCTCGGCCGTGGATACCATCTGGTGTCCTAAACATACTGCTTTCTCCGATCTTCTTTGCTTTCCCGGATTTACCAGATTTGACTCCCTTTGCGGCGAATGCTTGCCATTTGCTCTTGCTCTCGTCAAGTTCCTTATTGGCACGAACTTTGCGGGCGGCTTTCTTGCTGAGGCCATCTCCGTCCTTCTCCTTCTTCCCGGCTTCCAGAGCACCCTGATTCAGAGTAGGAGCTTGCGATATGACAGCCGTATTCGTCGGAATAACCTGAGCGGGCGGACTAACTCTTGCCTTCTTGTTGCTATTCGGTCGAATATCCTTCGCCGTCAGTGTTTCGGTGGTATTGTCGTATCCGGTGAATGCTACGACGTAGACGGGATTCTTGCTCGATCCTGTGACAGTTGTTATTCTCGCTGGATACAGTGCTCCATCGCCCGAAATCCAACGAGCCTGAACTTGATCGCCAACATTGTACGTTACTGTTGGTGCCACCCCATTGCTAGCAGTAGTCTCCGCGCTGGCCTCAGCGGGGCGTTTTCGGTTGTATGTTGTGGTTTGCGGGACGGGAGACGCGGGAGCTTGGTTTTCGGCGGCAATGTCTTCTGTGAGGGCTATTAATTCTTCGAGTTCCTTTTTCAGACCGAGAAGTTCTTTATCATCGGGTGAGCCTTTTAAGGCGGCTTCAACTGACTCGAGCTGTAGCCAAAGTAATCAGTTAGAGATATACGATATATGATATTTGGTGGATCTTGATGCTAGAGGTGATGTGCATCATCGTACTTGGAGTTTGTATTCCTTCAGTTCTGCCTCCATTTCTGCGGCGGGATATTTTTATCTCTAGTGAAGAACAACCCTGTCTAAAATCTTCGATTTCGGTATCAGCGGAGAATTCCTTCGGGATTGAGAATACTGTATAAGATGCTTTCGATGCGCTGGCTACCTTGGAAGGGACGGCGACCTGGGAGTATGAGTGATGATGAGATGATGAAAATGGAAATGGCAAAAGGGATGTTCCCGCTTGCCAGAAAGCAAATCACGTGATGTCGAAATTTAAAGCAGAAAAAAAAAAAAAGCTATGCGCTCGCTCCAACTTTCGAAATGCATATCAATATATTCGATTATTGCCAACAGCGACATACAAAACATCCGCTCGTTCACCTTGGATACCAAGCCGCCTGTCTCCATGGCGGAGAAGCGATCGCACTCGCAGGCCTTCAAGGCAAGAAAGAGACAGAAAATCGCTCCCACTAAAGCCAGCAAGAAGGTCCAGGGAATCACTAAACGCTGGAAGACGGTTACAGCAGACTCTCTGAAATGGCGCGAGGTGGATATGCCAGATCGCCTTGACGATGTCGAGGGATTTTTTGGCTTAGAAGAGATTGACGACGTCCAGGTCGTGAACACCAATGGCATATTACAGTTCAAGGTTGGCTATCACTTGTCTCCCATACCTCCGTCCAAATTGCTAACGTATCGTAGGCTGCAACGGCAGCTGACAGTGAAGTTGAAAGCGAGAAGGATGGTGTAGATGCTGAGGATGAATGGAACGGGTTCTCCGAAGATACCGTAAAAGACAAAGCCCCAAGCGTCGAGCAAGACGACAAAGCGGATTCGAAAAACGAAGCCGAAGCTTCACTCTCAAAGAAACAAAAGAGTCAAGATGAATTTAAGAAGCAAAAGAAAGAGAAGAGCAAAGAAAAGAAGACGAAAAAGAAATCAAAAGCGAAAGAACAGCTGATAATACCGGTCAACTCTTTCGCAGACCTGCAAGACCTAAACGAAGACGATATAGATATCGACCTCCCGGCTTGGGAACCTCTCTCGCTATCACCATACACCCTACAAGCCCTCCAAAAGCTCAAATTTACCGATCCAACACCGATACAAAAGCTTTCTATTCCCTCAATCATCGCAGGTCACGATCTTATCGGCAAAGCGGCGACAGGTTCCGGCAAGACTCTAGCTTTCGGTATTCCTATATTCGAACATTTGCTTTCCTCGTCGAAAGATCGATCGGTTCCTACGAAGCTACCTGGAGAAAACGATAAGGAACCAGATGTGAGCAAACTAACCAACCCGCTGACCGCATTGATCCTTGCTCCCACCCGAGAGTTAGCGCACCAAATCACAGACCACATTCAAGCTTTAATAACAGCATCCGGGGTGACCTCCCCTCCGACTGTTGTCTCGTTGACCGGTGGTCTCTCTATCCAAAAACAGCTCAGAAAGCTCACCCAATTCGGCGGTGCGGATGTCGTAGTAGCAACCCCGGGTCGACTCTGGGAGATTCTTAGCGAAAAATCCGGTTTCACACAATGGTTCAGACGAGCTCGATTCCTGGTAATCGACGAAGCGGATCGCGTCCTCCAGGAAGGTCACTTCAAAGAGGTCGAAGAGATCCTTGACGTTCTAACCCGTGATGCTAAAGAAGAAGTGGCAAACGAGCCCGAGGCGTACGGGATGGTAACGACGGTTAAGACAACAAAAATAAAGGATAGACAAATACTCGTCTTCAGCGCTACATTTAGTAAGGACCTCCAGAAGAAACTCTCCGGCAAGCAATCGTGGAAGAACTCCAACAGCGGTCTCTTGAACGATAAAGATTCACTAGATTATCTTCTCAAAAAGCTTCCCTTTCGAGAAGAGCATCCGCAATGGGTGGACGTCAACCCAGTTGATCAGATGGCCGAAAATCTGCGAGAGGGAATCGTCGAATGTGGCAACATGGAAAAAGACCTATATCTATACTACCTCCTCCTTCGTTACCCGCTTCGAACACTGGTCTTCACCAACTCAATATCCACCGTCCGCCGTCTCACGAATCTACTACAGACTTTGGAACTATCCGTCAACGGACTACATTCAAACATGATACAAAAGGCCCGCTTGAGGAGCCTAGAGCGTTTCGCAGGCCCCTCAAAACCAACATCAAAGAACGGGAAACCCCAACATCAAATATTGATTTCCACGGACGTCGCCGCGAGAGGGTTGGACATCAAGAATGTAGAACTAGTGATACATTATCACGTTCCGAGAACGGCGGATACGTATGTTCACCGGTCAGGTCGTACGGCACGGTCAAAAAATGCAGGAGCCTCGATAATTCTATGTGCGCCGGATGAAGCTATGGGGATTCGGCAGTTAATCGGAAAAGTACACAAGGATAGGGGATCGAAGGGTGCGGTTATAAAGTCGATATTTGTAGATAGAAGCCTGGTAATGACGTTGAAGACGAGAATTGAATTGTCACAAAAGATCACGGGTAGCACGATGGCAAAGGAGAGCAAAAGGAAGGAGGATGATTGGCTAAAAGCTGCGGCTGACGATCTGGGAGTTGATTATGAGAGCGATGAGTTTGTCGAATTGGTTGAAAAGGGGAGAAGAGGTGCGCAGAAGAGGAAAGAAGCTAGGAGCGTAGGTAAAGACGAATTGGCGGGGTTGAGGTCAAGGCTAAGGGAAGAGCTTGCTAAGAAAGTAGGGAAGGGAAGTCGGTTATACTTGACTAGTGGACTTCATAATTTAGCTCAAAGGCTAGTAGACGGCAAAGAGCATGACGTTTTCTTTGGGGAAGAGGGAGGTTGGGGATTAGAAGACTTGTAAAATTATGCCTAGAGGATCTGAAGTGACTAATATAATGGTCTCTTACGGATAAGATTTATACAATTCTTTAGCAATCAAGGTGACAAATACGCTGTTTTTTATATATATATACCTAAGATACATGTATACAATCCTGCCTTCAGCAGTGAACGATTAAAACCTGAGCCCTGTAGATTATTTTTCCACGTACACTTATGTACCTAAGTTAACAGATATACATGCAAATCACAGATTCACCGAAGACCCACCAGGTTTTACAATCTCTGGGCCTCCCTTACCTCGTCCTCTTCGTCTTCCACGTGCGTTGCTACCCTCAGAATGACCACGATTTGGGGGAGTAGAGACACTCGCATCTTTTCCTTGAGGATTAGCATTCCCGCTTTGTCCACTTTTGCCGCCCCTGCTACCCAAACCACCTCTCCCACCTCTCGGACCTCCACGCCCTCGCCCTCTCGGTCTACCCGCTTTTTGTCCCTGTTGCAGCAATTGTTTTTCATGTTCTTCTTGCTGATATCGCTCGCTCTCTTTTTCCCACCAGTCCATAAACTCCTGTTCTTGCTGTATTTCCTGTAGACTCTGCTTCGGTCCTTTACCCCTGATGATATCCTGTTGAATCTGTTCTTGCTGTATGATTTCTGCTAGAGGCAAGTGTACCTGTTCTATTCTTGCACCGATGGCTGGGAATTCGCCTGGACGTGGGGTCATAGGAGCTGAGACGGATCGCATTGGGGAGACGACTTCGCCGCCTCTGTGATAACCGCGATTTTGTGTTTGATGAGGTGGAGTAGGTAGATTTTGTTTAGGATTGTGAAAATGGGTCTGTCGAGGGGGTACTTGTTTGGCAGGTGTAGAATGTTGGGTAGGTGGCGTATCAAAGGTGTCGAGGATCTTGTTTTGCGAATGGTCTCGCCCGGGAGTTGATAAAGGAGATGAGATGGGCTGTTTAATAGACAATGGGTTAGACGGAGAGCGGATTGCCTTCCATGGGGAAGCTTTTGTGGCTAAAGGCTGGTCTGGACTTGATAACAATGCTGGAGCAGCAACTTTAGAGGGGGTTTGGAGGGTTTTGAGTTGCTGCTGTTGCTGTTGGCGCTTGCGCTCCTTCTGCGATACTTTAGCAGTGATGGGCGCGGTAAAGCTTGGAGTAGGTATGCTACCAATCCCCATTGGCTCCAAAGAGCCGGAGGACAAACCGAGCGATAAGTTGCTGGTCCGGCTTTTATTTGCTTGCGCCATGATTTCTCGCATATCCAGCTTTGAGGATTGGATTCCAGGTTCCAATGTCCATGGCTGCTTCGAACCAGATTCCATGGATCTTGACACGACTTCACCAGAGACAGGTTGATTTGAAGATGGTGCTAGTTTAGCATCTTCATTCGAGCCGCCTTCAGCGATTTGTTTGCCCTTGCAATCATACCAGACATCAGATTTCGAGGTGGTAGCTCCAAGGCCATATGAATCTTTACGATTAAACCCTGGGCTTTGAGATATTGTTGCCTTGGTTGCTCTTGCAGCCGCGTCTTCATCGTCAAAATTAAATATAAGTTCGCTACCCTGCACTGGACCAAGGGCCGGGCTTTTCGTCAGCGTCCTTTCTTGGCCAGATTTCGAAGACCGCCGGCGCCGTTGCTTCTCATAACTTCCAGCGCGGAAACTAGATGATTGCCGATACGATGTTGGCGAGCCAGTGATGTCGGTTTCTGCCGCGAGATTGCTCGTATGACCACTATCAAGTAACTGCAACAACGCCCGTTTTTCGTTTTCAGCCTCGCCAACAAGATGCGGATGTCTATCCAGAAGATCTTCCTCAATTCTACCACTACGGACTGTCGGGAGATACGCAAGCTGGCGTTCTTTTACAGCCATATCAAGCTCTGCCATCAGATCTGCATCCAACTCATGGAGTGCACGAGTCTCCATCATCGTGTCAAGATTTGTGAATATATACTCTAAGCAGGCCTCCTTGAATGTTGAAACGGAAGACTCCGAAATAGCTGCTAGAATAGATGTGGCATTCCTAGTATTCACTTTAAAATAGGTTAGACTCCTTATCATTTTAGAATAGTAGATATAACACATACCAAATCGGCCAATTGTCCTCTGGCAAATTTCAACTAAACGGTCGAGCATAAGTTCATTCGCGACACCAAGCACATCTATGACCAGGTCAAGAAAGCCATCCAAACCATCCTTCGGAACTTGTACTTTGTCAAATAGATGCGTGCTTTTATCCGCGTACAGAAACTTCAGAACGATCTCCATAGTTTGAAGCGGTACATGCTTCATGTCCACGCGAACAAGTTGGTCGGCAGCATATTGTTCTTCTCCTTTTCGTGAAGCCAGCCATCTTCCAGATCCTCCGTGATAAAGTGCGTCGAAAAAGGAACACCGAGCACATAACAAAGAGCTATGTACTTTGACGGTTTTATCTTGCAGCTCTAATAGCATGTCCCCAGTTTCTGGAAATAAGGGATCATCGATAGCCTCCTCAAAATCGGTGTTTAAACTCAGGTTTGTCGTGTTGAGTCCTGAAGCCACGGCTGCGAGTTGGGTGAGACCAAAATGTTTTGCAAGCATTGCGAGCTCTAAACGGACACGCTGGAACTGTTGTGCCTGTTCTTTGTTCCGAGTGAACCTTGTCCAGATGGACACGATTATATCTTTATAGAGATAGAACACAAATGCAAGGATAGAAAACCAGTCGACACCTTTGAAAGTCAGGTCGAAAGTACCACCGCTTTCATGGTGCAACTCCAACAAAGATTCATGACGAGCCGTCCCAGACTCTATTGCCTTTGCAAACAGACTCCGTAATCGCGGACACCGACCTGTAAGAACAAACGAATGAGCGGGTATACTAATCCCCACTTCATCGAGTTCAGCAGATTTTATGACGGTATCGTATTCGGTTAAGTCCATTTCGTGGATAGATTCTTTCAGCACATTTATCAAATCTTTCTGAAGAAACCATTCTATGGCTCGATCTCGAGCACGTTCGATATCGGACTTTCCATAGTCCCGTCCTGATTCCACCGCTTCAAGATCCAAGACAATCGGCTCGTCGTAAAATGATAATAAAGAGCCTATATCATCCCAAAGAGTTGCCTCGCGAATATCCAATTGAGTTTTGAGGACATCCACATCTCTTCGAATAGCTGCGAATGACCCAAAAGCATTGCTTCGGACGGCGATAATATGGGTTAACCCAGGGACACGAGCAAACTTGTAATCCTTCGCTCGGTCGATCTGTTGGGAAGCGGAAGCCGGTGCGATCTGGATTCCTCCTTGCCCTGCCGTTTCCTTCACTTTACTTCGACGAGTCCTTTGCCATACACTCCCAGATTCTGTACAGATTATCACAGCACCATTTTGCCCAACATCAACATCTCTGACTGCCATATGTCGTTTTCTAAGAGACCAGATTCGTTGTGGAATGGGTAAGCCTCTCGTCGTCGTGGCAGTGGTTTTATCAACGTTTATTGTGAAAACGTCTCCCATCCTTGACAAGGCGGCGATTGTACCTCCTCCGGAGCTAATCTTGGTGATAAAATTGGGCCGGCTATGGTATTTGGCGGTTGGTCGTGTTGGCTTGAGGCCCGTATCCATAAATCGATCAAATGGGAATGCCACTTTCATGATTCCAAAGTTCATGAGAACCCAAACAACATGACTCTCGAGAAGAACTGCCGTGGCTTTCTCGGTAGCAGTGATCATAGAAATCGGTTGATCGGAGAATGCAGCGGAAGCAACTCTCCTAGGTGATGTCTGGGTTTCCAAGGTCCGAGAATCAGCATCAACCAGACCCAACTGACCTTCGTTCTTGCCAAACACAAAAATCGAGGTAGTGGTGTGGACGACGGAATGGTGTCTTGATGTAGCAGCCCCGATGATCCTTTCCCGCCGCAAATTGGTGAAAACTTGTCTTGGTACCAGCTGATATTCTTCTTCGCCATTCTTGTCAATAGTGGCAGAGTACCCTAATTGGCCGTATCGTCCCGAGCCCCAAGTGAAAACATCACCATTTTCCATCACAACAACAGTATGATTCTCTCCGAGAGCGATGCACCGAACTCTGCGGGGTAATAGCACCGGTTTGAAAGTGAATTCGGTAGACTCGTGCCCGAGTCCTAATCTCCCTCCAGGACCGTGGCCACAAACGAAGAGATTTCCAGAAGAAGCGGTTGTGATGATTGCAGTGTGAAACTTTGCCATTTGTATATCCTTGATGTAGACCGGGGCGAGTGTGATAATAGCATCCTGGGGTTCAACAGTGACATTTGGATTCGGTATTGGAATTCTCTCGGGGAACTGCCGGTCGTCTCCATCGCTGAATCCAAGCGATAAATTCTTATTGCTACCCCAGACATATGCCTCGTCTCCCAAGAAGTCTCCTTTAAATTCGCCAACTTCAAGATCTGCATGTTCCGTATCGCTATCACCATTTTCTGAACCGTTGTCGTCGTCGTCGAAATCTCGGTCAACATCGGATTTGGGTTGGGTCCTGTTATTTTCTGTTTTAATAGTAGACTCGAAAAGCTCAAAAGGTGAGCTCCCTTCTCTATCTTTGATTTTGACGAGGCCGTACGAATTCTCGTCTCTCGAAAGTATTTGCTTAGCGATGCTGATGTTTCCAAAATAAAGAGCACTATACAAGATTTGTTAGCTAGAGAGCTAAATGGTAATCATAACATACAAGGCCAAAATAGCCCTTACCGGTGGAGAGCAGTCCAGCCTGACTCAAAATCCTGAAGAAAGATATCAGTTTGAGGGCTCCTCAGTAAAGCCTCCACGTATTCCAACTTGTTCGCCGAGGCAGCATGATGTAAGAGCGTCACGCCAGCGATCGGAGCCAGCGGATTCGCAACAATATTCGCAGGTAACCTCGAGTTGATCTGAAACCGATTCAGGACGAGAACAGACTTGGGCTCGTTCCCGGAAGCCGCCGTGTTGCCGAATGTGGATGATCTTCTCAGCGGCGACGGTATATCGAAGGACGATTCGTTGGTTAAGGAGCTAGCATGGAAGTCATGGGTCCCTCGGGGCCTATCTTCGGATAGACCCAAAAGACCTCTAAACTTCTCCAAGTCATTCTCGAAGTAGGCGCGCCAAAGACGGCTGCTCATATGCTGAAAAATTTGGGCTGAGGGAAGGAACGTTCCCGTCGCTCGAAAGATCCCACTGTGCGGTTACGTGAACGGCAAGTGGCGAGCGAATGGAGGTTCCGAGAGGGAAACGTTCAAAGACGGTTTGTTCGGGCTCGAAAAAAGACAGATACGGGTACCTTGGCGTAAAACGGGGTAGGTGGGCTAGGTGCGTGATCTGAGCGAGCTTAATCGATCGGGACCGAATGTTTGTGAGTCAAAGGTTGAAAGTTGGATGGGGATGAAAGGGAGCTGAGATGAGGTTAATTTCAGCGGCGAATGATAATCGATCGAATAAGAGTAATATATATATATCAATGTTCAACAACACCCAACTGTTAAGCTTGATTACGAGACTCCGGCCGGTGAGAAAATAAGGTTACGCTAGAAGAGGGGCAATTTCTAGTGCTTGCGCTTGGAGATATAAAAGAATAATTCTGAAAAGGACAGAGGATTTCGGGTGGACGATATAAGAGATCGGTGCCTGTGACTGCCATTTTCACGAAGTCGCAATATAAAACGGACGCCTACACCCTAATTAAATCGGCGGGGCCGGGGAGGCATCGTCCTTATCGATCGATGAGTCGACGATTGTGGACGGATGGTATTATTCGCGCAGCTGGCCAGCCCACCCTCGCGTGCACTTCCCTGGGCTTCCTCCCCTGGCATTTGCTGACCCAGCCGGGGGAGCAAATCGACCGGCCCACATGGCGACACCCCGGCTCAGAGTTCGTTATATCCAACCATTCTCGCCACGCCTAAGCTAAGTCCTGCAGGCACTGGTGCGGTGAGCAAGACGCCGGACAAACCAGATCAGACGCCGCCGTGATATCGGTAGCATTTGGGATTGCAAATTCAGATTTCTAATCATATATACCGGCGGCGTAGTTTGGATTAATCAAGAAAAATAAATGTGCCATTACACCCGTTCTATCCAGCTACCAGTGAAGGAGAATAAAGGGAAAGAAAGAAAGATATAACAGCAATACAGACCGCCTTCCCCGGACGCATGAAACTAGGAACGAGATATTTTTCATGGAAAATGAGAACAAAAAGAAGTCTACCGAGAAAGAACCGTAAAGAGAAGAGAAAATGAAGGGGGAAAATAAATAAAAAACCCCATATTCTCAGACTTATTCAAGCTACTTGTCCTGCTAACATACATGCATTGAGCAAGCAGCCTCTTTTTATGACGTAATAGAAAAATTAAAAGCTGAAAGGAAATAAGGGAGGAACAAGCAGGGAGAAGAAACAATAATAATAGCAAGTTTCAGACAAAAAGGGTGGAAGAAAAAGAGAAAGAAAATCGTGAGCGTCGAGAAGAAATGGGTGAGGCTTCGCAGTTAGTAACCAAGAAAGATGAACCACCTAGGGGGAAAATTGGCAGTCATCCAAGTAGTATAAACGGGCAGTGGTGCTCATAATTATAAACAATGAAAGTTAGATATATCATAACGGCATGCGCACAGCAAAGAAATAAATCGCCGAAACAAAAATGCTTTTTTTAAAGTTGAATTATTCGTGAAACCTTTCTGAGATGAAGAAAATGTGATTTATGCGGGAGTAGATGCTTGGGGAGCGTCCGTTTGTCCGTCACGCCTTCGATTACCTCGACCACCGCCACCGCGTCCACGATTTTCGAATGAACGTGTGCGATCTCCACGGTTGCCACGATCACCTCCGTATCCACCTCGCCCGCCACGGCCAGGACCCGGAGGCCCCTCGCTCTCCGAAGCACTGGATCGCGGGTTTTCAACTCTACCACGTCCCATAGCCCCCGCGCCACGACGCCAAGCTCCATCTGAAGGTCTGGAAAACGGGTCATCAATCTCCTTGACGAACGGTCGAGTGCGGTCACTAGGATTTTTGACCGTGTACTCGTTCGGAAGTCTATCTAGGACAACTTTGAAGTCGCTTGGATTCTTGAAGAAAACATAATAATAGACGGGTCTACCGGCTTTAGGATGTTTCTCTTCAATTCTGTCAATCAACTCTCTATCAGCCTCCGAGAAGATCTCCCGAACCTTCGCTTGGGTGAAAACATTAGTGACGTAAAGACCAATTCTGCCAGCACCAGAAGATGCTTCGCCAACTGGTGGTGGGGTAGCCGATGCGACAGGAGCTGGCTCCGGCTGAGATTCTTTTTGGGCAGTATCCCCAGCGTCGGGAGCAGGTGTGCCGTTGGTAGGCTCCTCTATCTTGGAGGTTGTCGTGGGGACTTCCGTAGATGTCGGAGCTGGTTTTGATGGCGTAGCGGATCGTGTACGAGGTGGAACGTTGATAGGGGTCGCTGGTTTGACCGGTTCATCACGTCGAGGAGCTGAAGGCGCACGAGGAAGTTGGGATGCAGTTGGGACAGCGGCGGCAGCCGTGGCAGCAGGTTGGGTTTGAGGAACAGGCTGAGCACCAGATTGTGTAGGGGTCTCGGTAGCTGGTGATTGCAGTGTATTGTTCCCTGCATTCACAGCGCCGGCTCCGGATTTGCCGGTACGGTGAGCGAAGTTGAAGCCTTGGGCGCGCATTTCGGTACCGATGCGGCCATTTTCGATATCAAGGATGAGATGTCCGAACGATGCATCAGCAAGATTAAAGTTCCACATGTTCTTGAAAGCGCTCTCGTCAACTTCGCCCTTAGTACCTGGTACGGTTCCTCCAAACGGGTTGGGACCTGTAGCATTACTAGGCATCTTTTCGATGATTTGGAGAGCGTTGTCCAGCAGCTGCTTTTGGGCGCTATTTTGGGCAACTGTATTCATGACCTCGCCCTTTACTGTCTCCCAAACATCATTGAACGAAGCCTTCGACGCAGCCAATTTTCCGCGATAATGGTCGAGAGTAGGATTGACACTGAATTCGTTATATGAACTGCCGTAGCGGAAGTGAAGACCGGCGGAGATGGAAAAGTCGGCCTTGATGGCAACTGCGAGGGCATTCAGAAGGCCTTCTCGAGCTGGGGAGGAATGTGTGAGGAAAAGGCGCGTCTCGCTGGCATCGTAAACTCTATTTGCGGTGTCAAGAAGCTCGCCCATCTGTAACAGAGTCGTCCACATGGTACCCTGGCCGCCAGCGATGGTGGTCTTGCCTTCCCCATTATCGAAGAGCTTGTGCATGACAACCGCTCCACCTAGACCGAGTATTCGAAGCTTGACACCACCTACATCGAGTAGTCGAGAGGAAGCCTCGTCGATGATATGGAGCTTGTCAATCTTGTATTCGCCCGACCTAAACTTCTCGAGAACAGCGACATCCTCGCAGGCGCCCCAGACGGTGTACACGGGGACATCAAACGCGTGAGTTCGGTCTAGAAATTTAGGCAGCTGAGAGAGCTGCTCGTCGGCGAGCTTGTTTTTGATGGGTTGCCCGTTGGTGTTGGTTTGTATGAACTTCTTAGTTCCCTCAGAGAGTAACGGCGAGTACTGTGCGACGTGGCGGAGGGTCCTTTGATAAAGAAAAGAAAAGGAACCAAAATTAGTATATAGATACCAAGAACAAGAAGAACTCCAGCGGGGACGTACTTTTCGGCGATACGGGTTATTGAGGTGTTATCGTAGAAACCAAAGTCTCCGGTGTGGAGGATTATATCTGCATTCGTCTTCTTCGCGAGTTCATTGAGAGAGAGCAGGTCGCCTAAGGTACGTTGGACGTTAGAAATGACTGAAATATAGATTACATTGAGAAAACGCGCGCGGGATTTATTACCTCTAACATCTGCGACACATAGGATACGAATATTCGATTTGGGTACTGGGACGATGCTGGGAGGGAGAACGACGGGAACAGGCCCGTTCGGTAGCGGGTTCGTCGACGCCATACCGGGTCCGGTGCTGTAGCCGCCTCTTTGAGGGAACTGGAGACATTGGTTAGCCACGTGCCCACTTGCAACAAAAATACGTCCAACCTAAACAGAGGAAAAGAAGAAGAAACACGAAAGGGAACCCAGAGATGGAAAGGACGAAGCCATACAGCCATGACGATGATGATGATGAGGATTTGATGGAAGGAGAGCGAATGACCGGGGGGGCGAGATGACGAGCTGGAGCGATAGGAGGGGCTGCTCAGAGAGGGCGATAAGATGGAGAAGGAGGTGAGGTGGATAGGCAAGATATAAAGCTTGAAGAGTTCAAGCAGGCCTGGGAAGGAAGGTTGCGTGGGTAGCGATGACGGAAGGAAGAGTGAAGGGGGAGGATGAACGGGTAGATGTTGTTTGTGTGTGAGGTTGAGTTGAGTTGTGTGGGCGTGTCGCTGTGTAGTGGGTGTGTGTGTGTGTGTGGCTCAGCTCAGCTGCTAACTACAACCGAGTCCACCCAACCAGCTGCGAGCTACGCTGTGCTACGCATGCCCAGATACTCAAATATTATATTGGTTGATATGAAAATGGCAACGGTACTTACAAAATGAACTAGAGTTTGATAGTACGAAGGATAAAAGGGAGATAGAGATGGAAAGAGAAAAAGAGAGAGATAGAGAAATGGTTATTGAATACCAATGGTGGATACGAAAGAGATCCTATCGGTATATTATTGTGAAGATGAGGACACAACAAGAGTCGACCAGATGATGGATGATGAAGATGAAGAAGATGAAGAAGGTAATATTCATAGTCCCCAATTATTTTACCTCCAAAGATTGATTCTGCCACGCACGGTAGGGCTTGAATCCTATATGAGCTATAACTCCGCTCCTTTGGATCTATAGAATATATTACTTTAAGTACTTACTTAAGTACTTAAGTACTAGTCTCGTTGCCAGCTTAAGTACGTATCATCTTGGATTGGCGCTTCAGGTAGTCTTGGTATTATAGAACAAGACTAGTATTATAGCATCTTGAGTCGACCTGTCCGTCTACACGCTTCACTAGACCAGGATGGCGTCTGTCTGGTTTTACGGGACAATAGGAAATTTATGCAATTCAAGATTTTCTATCAGGTCATATTATAATATTATATACTACGATTAAAGAAATATTTTGGAGCAGAACAAGAAGCACCATATCCATATTCTTGTCACAATATTATTCAAGCATGTCAGCTAGGATCGTATCCTTCCAAGTAAAAGCATCCACAATACCGGTAGATCCATTACACCACTGTGTGTTCGTGCTCAATCTATCGCGACTACCAATCCTCCTTCTTTCCCAGATGCACGATATCCTTTTGGTACAAAATCTTCTTCCCAGTTATTCCTTCATCCAAAGCGGCTCTAACTGCAGCTCTCGCCACGACATCTCCAGTCTGAGCCCAAGGATCCGATAAAACCCCTCCGCTAACGAATCTCAACCCCTTCGCGATGCCTTGGAATATCGACTCCCCGAGTCTGCTCTCATTCCGGTCGCCCAAAAGTAAACCAGGTCTCACGATGATATACTTTTCAAACCCGACCTCTTCGATATGATCTTCAATCTCGCCTTTCATCCTAACATAAGCAAAGCTACTCTTAGCATCTGCACCGCCACCAGAGATCAATACAAAGGTTTTGACACCGGCTTCCTTCGCCGCCTTTGCGAGAGCGATGTTAACATCATGCTCCAAAGCATATTGTTTGTCAAAGCCACCGGCGGCAGCACGAGTGGTGGCGAGGGCGGTGAAAGCAATCGGTGGAGGCGTGGTGGCTTTGCATGCGTCACCGAAGATGGTGGGCCATTGGGCGGTGTCCTTTTCTATTTTGCTGTTGAGCGTGTGTTTCCCAGCTGCTGCCACCGATGTGACGGATTCGTCGAGCTCACGACGGGTCAGAGTGATGACCGTGCTGGGAGTGGGTGAGTGCACGAGGTATTTGAGGATGTTGCTCCCCTGTGAATTCATTAGCGACGGCTTAATTACTTGCAAACCTTGCGAAACACAAACAAATCGGTGGGTCAATGATACATACTACAAGGCCGGTAGCTCCTAAGAGTGCGAATGTTGAGGTCATGTTGGCGATTTATAGTTATCTGTCGTCTTCGTCTTTGATACCAATTGATGTTGTAAATATGATATGATACTTTGAGTATGATTGATTTCTGTTTTGGGAGTCGGTTCGGTGATGTCAATGGAATGTGACTGCACGTGCGGAGTTGGGTTACGCCGAGAGCAAGAACGTCGAATGGATACACCGAACGACTTTTATAAAAAGAATATATGTCAAGAAACCGGAAGAAGCAGAATGGAGATATGATTAATTCCTCTAATATTTTAATTATTTACATATACGAAGGCGAGATAGAAAAACATTATTCAACGACAGAATTAAGAAAAGCGTGGGAAAAAAAGTGGCGATGGTATAATTGAGCCGACGGACATTTAACAATCCACTGAATGACGAATTGAGCTATGCATTGGTAATGCGAGTAAAAATACCAACCTACTCTCACTTCGCTTGGAGTTAGCCGGAGAACGGAGTTATCGCAAATTTGTGTGCATGGGATGCAAGCCGAATCATGAAAGAAAGATGCTTGATGGCAGCCGTCGACGAGGAAACAGATAAACTCAGAGGGGTTTATTCTCATTTTAAAGCGCAAGTATCAGACATGATGTATTCAGATGGGGTTGAAACATGTTTTGTATGCGTATTGATCTCATCATTGAAGTCTGTCCCGTCGCCATTTTACATCCGACTGCTCTCGATTCATGCATTATTTTTGGAAAAGGAATAATTGGGACTCACCCTACTCATAGGCAGGAGGATGAATGTTGCATCCTCCTTCCAGGAGAATAAGCTTGAGAGAGAGCGTCTCAGGCGATATTGTTAGATGCTAAGTGAACGTTCTATATTGTGTCGGTATACATCTCGCGGTCGGTTGTCAAAGAGGTTGAAGGTTGAAGGAATTTTTTCGTTTCGCTCGCAAAATTAATTTTTTTTAAAAAAAAAAAAAAAAAAAAAACACCCCCAGAACGGGCATCCGAATTGGGCTGGCCCACAAAAAGTCACACGCAGCAACTCAATTTTCTAATGCATCGATGTCTTCTGTGTCCATCCTAGTTATGCCCAAAAATTTTACCTTCCGAGATGGAATCGTAGCATGACACTGTATATTAATCCGCGAGATGAATTAAATGAAAAATCTTCTGCAACCCAAGGAAGTTGAAAACTGTCGTATAGAGTACTACAAAAAAGTTTAAAAGAGTGCTTAAGCTACGGTACATGTCGTAATGTAGATGCCTACTCAGTTCTATAATATTTATATGTTTATTGAATACTGAACTCACCGAGAAACTCGAAGTATATATACTTAAGTATATAATTAAGTACTTATATATCGTACTAGAAAGATATCAAGATGCGTATGGATTCCAGCTAATATTCGAGACAAGGAAGTACTTTGGTGATTTTTAATATTAATACTCCACAAATTTATACTCTATAACGCAAGCAGAAAAATGATCTATTATCAAAAACCGTCATTTTGCTTTCGCCAGAAGCTTATAACATCGTGCAATCGGGTAATATGGTAACTTGCAGCGAATCGTTTGGGTCTTAAGATATCAGTTGGTTTCGAATATTATGTTCCCGTTGTTCCAAAGGCCATTGCATCGTTGTATTCATACGTGTGTCTCATCGGGCCGGATCCAAGCTTTGATAATTGCAATATATATTTGTGAGTTTATGAAATCCGTGAAAGAAAAATATATTGACTGACATATATACTTGAGTATTTAAGTGCTTAAGCAATTAAGCAATTAAGTACTTATGGGCATTTCATATATCTTCAATAGCCTATCCGATAGTTCTCAGGGCTGGGGGGAAGTCCCGCGTGACCGACGCAGCGCTTTCGGCGGCCGCCCGTCGCCAAGCCAAGCCTCCCAACCAAACCAAACCAAACCAAACCAAACAACACCACGCCAACCGCCCGGGGGCAGGGAACGAACGAACGAAACGAACCAGGCCAGGCCAGGCGTTCGTTCGTTCACGTCGTCATGGTTCGCTCACCCTCATCCGTTTCTCACCCTCCTCATCCTCCCTCTCTCATCACTCTCCACCACCAACTCCTCTTCGCCATCTCGCTCCACCTCGCCAACTAACATCCTCCCACGGTCGCATCATAGTCTCGACGCTCTCCAGCCGTTTACTCTAACCACGATACACAATACGACTCCGGAACGAGCAATAAGAACTCACACGAGGAGTGGCTGGGGAAATCGATCGCTGTTTGTACCTTGGATCCTAACAAAGCCGACTGTGCGCCCAGGAACAAGACGTCCTCGACATCTTTAGTTCGAAAACTTCCACCCTCTAGTGACATAAACATACACATCTCTATTTAATAAGATAACACTATCGTCTACTGGCCTAGACTCAAGTTAATCACCACAAGAACCACTCGCCCTCTCGCCCTTCCGCTCCGGAGCCGCCGATCAAACTGTCTGAATATCTACGTTACTCTTCGGAACACTCGTTTCTTTCATCGGTCCGGACTTTCAGCCTCCGACATTTTTTAAAAAAAGTTGATTTTTAAATTTCGGCGAAATATTCAAAAAAAAAAAAAAAAAAAAAAAAAAAAAAAAAAAAAACAATAATTTGCAGGTCTTTCACGGACGAACTCTCTCTATCGAGTAAATTTTGAAATATACACTCACGAAATGAGTGGCTCCTTTC
The DNA here is from genome assembly GCA_012184315.1 of Arthrobotrys entomopaga. Lineage (NCBI taxonomy): Eukaryota > Fungi > Ascomycota > Orbiliomycetes > Orbiliales > Orbiliaceae > Arthrobotrys > Arthrobotrys entomopaga. Next base: position 134,401 of record LDDX01000259.1, read on the forward strand.
GAGCCTCAAGGGACTCTCCCTGGGGGCTACGACGGCTACTGTACCTCACCCTCTCAGCATCGACCCTATTCGCAGTCACTTCCTCAGCACAAACGACAAAGCACGAACCAGGCTACTGCGCTATAAGGGGCGAATGTGGACAGAGAGGATGGTTTGGCAAGCCGTTGCCCTGCCCTGATAATGGACCTGCCAAAGATCCAAGTAAAAAGTTGAGAAGAGATTTGGTGGATTTTTGCGGCCAGAAATGGGCTGAGGGTGCTGTCTGTTGTACCCCGGATCAGTTGGAAACGATGAAAGGCAATCTCGATGTTGTTCAGCAAATCCTCTCGCCATGTCCCGCTTGCAAGGCCAACTTTTTCAATCTTGTGTGCACGATGACATGCTCTCCGAACCAATCCCAGTTTCTTAACGTTACCAAAATCGAGAAAATAGATGGAAAGGGTCCAGACGTTGTGTCGGAACTCAGCTACTACGTCGACCCGGCATACGGAAACGGATTCTTTGATTCCTGTAAAAATGTCAAATTCTCCCAAACTGGTGGATCTGTAATGGAATTTATTGGTGGAAATGCGAAGAACTGGACCGCATTTCTAAAGTTCTTAGGGGATACTAAACCGATCGGCTCACCCTTCCAAATCAATTATGATCTCACAGACAAGTCCCCAAAACCGCCTAAACCCATCGTTGCTATGAATGATCCCATCATCAAGTGCAACGATCCTGATCCTAAATACTCTTGCTCCTGTTTAGATTGTGCGGAAGCTTGCCCGAAGTTGCCCGCATGGGAAGACGAGAAGTCTTGCCATGTCGGAATCATCCCATGCCTTTCATTCTCGGTTATCATCATTTACGCCGTTTTCCTCTCGGCGATCATGCTATGCTATGGTTACTTTTTCACTAAGAGCTACACTCAGAGGTACCAGCGGTTGCGACTACTCCACGATGAGGGCCCTTCGGATGACGAAGATGAAGGAGACATTCTCGCACCAGCTGGATTTACCGACCATCCAGCATCTGAATATCCCTTGAACGTTTGGTTGGATAATGCATTCCAAAAACTGGGTTGGGGTTGCGCCGAATATCCGGGTCTCACGATCGGAACCTCAATAATTTTGGTTGTTCTTATGTCCCTGGGTTGGCTGAATTTCCAAGTTGAGAGAGATCCGGTTAAACTATGGGTTTCTCCAACGTCTGAAACCGCGATACAGAAGAACTTCTTCGACGAGAATTTTGGCCCCTTCTGGAGAATTGAGCAAGCCTTTCTGGTTAATGATACGACTGGACAACCTGGCCCAGTTTTGTCATATGATACACTCAGATGGTGGTTTAACGTCGAATCAACCGTTAGGAGATTGAAGAGCCTCGATGAGGGTGTTACTTTGACGGACATCTGCTTCAATCCTACTGGTAATGGCTGTGCGATTCAATCTATCAGTGGATGGTTTGATGAACGGGATGATCTCATGAGTCCGGCTGGGTGGGCGGGTCATGTTAAAGAATGCGCCAGCAACCCGTCGTCTTGCTTGCCAAACATGGGGCAACCACTCGATCCTGAGGTGATTCTCGGAGGCTTCCAAAATACTGACGAAATTTTGAACGCTGCATCCATCATGGTGTCTTGGGTCGTCAACAATCATCCCGAAGGGACGAAAGAGGTGAAGCGAGCCATGGACTGGGAGGAAACTCTGAAGCGTTATCTCCTGGACGTCCAAGCCGAGGCCAGGGACCGCGGTTTGAGACTGAGCTTCAATACCGAAATCAGCTTGGAACAAGAATTGAATAATAGTGCCAATACGGATGCGAAGATTGTTGTAATCAGTTACATCTTTATGTTTATCTACGCGTCTATTGCCCTTGGTTCGACCGGCTTCTCTCTACCGAAACTCCTCGGAAACCCATCGAGGGCATTTGTCGATAGCAAGTTCACCCTTGGTGTTGCTGGCATCGTCATTGTCTTGATGTCAGTTTCGGCCTCCGTCGGCTTATTCTCCGCCCTGGGAGTCAAAGTCACTTTAATCATCGCCGAAGTTATCCCGTTTTTAGTTTTGGCAATTGGTGTCGACAACATCTTCCTCATCACTCACGAATTTGAACGTGCCAACATCTCGCATCCTGATCGGCCCGTTTATGAGAGAATATCAAAAGCTCTCGGGAGAATGGGGCCGTCCATCTTGCTATCCGCCTTCACCGAGACTGCGGCCTTCGCATTGGGAGCCGTTGTCGCTATGCCTGCTGTTCGAAACTTTGCCATATATGCAGCAGGGGCTGTGGTCATCAATGCCCTTCTCCAGGTGACCATGTTCGTCTCCGTTTTAGCACTCAACCAGCAGAGACAAGAACAAAATAGGTTCGATTGCATCCCGTGTGTTGTTGCTCCTGGTGGCCCTATCCGACAGTATACTGGTGAGGAAGAAAGCTACTTGCAAAGGTTCATCAGGAAGACGTACGCACCTAGACTTCTTAACAAGTACGTCAAGGGAACCGTAGTTGTCGTCTTTTTGGGACTTTTTGCGGCTGGGATCGGACTCATGCCAGAGATTGAACTGGGCTTGGATCAGAGGAATGCTTTACCAGATGGAAGTTACACCATTGACTACTTTAACGATTTATACGACTACTTTGGAGCTGGCCCGCCAGTTTTCTTTGTCACCAAGGAATACAACGTGACAAAACGCGCCGAGCAGAAAGCTCTATGTGGACGCTTTACGACATGCAACAAGTTTTCGCTGGGAAATATCCTCGAACAAGAGCGAAAACGACAAGAAACCAGCTATATTGTCAAACCCGCTGCTAATTGGCTAGACGATTACTTTCAGTGGCTCGATCCTAGACAGGAGGCATGCTGCGGTATCGAGAAAAACACGGGCTTTGGCTGCGATCCCCAAACTGATTCTGGTTGCGAGGTTTGTTTCGCTGACCGAACGCCTCCATGGAGTCAAACACTATCTGGCATGCCTGAAGGGGACGAGTTCTTGAAGTATCTGACCTTGTGGCTTGATTCCCCCGTTGGGCCAGACTGTGTGTATGGTGGTCAGGCCCAATACAAACACGCGGTCAACCCAGATTATGATGCAAAAACCATCAACGCAAGTCATTTCAGAACATCACATACAAAACTTGCGAGTCAAAAGGATTTCATCGAATCTTTCAAAGCTGCAAGGAGAATCGCGGCTGCAATTGGCGAAAACATCGGCGCTGAGGTTTTCCCATACTCGGTCTTCTATATCTTCTTCGACCAGTACATCACAATCGTCAGCCTTACAGAGAAATTGCTCGCTGGCGCTATTCTCGCGACCTTTATCATCTCGAGTATCTTACTGGGAAGCTTTATGACCGGTCTTGCAGTTTCAATCACGGTTACTATGATCGTTGTCGATATCATCGGAATTATGGCGCTTTGGGGTGTTAGTCTCAACGCAGTGACATTGGTCAACCTTGTCATTTGCGTTGGTATCGGTGTTGAATTCTGCGCCCACATCGCGAGAGCTTTCATGTTTCCGAGCAGGACTTTGTTGGAGAAGGCGAAAAAGTTGAGCGGAAAAGACTGCAGGGCCTGGGTTGCTATGGTCAATGTTGGGGGCAGCGTAAGTTCCATGGTCTTTCACTCTCAGATTGAATGACAAACTAATGACTTGGAATATATATAAATAGGTATTTTCGGGTATTACTATTACCAAACTTCTTGGGGTTACGGTTCTTGCCTTCACCAAGAGCAAAATCTTTGAGATTTACTATTTTAGAATCTGGCTTGCATTGGTTGTAGTCGCAGCCACGCATGCCTTGATATTCTTACCCGTTCTTCTTACTCTGATCGGCGGAAACGGATACTTGGATTCCGATGATGATTTAGGTTTAGAAGCGGATTTGGCAAGCCGCCAGTATCAGAGTACAAGAAATCTCGCGGATAACTTTGAGGATTACAGTGATGAGGAGAGCTGACTCGTGCGAGCCTTGACAGCTGATTGTGATTCTGAACGATGCGGTTGATAATGGCGGAATATACAGTTTTTGGACATGCATGCATGGGCGTTGGAGACTGCGATGATTGTTATTGTGTATCCTTATTATCCCCCATGGTGTTACTCTTTTTGTTGGAATTTTTGGATATCCCTTTTGTTTTTATTGTAGCGCATAAAGGATAAACCTTATATCGAAGATATAAACTAGGAAGATCTTGGGATCTCTACTAAGTAATATAATGGTATTTTTATTATTTTTTTTTAAAAAAATACTAAATACTTAAAATATGTGTCTCAAACTATAAACTACCAAAAACAACAATGTATTCGAACCTACGGTTTCTGAGTACATTGAATAACTACTTTAAGTAGTTACGTTACTTAAAATAAATATAATCATTAATCATTTAAACCATTACGATATTACTTTGGCTCTGTTTTTTGCAAAAGCACTGCTATGTAACAACGTACGAGAGCAAGCTTTCAAAATAAACGCCCTTGTAAAATTATAAAAAAAAAAAAGCGAGGGTACTTTGGTTTTTTTTATCTTTCCAGCGACCCACGCCGTGTATTAGACATCGAACCACTCCTCGTGTGGCTCGGTAACAGATCGATTTTGTCATCCTTATCGTCCGTATCTAGCGGTTCAAATCCAACGGGGCTTCTCTCGTTGTTCTCCGATACGAACAAACTGGCGTCTGCGTTTCGTTTCTTAACGCCGACAAACAGCCATCGTAAGCCTCTAGCGAGCGCTTTGACAAAGTCCTATTTTCATACGTTAAAACGTTAGCAAAGCTTGAAAAGAAGTTTTTTAGTTTGATGAGTGGTGTGGACATACCCAAGGATTAAAAGTATCTAGCCAAGCTTTCCACCCGAACCGTCCACCTTTATTATGAACATCCAATTCCTTAACCGCCAATCCCATCCTCCTGTGCCGCTCCGCCAGTCCTTCCTCGGTGTAATCCCTCCAAGGGTACGAAAACAAATGCATGATGGCAAATGCCACCAATTCAATGGATACCAAGACGGCGTTGAGACCTGTTGCCAAATCACCCTGGGAAACATACTCCCCGGGCTCGATGACCTTGAAGCTCATCAAGGCGCTGATAATCACCGTCTGCCAAAAGATGAAGAAGATGACGAGCTTGATGCTGACGAATTTGAGGAAGGGCTTGTACGGTTCCAGTTCGTCTTTGAGGGCCGTGTAAAATGCCACGAGCATGTAGAGGGCTATCGTGATCATAATGATGATGATCACCGTGATCCACACGTGGGCGAAGACGGGCGACCATGAGGATTGGCAGTAGACGCCAAAGTACTGGGTCGCGAGGGAGGCGAAGGTGCTGAGCACGCGGACGGCGCAGTATTGGAAGATGGATATCCAGACAATATTGAACCAGGTCAGGCCGCTGCGCGGGGTAGGGAATGGGATTCCGATTTTGATCAACAGGTTGGCGGGGAAGGGCCACGGTTTCGGTTCCCAGCGGCGGAAGAACTGCTTTTGTTCGTGAAGGTTGGGGGCTATTAAGTATGTCATTAAAAAGAAAAATGAAGCAAGTGCGAAGGCTTCATAGCAGTCCTATTGAGGGAGGGGTTGATTTTGTTAGCGGGGTAGTTTTATCGGTGGGCAGGGTAGAAGAGGTGCATACTCGGATGACTTCAAAATATATCGCATAGGCGTAGTAGTAATAGCTCAATGTTGTAATTATGGCATAAATTGGTAGCATGAGCACAATGCGCATAATGCTAATTCGAACTGTTAGTTTTTTGGACCTCGATAAAAAAAGTATTAAAGAAGGCGATTGACATACTGCCTCTGCTCATCTGGTCGGGTATAATGTAATGCATGTTTCTGAATAAGAAAAAGAGCAACCGTCGTCGTAAAAAAACCGAAAACCTGATTTCATGAAGCATCCGAGTAAGCAAATTTAATTCGTACAACTGACAGAAAAATTTGAAGATAAATTGCACACACAGCACAAACTATAGCACCGATTTCAGACACGGTAAGTTCAACTCCCAAGCCGGCGACTTTCTTGGTGGAGACTATCGTTACAAAAGCGCATATTGGTCAGCGAGCAATTCGGAATATATAGAGAAGTATATATATGGGAATAATATGGATAAATGCATGAATTTGTGTTGATTTGTGGTATTTTGTGATGCAACTCAGAAAAAAGGGGACTTGGGAATCGAAACTCACAATACTCTCCATCCGTAGCATTACAAAATGCACCCATCTTTGTTATCAATCCCTAATACGGATTTTTGGGGAAACTGGAAGAGAAGAAGGGCTTTCGAAGAATTTATTCAATTTATTTGATCCGTCGGCCCAGCCCTCAGCCTAGCCAGACCTTCTAGCGACAGAGGCTGGTCCGTCAAAAACCCTCAAGTGGCCAAGAAAGTTAGTGACCCAGCCTGCAGGTTCGAAAATGCACGATGTTTATGCACAGCTGGAAGACCGTTCTGCTGTCGTTCTCATATATATCTCCTTCTCAAAAGTATTCGGTAGCTTGAATTTTTGTTCTTTTTTTCTTGTTCGTGGGCTGGAATTTGTGAAGATTCGAAATTTGGAGTCGTTTATCGATGTTATATCAAAAGGGGTCGAGTAGGCGACATGAAGATAGTCGTTGCGTATGGTGGCCAGGCGGGCCCTTGATAGAGTGTACTGAAGTGTCAAAGGTCCTCGAAAGAACCATGCCGGAGGCTAAGTCTAAATATAATAATCACTTGCGAGAGTTGCATCAGGCCTTATTAAGACCCGGATGCGACAGTCCTCTCCGCTGGTGAACGAAAGGGCTCCATTTTGTTCGGATTGTGACGCAGCCGCGCACCCAGGGTTTTGTTTTGGCCTTGAATCTTTTGGATCATTTCGGCCCCAGCGCCCAGCCTTGGTAGGGACGGTTCATTTGTATTTTGCAGGAATTCGTTACCCAAAAGGAGCAAGGTCGACTCAGCCTCACTCACCGTCGATGCAACGTTTGTCAAATCTCGCAGACGGCTGATACTCAAGAGCGCGAAGGAAAGCTTGGGGGGGTTTTGCTTGGAAAATAGAGTCGACGGGCCGAGAACAAGGGTTGTCGAGAAGGTGATTTCAAAAAGATTGCCCGTTTGGGGTTAAGATGGCGAATAAGCACAACATTTGGAAACTGAAATAATTTCTCGCTATCATGAACATTTTGGATTCGAGCTGATCGCACTGTGGGGACGGAAACCGGTCAGCTCGCCCTCCGTTGGCCCAATCGGTACTCGAGATGGGCCGCGCGTGGGGTTTTCGTATCCCTGCTGTTTATAATTTAAATGGGCTCGATATCACAGCCAAGCTATAAAATATTATATATTATATGCCTGCACGCCGGCCTCTTATTGGCCATAGTACAAGTCTCGGGGAGCATTTTCACCAATGCCTCCGACGCCAACCCACTACAGGCGTGTCAGAATATTTCTGTTGTCCCTGGAAGGCACGTCAAACCGTCAGGTGTAACGGCTCCTGTAGTGCACACTGCATCATATGTCGTGCGATCGATGCATTTCGAATATTTTTCCAACAGGTATACGTATGCGTTCTGTGGAGCCGATCTTTGCGGAGAATTCCTGACTTCCAAGGTGAGTTTCTTTTATTCCCGTAACAAATGTTGAAATTAAATCCTAGGTTATACCATATTATTGTTTAGAAAGGTTCTTCGCAATTCTTCAAGTCTTTTCCATATTATGAACATGGCCATATATCATCATGACAGTCATGGCGTCGGTAGCCAACGTCATTCCTCTCCCCGAGAGACCTTTGTGAATGTGTTGTTGTTCTCAAAAAGGGCCCAAAGCGGTTGAGAGCCTGGAGAGGTTTCTCACCATTTGGTGATTTGATTGTGATGCCTCGGTAGATTTCGCTTATGCAAAGAACAAAACGGTTGAAACTGCCCCTACTTAAGCATGCAGGAGGACCTTTCCAACATCCAACATGGGACGAAAGCTCTGACTAGGGGAGCTATTGTTCAACATTGCAACGTTTCGGTCAAATACCAGCGTTTCGGGTCCAACAATACATATTATTACTATTATTTCTTCTTGATTCCAGCCAGCTAGCGCTAGCCAGCCAATTAGTCTTGTGGCCAATATGCCTCAAACGTACTCCTACGATACTTATACCGTATCTTTCCCAAAGGATGGAGTTGCAGTGGTCGAGATTAACCGACCAGAGGCTCTAAATGCCTTCACCGAGACGTAAGTCAAAGCTTTGATGTAACATGAGCCTCTTCAAATTACTTTGTAGAGCGAACGTCCTTGGTTTCGGACTTTTATTATAGCTGTCGGGCTTTTAGACTAATCCGAGCCGATTCCGAGCACCAGTATGATTGTAGATATTGGACGCATATTCGAACAACTCTCCACAGACCCAGACTGTCGCGCCATCGTATTGACCGGTGCTGGAGATAAAGCTTTCACAGCTGGGTTGGATATCAAGAAGGCCAATCTCGCAGGTTCCGCGGAAGTTGTGGATCCCGCCCGTAAAATGATTTCCGAACTGCGCCCGATGCTTATGAGACTTCAAAATGCGGTGACGCAAGCTGAGAAGTCTTTGAAACGTACGTTCATTTTAAAATTCTTTTTTATCTTTTTCAATTTTGTGTCATTTCTTTTGGGCCCGCAGTGTTTCCCGTCCACGGATGCAAACAAAAATTTCCGACAAATTATTATTGTTTATTATTTTGTTTGAGTCCGGTCCGTAGCTAATAATGTCGGGGCCGACGTATAGCCGTTATTACCGTTCTCCACGGTTACTCTTTTGGGATGGCCATTGACCTCGCGACCGCAACCGATATCCGAGTTTGCACTGAAGACGTAAGGTTGTCGGTCAAAGAGGTTGATATTGGGTTAGCAGCAGATGTTGGATCTCTGTCGAGATTGGTCAAAGTTGTCGGGTCGATGTCATGGGTGAAGGATATATGCTTCACAGCCCGGATATTCGGTGCAGAAGAAGCGCTGAAACAGGGCCTCGTCAGCGCCGTCTACAAGAACAAAAAGGAAGCGTTGGAGGGTGCACTGAAATTAGCAGAGCTGATCGCTTCAAAGAGCCGTAAGAATAATATATATCCTATCTTTTTGCTTTCGATGCAAAATTGGTCCTAACACTCTATATCAGCCGTCGCCGTACAAGGAACCAAAGAACTGCTCAACTATTCCGTTGATCATCCGGTCGAAGATGGTAAGTTTACACACTTAAGTACCCAATGCAACTCCTTTTATAAAAGCATCCTTTTAACAACTTTACAACTGAAGGTCTACGATATACCGCTGCCTGGAACCCAGGTGCCCTACAAACGATAGATATCCCGCTCGCAGTCCAAGGAAGCTTGACAAGAACAAAGCCGAGATTCGAGAAACTTTAATAAAAAATAATAATGTAAAACTTGATACCATTCAGGTTAACTTGTGCTATACATAAAATTACAATTTATTTCTTGTTGATTTTTTTGTGCTTGACAGAAATGGCACTTTCACACATCGGAATCGCTCTCCTTTATCCTCCCCTTGTGCCTTGGTTCTAACTTTGACATCACAACATCGCTACCAGTCTTGTTCGTATCTACATTGGTAATTGGTAATATTTCGTCGCTGCTCATTGATTCCGCTGGTAATTCTGCGACACCACTGTACGCCTGCAAATTGTTCCACTGATTTTCAGACCTAGGCGAGTAAGGGGAGTCTTTCAAGATTGAATTGTGATCGTAAATTGAGCCTAAATCATATAATATGCCGCGTTAGTTAACTAGTTTGATACCGCACACCCGGAGGTAGAGTCGTAACCCGCTGACCGTTAGTGGTGTCGATTACACTCAATTGATCTCTCCTCCGCTCTAACGGCCTCCTTGGGATTGCTGGCATCGCGGTGGAGGGAGTGCGCCGGAGGGTTGCCCAGAAGGTCCTAGATGATTCTGGGGAGATTGGCGGAGGAGGTTCTGTTGGTGGTTGCGTGTTAGGATCAATGCTTGCAAAGAATTCGTTGTGGAAATTCTTCTCATTTCCAGTCCCCTGTTGACTTCCTCTTCCTCTCCTCCTCCTTCTTATAAAGAAGATTGTTAAGACGATTCCGATAACGGATACGGCACCTATAGTGCTACCTGCTATAATGGCATCTCTGTTTCTTGGGGGCTGGGGCGGACTGATGGGTGCAGTATTATTAGGATAACTTGCCAAATTGTAGAACGGAGAGTTAGGGTCAGATGGTCGCTGTCGGGGTAAATTATCCCAAGGGACGCCTCCGGAGGCGTTTCCTCCTATCACCCTATAGACATCACCCGGTACCATATAAGTAGATTGCGAGGTTGTGAAATTAAGCTCCCACTGAAGGGTACTGATGTTGAAGACTTTTACAGGAGTCTTATCACATGTCGGCGTGAAATCTCTCCCTCCAAGTATGAGCATACCAGTTCCCTTCAGATGGCAGGTGTGGTCTTGCAGAGCTATTGGATTCCTATCATGGACCTGTATCCATACAAACGCCGGAATGGACAGGATCCATATATCGGAAGTCTGGGTGAACCTCTGTTCTACATCGGGCATCATGCAAATACCAAGTTAGTAAAAGCAACGACAAGAGATAACCGAAGCATGTGAAGTTGATCTGGGTATATACGAACTCGAATTATCGTAGACAATCCCACCGTAATTATAGATATTTACGGAGGACCCGTCAGATGCGTAAGCCGCAACGGCGCAGATTCCGCGCGTATTACCTGGTACACCTGCTTTCCCGGGCTGTACAGGCTGGGAGTACCATTGTTTGGCTTCGATGTCGTATATATAAACAGTATCCAATGCGAGGCCGTGCCCTGACACGCCTCCACCACCATAATTGATGAGATATTTCTTCCCTCCTAGCTCTATTGGTATCAGGGTACCTTGTCGATACCCATAAGATATCGGATTTGGAAAGGCTGTTATGGTGTCATTATTACCGTCGAAAAACATCGATGTCATGTTAAACGTCCGTAATCTGAATTATTGAGTTTTTAGAAGTCATATATTTGAGTATAGCTAAGAGCGCTGTCTTACCCAGCTAGAAGCTTGAAATCAGATGATTCAGGAAAATCCGGTGTGGTGAAAGCATTCACTTCACCACCGCGATAGTATCCCACATCGTCCACGAAGGTGTATGCTCCTTCTGCAGCTCGAGTCGCCGTATCACCTTCTGTCGTCACAGCGGCCCATTGTTGTTGCTCGATATAGTAGCCCCAAATTGCTTGTGGGTCTGTATCTACTGCGCCACTAGAGTTGAGATACGCACCGCCATATAGAAGGATCTTGTTGTTAACCTTATCATACCACAAAGATGCATTCGCTGAAAAAGAGAGACATATGATCAGCATTGGCAGTAAGTTCAGTTCCATAATGAGGTTACTTACTAACACTAGGTGGGCCCGTGTCTGGTGTAGGGAGAGCTTTGAGGTTAGGATTTTCGGTATCGAAATTTTGACTTATATCAAGTGAGAAAAAGAGCGGCAATTGCGATCCAGGGCCTCGGGATTTGTCTATTAGGAATTTATCAGTTAGTCGCAAAAATATAATAATTTATGTTGCGGCGCAACATATTTTGGAGAACGTACTAGTTGAAAGGCTGCCTTCGCCTCCATATATGTAGATCGTATCTTCAGCTTGAACACCTAGCAGGTTGTTTCACGGAATATCAGCTAGATTGAATCAATAATTTCTCAATCAATAGCTGACTGACTTGCATGTGACCAGAATCTACAGGTTGTCAAATTCGTAGTGGTCTTTTCCTGACGAGTGGAGAGGTCTACACCGCCAAGAGAATATGCTGAAACCTGTGTAATAAAAACTGCTAGAAATAATTTGAGTTGCTTCATGCTGATTGATAGCGAATCAAGGTCTTATGAATGGATATACTTGAATGGCTTGCAAGATAAATTGTGAGAAAATGATTTCTTGAAACAATGAAAATTCCTGTCATCCATGGTTCATTATATAATTAAGACTGGGGCTGCTTGCAAGAGCGGCTAGCTCAAAAACGACATTATAAGAACAAAAGAACATAAAAGTTGGACAGCTGTTTGGAGCGGTTCTCGTGAGCTTCTCCTTTGTTTGTTTCAAAAGATTAGGAAATGTTGGTTGTCAGTCGGCGCTATCTTGCCTGTTGGAATTGAGCTTGGAGACCGCATGCACAAATTCTATCGATTTAAAATTCCAAGGTAAATTTATGTTTTATTTATACCGAAGTAATTCAGGACGCTGGTAGAGTCTGCTCTAAGGGGTGGAGAGTTTGTAAAGGAATCGATTGAAGCCAAAATTCACCGAAAGCTCGCAATTGCAAGCTATGATTTTCGAAAATCTATTATTGCATGTTGGAGTCGAAGTTCTGTTTGCCTTGTATTTGTAGTTTTGATACCTTGCATTTGTTGGAGCTCCCAGGATCGGCGCATATTAAGCCTAGCTAATTTTGCACCCGTAAATTCATGCCCGTATTTGATAGCGAGATTAAGAGAAATATATATGCTGGAAAAAGCGTGTCCTTCTATAGCCATCAGTCCCGCGAATCATGTCAAAGATCTTTTGATGTTTCTAAAAGGTGTTGCGGTATGTTGTATCCCCAAAGCTGCGGCTCGCTGCTGAACCACATGCCTTTTCTGGCGCTGGGCAATACACCGTCCAGGCATTTGGAGTCATACACACATAATACACGTGCTGCTGAGGTTGGGGGACAAAGTGGGCGAAAAAGTAAGGTACAAGAGCCAAAAAAAAAAAAAAAAAAAAATTGCAAAAAAAAAAAACTCAATAGCAGACTTCATTGGAGCTTAGTCCAAGTGGGATTCGAACCCACGACCTTCGCATTTCTTCGGCATATGAAGCTGGTTTCCCAGTATCTCCATATAAGAACGACACTCTAACCACTGAGTTATAGGACTCGTTACCCAGCCCAATGAGCTATAATGCTATCTAAACTCAGTGGCTAATCTCTCCCACAACCTGGCCCCACAAAATTACGGATATTTTGCAACACCACAACACACTTATTTCTGGTCACGCAGTCATGAAAATGTTTTAAAAATTGGTCTCGCAACCTTGGAAGATACTATGATGAATAATAATAAAATATTAAAAGGCTTTCCTCTTAATTTCAAAATGACTACCCTAGGTTTGAATAGCAAATCGTCAATTCATACTAACGAAATACAGTACTCAAAAAAATTTATTCTCCAAGTACCCTATTGATCTACCATTTTTCTGAATTTAAATCTCCTCCACATTCTCTGAGTGGCTACACCTTTCACAAAATTATAAATTCATTGTAAATATCATTAACCACTGTTGTTAAAATTGATGAAGGTTCGCTTACTGAATTGGCAGCTATCACATCGGTGCCGTGCTCTCTCTTCCCAATGTTGATACTTGTATCTGCATGGCCCGTGCTGGTAGTAATAGTTAGCTAGGGCGCTCCAAATACACCGGCCTGCATGCCTCAAATTCAATATAGGAAGTAATACGTACGCATGGGTATCTGCAGCTCCCCAGTCGCCTCCTCCCCCACCCCCTATCCATCTTTTGCTCACATCCGCATGAGTTGTGCTATAATATCGATATATCAGTTACCAAGATTTGCAGGTATATATATGAAGGCGACTTACTCGTGTGCTTCCCAACCCCAACCGCCACCACCGCCACCACCACCTCCTCCTGCAATTGATCTCTCCTTTACACTTGCATGCGTTGGGCTGATAGATACCAGTCAGCTGAACTATCCATAAAGAAAACTACACTTTGGGATTTGAACATGTAAACTTACCCGGAATCAATATCATGAGCACCCGCAGCGCTGATTCCGCTGGTATGAGTCCTTTTCTGCAGTGGAATGGCGGCAGAAAATGCCAATGGCATGGCCAGTGCAAGTACGTAGATTGATTTTGAGAAGTGCATTATGGTAATTGTTTTCTAAAGATGATTGGTTGAGGAGATATCGATAGCTATCAGGCGATATAAAGAATTTTTAGTTGATGGGGAAATCGAGAGAACTTCACGAACGGCGGATATGGGGCTATTTATCCTTCCATTTCGTAGCATTTTACTTCACTTGGTCGGAGAAACGTTAGACTTAGGCATGAGCAAGTATACTTGACGAGCGTCATTACGCTATGACTGGCCAAGCTTGCAAGTTGAGCGTTGGAGCTTTGTCGCCTTGTATTACTGGAGAGTTCAGTCGAATACATTTAGATTTCCCGTATGTCTAGTCCCGCCAAAAATTAAGCGCTAATCGGACTTTCCTAAAGTCGGTCTAGGGCCTCTTGGTGCGATTTTGTTTACTACAGGTAGACACGTGGGTCGCATCCATCGGAAAGTTGCTCCATTTCCTGCGTTCTCCCGAAGAATGTCGAGCGATTGCACGAATATGACAAATTATCTGGAAGTTTTGTACTTGGCCTAAGATACAGATATTTGGAATAGCGGGTTAAATCTGATGAGATTTATATACTGCAAGTACTTTAAGCGTCTTGGCTTCCAAATTTGAAGTTTGAAAATATATAGGTGCGCGTTTGTAGACGTAGGAAATAGTTTTGGTTTTGGGGTTGAACACAGTGCTCTGTCGTACCATCTAGATTCTTCAAGTCAAAACCTTAGGTCAATACAAGAATTAGATGGCCATATGGTGGCCAAAAGTCTTTGTAGCACTGATCTGGAACCCTATAACGTTCAAACTCTCATTTGCAGACTTGATCGGGCCTCATGAGCTTATGCTCGTGTTTACCCCGAGCTGGTTCCAATGGCGTATGGAACTGATATTTGCCACTTTAATCGCTACATGCATATGGGAAAAAAAAGTTTTGTGGCACACATACACGGGCACACGACACTCAATTATTCAGTTTTATAGGCAATTTACACATTCAATGTTTCATTGCCTTTGCACACGTATACACGAGTCCGCCTAGAATTGAGGCTAGGCTTTCTACTAGAATTTTCAATATCCTCCCCGGATATCGTATGATAAGGCTGACAAATGACTTGCATTTCACGGTCCAGGGCATATATATGCGCTCGGTCTGCCTTCCGGATATACCAATGGAAAGTAAAGAGCCACAAAGAAATACCGAGGCCTTTTCCCAACAGATGTAAATACCCGTATATCAACCCCCTTTGACTACCATTCTATTGACTGGATACCTAAGGTGAGTATGAATTTGTGTTGGAACGGTATCCCCTAAGCTTGGGACGGTAGTGTCCTTGAGGCCGGCTACAAATATTTTAATTGTGGCTTAGAATCGAATTTTCTTTTCTCAGTTTTTTGAAAGGAACTAGCTGCTAGCGTTTGAATCTCTCTGTTTTATTGTCTTCTGTATATGTTAAGTTACAAAGGCCCGAAAAATATGGATATCCAACCCAGACATATCTTGGATCGTCAGGTACGGTATATGCATACATGATATGATAAGTATGGACGTACTCTAGCATCGTTGACCCTACCTATCCTACTGTTAATTAATGTACCGCAGCGTTGTGCAACATAAGGGAATGCAAGTGCTATGTTGTACTAAGGGTCAAGCATTCATGCATATGCATAAATCCAAGTAGCAATATTCGAATATTCACTCGATGTAATGAGTTAGTCTTTGCCGCC
Organism: Arthrobotrys entomopaga; assembly: GCA_012184315.1. NCBI lineage: Eukaryota > Fungi > Ascomycota > Orbiliomycetes > Orbiliales > Orbiliaceae > Arthrobotrys > Arthrobotrys entomopaga. The sequence goes on from LDDX01000259.1 coordinate 149,986, forward strand.
CGGTTTGGGTTAATGCATTCTTTGCATTGGTCACGTTCGAAAATGCAGTTAGCACACCCTGCATATCTGTGTATCGATGTATCTAACATGTTTTATTTGCCAAGATATCGCCATTTAACGTCTGCGAGGGTGTTACCACCAATCGGTGGGTCGCATAGAAAGTCCTATCTGGGATCCCACTACCCGCCATCACCATCGGTGGTCGGTATGTTAGTTGGAAGCTGAAATGTCGAAAAAAGTTGGACGGTGTCAAAAAGAAACACTCCAGTGCATTTTAAAACTAAACTCCACGCATCCAACAGTTGGAGTATCCAAAATCTCCATTCCAAATCAATCGGAACCGCTTTTAAAATTTTTTCCCTATCGCGTAACGTAATGATGAAGCCGTTCAAAATGCTCACTTCGGTGCAGGTGCCGGACATCTTCGCAACGCAATCTCAACCTGCAAACTACAACATTGTGCCATATCAATTGCAACCCCCCGTGCCCATGGCCAAATCAAAATCGAAGTTGAGATACTGTCGATGTTTCGAACCAGACAGCGATAGCGAGGAAACTCTACTAAATCACTCCACGGAAGACCTCAGCCTGTGGGGAGAAACTAAAAAAATTATAACAGGCGTTGAATCGTCTACCAAATTTTGGCAGCGCTTTAGCATCCAAGCCTGCATAATCTGCTTAAACGTCTCTCTTTTCATCGGGTCAGCTTTCTGTTATTATGAAACTTTTTTTGCCAAACATCCTTTCCCTTGGTATACCAATAGAGGCTACGATTACGAGCTCAGGGGCTATTCTTACTATTGTAAGTCAATGGCGGAAACTTTGGTTAGGTAATCAGGAGTCGGATATTGTGAATATCGTAATAACACATAAGGTCAAAGCATCCGCACCGTTCTGACCGCATTTTCGAATCAAAGATGGTCAATAACTAACGGGTATTATTACTATGTAGAACCCCTATTCGACATGGTCGACATGTCCTGAGCAAGATTGAACAAATCAACGGCTCGTAACTCCCCGGCCCGAATCCCTCGACCGGCTATCGTCTTCCACCGTTCCCACAAGTCGATAAAGCATGGGAATCAGTCTCCCATGTCACAATGTTCACCATAAACGCCTCTTGATATCGTCAAGCTGGGAAAGGATCCTTGCAAAACCGCCAAGCTTCCCGGATCCCTCGGATTCCCACCGGACACGTATCTCGCCCAGCTCGATTCTATCTACCAGATACACTGCTTGAATGCCCTTCGTAAAGCCGTCTTCTCAAAATACTACTTTGAGGCTCCAACAAAAGAAGCCGAACAGATTGCATTGGGTTCATCTAAGCCACTGTGGGGGCATCCTGCTTTAGAATAAAGAAATGTAGGGATTTTGGGGTCATCAAGAAGTGGCAGGAGGAGAATATGGTTAGTGAAAAGGTTGAAAAAGGTGGTCCGGCCGAATGATTACGTGGAACTTCCGCCACCTGTTCAGAATATCTTGATACATTTGAGGAGACCGGAAGTCCGTGGGAGTTTGATTGGTAAATGATATGATGGGGACACCGAGTTGAGCTCTTTGGAAATTCTCTACAACTGTACACTAGGGCATCTGGTAAATGAGAGCACGAATTACACGCAAAAGTTTTTATAAAGAGTACCCGCGCAAATAATGGTGCTACTTAAAGAATCTAGTGAATATAATGATTGACTTTTGGAGAATAATGCAGATAAGCCACATGATCTATGAGAAAACTGAGAAATAAGGTCGTGAATTAATTATAGATGCAACGCCTGTAGATTTTTTCTTTAAAACGAAAATAGAAGGAATAACCCCTCATCCATCAATTCTTCGTTCCCTCAAATGGCATATGAATCGCGCTAAGATGATATGAGAACTAAGAAAAGAAAGAAAGCTCAAATCTTAAAATCTATTTGTTCTGGTGAATGAAGGTAACCAACTCTTGGAGTTGAGAGCGGGAGGTGTCAAGGAGAGGGTTCTTGTTTTCCTCGTATGGAGTGTTAAGGACCTTCTCGAACAATGGCAGGAGTCTATCGGTGCGGGCGAAAACAGTTTGGTTGTGGTCCTTGTCTATTTCCACGTTGGACACGTTAGTATCATGAATGTCAAATGTGCTACAGGAGCAGTTCGTTTCAAAGGGAAAGTGACACTTACAAAGTTGCACAAACATGGCATAGATCGGCTCGTTTTCCTCAAAGTCCTCCTCGAGAGGTAAAACGGCAATCAAAGCATCTAGAGTGTGGCCTAGATCGGGAATAGCGTTGACATTTGCCATAATCATCCTGGCGACGCATCCGCAAGCGTTGTCTCGACCTCTGTGTTTCTGGGTCTCAAACAAGACTTCGAGCTTTTGGAAAATATCGGGATAATTTTTTGCAACCTCAGCCTTGTCCTCGCTATAGAAGCACAAAAGACCCATTCCGTAGGCAGCATTGGATTTGACCTCAAAGTTCTCGTCACCAAGTCTGCGTAGCAACAATTGCATGAGAGAGGCGGTATGTGGTGTGACACCTCCATGCATGTAACGAATACAGTCGGCGGTAACACCAACAGCATGCGAACGCTCAATGCTCTCGGTCGATGAAGCATATTTGAGAACATCTATGCTCAGTTTGGTCCACGCAGTGGCAAAAGCGGGCCCGAGAGCGGCAGCTAATCCTTGAAGCCAATCAAAGACAGCCTCTATCAGGACCCAGTCATACTCAGAACTTTCCTCAAGACCTTCCAAGATGTCGCCATCATCATCCATCTCGAGCTGAGAAAGATGCTTCTTAGCAAGAACAACGCTGATTTGTGCCAAAGTCTCCGTAACAAGATCTTCCACGATCTCCCCTTTATCGTTTGCAAACAAAGACGGTCCACAGATCTTCAAGGTCTCTCCCATGTTGTGTGCGACAGCAGTAACAACTTCCCTTTCGGTCTCTTGGAGGCACAAAGCCAAAGTGCGAGTCATGAGGAGGTTACCAAGAGCTTGAAGATCTGCCGAAGGCTGTACCTTCAATGGCAGACCGGGTTCCCAGCGGGGATTGGTACCTTTCTTAGTTTGTGACGACCAATACGCCGCATAGGTTCGCCATAGGGTATCAATAGTCGCTCTACGAACGCCCTCGTACATGTGATTGAGCTTTTCCACCAAAGTATCGACGGATTTTTTGAGTTTTTCTGGTGGAATAACATCTGTACAGTGGGAAATGATTTCTCCGATAGCGTCGACAGCAACTTCTTTTTCTAGAGATACGGCGGTAACGGCGGCCAGGTCCTCCCAGCTGTCAATGTCATCTTCGTCGTCGTCCGCAGTCATGTCTATTATAGCAGGGGTGTCGAGCTTGGCTCCACCGATATCCGAAATCACGAGAGGTGGTGCATCATCATCATCGTCAAAGTCCAGCTCTGCTTCCGCCTGTGTGATACTCTCGAGAAGGGTATCGATAACTGGAATCAGGAATGGAGCAAATTCTTCTTTGTAAACCCGAGCAAGGATGGCCCAGAAAGAGAATACACCTTCTCTCAATCTAGTGTGGTCGAGTTTGATGGATTCATCAGCGGCTTTCATCAAATCTTGAACGTACGGAGTAAACGCTTGTGGTCCAACAGCCTCTGCAATAGCACCCATGCAATCCAATGTGACAGATCTCAAACTGAGCTCATCTTCACCGTCTTTGATTGTCAAGCAGGTGCTAAGAGCGTTCATGGTATCCGGGAAGTACTGCAAGAACTTGTCACCGGATCCACGTGCAGTAGACGCGATTGCACCGACGGCTGCAGTCTTCAACGGGATATCGTCTTGGGTAAACATGGTACTCAACCGAGGCATTATAGACTCGAGGTAAGCTGGCATCTCTTTTGAATCGATCTCTCCCAAAACAGCATCGATGGCATAGCAGCATGATCGTTTGATGTCAATTCCATCCCCTTGGACATCGAGCATTTGGATCAAAATTGGGACGATTTGAGCATGGAATTTAGCGATATCCTCTCCAAGCTCATCGGCAAGGTTTGCAAGAGCGTGGAGAGCAGCCTTTCGGACTTGGATATCACCATCGGAGAGTGCCCCATGGATGACAGGGATGACTTGGTCGATCTGTGTTGCAACAAAGTCCGGTGCGCCTTCAACGCAAGATCCGATTGCGAGCAAAGCGGCTCGTCTTTCATTAGCGTTTTGGCTGGAGATGTAAGGTCCCAAAGTTCTCATGAGGGGGACGACGACCTGGGACGGTGGGAGAGCCTCAGCGAGAAAGTTGATCATCAAAATTGCTATTCTGCTCGGTGCGGAGTCGTCGCCACCTTCATCATCTTCCTGCGGTTCTGCCGCGATCTTGATGGCCATAAGGGTAAGAGGTTCTCCCAGCTTCATAGCTTGAACTTTCATCTTGCGAAGTCTGACACAAGTCAGGAGGAAGTTGAGGGCTTTTGATCGAACATCTTCATCTTGCTCGGTATTTTCCGCTAACCCTTTCATAAACTCGATCAAGTCCTTGAGATAATTGCCAATGAGTGCTCCCTCAGATCCCACAGCATTGATGAAGACTTCAAAGGATTGCTCGAGCATCTTTGGATCGCCATTGCTGATGACCTGCTTCAAAACTTCAACCATGGCAGGAAGGAGAGCCTTGAACTTCTTGATACTGTCAGAATCCTCATCGGCCTCAAAGGTCTCACCCATCTTTCCGAGAGCCATCAACGTGTAGACTCGAACCTGCAAGCTTTCTGGGTCGTTGATGGTTTGTCCGAATAGAATGAAGAAATCTGACCACTTGTCCGAGAACTGTTCCTCAAAAGTCTCGATCAGAGTAAATAGGATGAAGACACCGAGCTCGCGGTCGGTGACATTGCTTGAAGTAGCAGCCTGGTGAAGGTGTGTGGGGAGAGAAGCCCAGTTTCCCTCCGGAAGATCAATCTTTGCAATGGCGGAGATAACACGAGCAGTGGAGTGCTTGACGATTGCTGCAGGCTCTTTGACCGCCGCCTGAAGAACAGCATCACGGATGTGATCCTTCTGTGACTCAAGCTCTGATGGCTTTCCGTTGCCGCCTAGCCAGAATACTGGTACAAGTTTGGAGGCTTGAACGGCAGCAATTTGTCGAAGAGACTGTTCCGGATGATTCGAGAGAACTTCGATGAGGAGAGGTAAGGACTGGGATTTGGAAAAGTAGTCTCTCTGTAATGTCGTCGTTGCCAGCTTGACGACATCAGTGTTCGCTACAGTGACTGGGTTAGCTTTGCTCTCTTCCTGCAACTGGCCGCGCAACGTAAGAGTTTTACTCACGCTGGAGGATAGATTCCAGTAGGGAAAGGAACTGTTGCTTGTCGATGTCCGCCATCTCTGAAGGATATGGAGGTTAACGTTAAGAAGGTGAGAAAAGGGAGATGAAGGTTCCTGAGAAGGAGATTTTGCTTTGAAAGCGGTATTTTTCTCCGCCTGAATACGGAGAACTGGTAACGTTAGCAGGTTATACTGCGCGATGAGGGGATGACAATGAGAGGGAGATGAGCTGCAGGCTCGGAATATTCAAAATCAAGAGGGTCGTACTTTGGAAATCTGATACCAGTAACTCGCTCGGTAGTATTCAGCGACCTGGAATCTCCAGGGAAAAGATTGAAGACGATGGTATTTTTTTGAGAAAGGATAGCAAGAAGGATGTCGGAGAAAAAAGAGGTCAAGCAAAACCTAGAAGCTCTAAAGATTTTTTTTCTTTCCGTCTGTCTTGTGCAGAGCGCAGCAGAAACTTTTTTTTTCTTCTCCCTTCCTGGTCTGGTTTGCAGGGACGGTTGGGGTACAAGGTTGTCGCTTGCACAAGCCCATCTTTCGACTAGCCGAGTTTGTACCGATTAATTCGAATGGCTGCCCCACCATGCCATCATGGCCACTCGCATCCCTCGTCCTTATCGATAAGCTCACACGCTCACTCGTGCACCCGCATGCCGGATGTTGGAACGGATTGCAATCACAAAAATAAATCTATATAAAAAGTTAGTCTTCTGGTCAAGAAGCTCAGCGAAGATAAAAAGTACTTAACTTAGCTTAGTAATTGGATAGATAAATGGTTGTAGTAGAGGATCACTATATATTCTACGAGAAAATTTAAAACCAAGCAAGGAGTCCTATCCATACGCCTGAAGAGATCAAGATAATATACATGAAAAATGAAAAATGAATTTGAAAGAGAATACCACATTCCACGCCAGTCAAAGAGATAGCCTCGCACCCAATCCGAGAAGTATTTCTAGATGCACCAATCATGTACGAAATCTAACCCTTACTCCACCAAAATAAACACGAACAGATCAAACACGTGGGAAATGCTGCTTTGGATAATATTGTCCAATTCGGGTACACTGACCGGTTCTATCTTCTTCCGTAGAGTTGCGACTCCGCCTTGCGCTCCACACGCGGTTTTGAGCTACCACCCGGTCGAGAGCCTCTTCCATCGGAACGCTGACTTGCGCTAGAGCGATGAACCGGCGGCGTTGAATACGTGTCCTGGCCTCGAGTTGAGGCTGAATTGTCCATAAGATTCAACTTGCTCCCTAACGTGAACGCGAGCTCCTCGTCGTCATTGTGAAGTTGTTCAGCGTCCTTTTTAAACAGGAACAGCAAATCTCCCTTCGTCAGTTTGCCCGTTTCACCCTTCTTGAGCAAGTCGCCTGTACCAAAAGCTGCTTCAGCTATCTTCCTTTTCCTGTCCTGGAGTTCCTGAATCCTGGATTCGATAGTGTTGCCGATCGACATTCTGTAAACAACCACGTCTGAAGTCTGACCGATACGATGAACCCGATCAATGGCCTGTTCTTCCACGAACTGGAAGAAATTGTGAGCGTTAGTGAAGACTCAAATTATTGCTTAAACGTGATTTCCTTACCGGATTCCAAAAGGGTTCGAGAATGACCACTCTATTGGCAGCTGTCAAATTCAACCCAAGAGCGCCACACTTCAGACTGCAAAGCAAAACCTGACAGGTGGGGGACGTTCTAAGAGTGTCCAAACTTCTCTCGCGGTCGTCGTTTTTCATCTTGCCATCGTATCTGACGAACTTTATACCCCGGTGTTTCAAAAATGGTTCAATCATATCCAGCATTGACGTGAATGCCGAAAATACGATGGTTTTGTTCTCCTCCGCTACCTCTTTCTTGAGAATTTTCATCAAGTTTCGAATCTTGGCCGAGGCGAACGAATTGGAAGGGTCGGGCTCATCGATATCTGATTCATATTCACTATCGCTTCCTGATAGCGTAATCCCAGTGACATCCTCGACGGTGGTGTCCGGGGCACCATCGGACTCCTCTCCAGACGATTCAATGGCCTCGTCGTCAACGAATTCGTTCTCAGGATATTCGCGACTCTCATCGTCCTCTTCGTCATCGTCGTCGTCATCGTCCTCTTCTTCACCTTCTTCTGCCTCATCGTCATCATCGGATTCAGTTTTTTTCACAGGGGATATTGGTTCATTGTCATCATCCTCTTCATCCGAATCAATGATGATTCGCCGATTTCTACGGGGTTGAGGTTTATTCTTGACTTTCTGATCCTCTTCTTCGTCGTCTTCTTGGTCATCTTTAACCGTAATTCCACCCAATCCATTGATCAAATCATCAAGGCCGTCATCAGTTTTCGCTTGAGTAAGACCTTGCCTATGCAGCGAGACGCGCTTTTCTTTAAACTTTTTATTCAAACTTCCAAGATCCTCTCGGCAAAGTTTGCAACGGGTATAGCCCCTCTCCAGTTCGGCTTTTGGTAGCTCGGTTTGGCAGACCTCGCAGGGTCTGTTTTCAAGCTTCATACCGCCCATTATGTCAGCGAGGTCGTCAATCTCGCCCAAGGAGGTGTCATCAACCATTTTAGATGCTCTCGAACCACCATTAGATTTCTTCGGCGTCTTCGTGCTCGTGAAAACACGTTCTTTATCTTCAGTGAGTTTCCCAGCAATCAAATGAGGATGATTGCAAGCTTGTCTGAGTCGAGTCATTATGACCAAAACACCAGCCATCCCGTGTTTTTTATTCCCGAATAACAAATCATTCAAACGGCTATCCATGCGGGACTCCAGACGTCTATAAAATTTATCTTCGTCACCATCAAACGCGCAGGATACGGTTTTGACGCTACGCTTCACCATGTCCAACTTGAGTGTTTTCTCGCCCTTTTCAGTCTTTGCTTTCGGATCCGTGGCTTCTTTGGCTTTCTTTGGATCCTTCTTTTCGTCAGAAGCAGCTTGGAGTACGGCTTTAGTGCGTCGCAACATTATAGAACCAAGTAGGGCTCGAATGCGCTTCAAGGCTAGTCCGGCCTTGTTGCTATTTAGCAAGCGGGTAATGTCTTGCTTCCATTTTCCTTTATCTGCATATGGCTCGACTCGCAAAAAACGGATGAGACTTTGCAACTCGTCAACATTATTCTGTAGAGGAGTTCCCGTCAAACACCAACGGAAATGAGACCTTAAAGCGTAACAGGCGATAGTACTTTTGGCCAGGTGGTTTTTGATAGTGTGGGCTTCATCAATAATGACTCGCCACCATCTGATATCGAAACACCCGATGAGGGCAGTAGGGAGGCTATCTTTGTGCTCGCTCACAAGAACTTGGGGCGTCGTAACAACCACGTCGTACGTCTTCAGATCTTTCCCGGCTCTCGTTCGCCCGGGGCCGTGATGCACCAAAACTCTGTGCCGATTATCGGTTTTCTCCTTTATTTCCTTTTCCCATTGTTTAATTAATGCCAAAGGTGCAACAATGAGAGTTCCTCTGTGTGTCTCTGCTGGAATTTTGTGTTCCTTAAGATATTTTTCTCGTTCGAGCGCCGTGTGTGTTTTTGCTGAGGGCATTGGGTTGGATAAGATCAATGAGATCGATTGAATGGTTTTGCCTAAGCCCATCTACACAATGCAAAATAATCAGCATCAGAGTCCTTAGGAAGGATGTTATGCCAATACTAACATCGTCCGCCAGTATTCCCCCTTTCACCTTGCTATCTTCTTGTTTCAATAGCCACGCAAGGCCACGTATCTGATGCGGCAGTAACGTAACCTTGAGGCCATCGACAGAACCATCTTCCTCCTCCTCCTCTTCATCCTCCTCTGCCCCTTCTTTCTTTTCAGCGTTCGCAGCTTTTTCTGCTGCCTTCTTCTTCGCTCTAGTTCGTCTACTCGGTGGCTCATCGTTGATGTTTTCAAGTAGGGATTTAATGCTGTCCATTGCAGCTTTCGAGTCCATATAATCCTCGGCGTTGTACATGTAACCGTCTGAAGTGAACGTTGTACCTTTGCCAGCCTTAGCCCAGGAGCTTCCAATCATACCTGTTGTCCCTCTTATAGGAGCCGCCCAACGAGAAAGATCATCCATCGGTCGGCCAGTACCAGCGCTGCCATGGCTCGACATTTGCGCAGCTTGCGCATATGGATCGAACGGAGCACTTTGTTTTCGTTCCTTAAAACTATTGAAGCCGCTGCCGCCAAATTTGGAAGATTTAGGGAAATCTTGCCAAAACTGGCTGCCTTGTGGAGGCCGTACGAATGGTCCCTGGATATCTGGGGAAGAGTCGAGAGATACCGGAGGCGCAGGGGATGAATCGAGATCGATCGGGACCTGTGCAGTACCAGGCTTTTCTGGTTTTTCTTTCCACTTCGGATCATTGGGTCTCATGAGGTTCGTAGGGTTCCATGAGGGTGGGGGTACTATCACCATGGTTAGCTTGGCGCTAGTGAACGAAAACGAAGGGATTTTTGAACGTACAGTTTCCTCCTCGACCGATTCCCTTACCAGTTGAGATATTTCCAGGGCCTTTTAGGGGAGTTGTCTCGCCGAATTTAGGTGGATTGCGTGCTCCTAGATTGTTTCTAGGGTTATAACGTGAGTCCGGTATTCCAGACATCGTGACTGGAATAACGAATGCAAATAGAATTTGATTCTAGAACAGTTGTAGAATATACAGAAAAAGTCTCTCAAGTATGGCGATAGGAGAGATAGAGAGCAAGCGAAATATGAAATCACAGCCGATAATGAGGGGTATGGAAGGGAAGCGCGTAAATTGGAAGACGCGTGAGCTGCTGAAGACTGGTTGTGATAGCAGCGAGCTTTGATTTTGAAGTGCAGCTCTGCTTGTTTGTTTCTCGCCAGCTAATTGCCATGGGCAACGTGTGTTGTGTTGACACCACAATCGCGTCACGTGATTATCTCTGTGTTGTGTGGCGGGAGACAGACACTCGACTAACCTGCTAGCCCAGAGTTTAGTTACATTATTATTACAAGACTAGGCCGAATCCCAAATTATGAGCATGGATCCGAATCCGAATACATACTCGAGGGTATCGAGGCTATGCTCGAGTAGCCTCGAGAGCATATCACTCTCAACACAGACCCTCAATGGCTCTAGACACTACTCTCAAAATCGTATCGGTTTTGGTCCAGAACCCACTCAGGTATACAGTACGACACCCTTTTCCAAGCTTCATGAGAAGAAATTCTTCACATGCGTGACCATCCTGCTGGATCCACATCATGCCCCTTTGCCCCTCCTCTATGTTTGATTCCAAGATTTCAGGGTCAATTTAATTACAGGGCGGGCCCATTGAATAAATGAACCGAGCAAATCTACGAATACATGCAGGAAAGCTCCGAAACAAGGTTAACCAGTTCCCAGAACCAAGACCTACGTCTCACCTGCAAACAACAATTTGCGGTGACAAAAACGATGTTGCCACAGCTAATTCTTACTGGTGGGTCAATGAGAAGCAGGTTTTTACTTTGTGGCGTGACTCGAGCTCTCTTCTCCTGGAATTACTCAAATAGTGGTTGTTGTAAACATGTAGAGGAGCTGACCCAGTCACTAAGATGGATGGGAATGGGAATTGGAGGTATACACTATTTCAAAAAACATCAAATTTGAATTCTGACTGAATTCTTCTAATTGTCCAAGCCACGGGTCGAGAGTGTTTCTATCATTATACTAAGCCTCGGGGGTCGTGAGAGATCTCAGATTCCCATGTTCAATGGATGCGAATGTTGCAGTTTTCGATGTTTTGACGTGTCCTGTCCTGGGCAATTCCAAGCCCAATTATGTCATAGTGGGATCATAGCTTAAATTTGTACATTTTGCCCCCCGCCCTGTGTCGATATCCGACGCCTCGTCGCGCAAGGCAGGGCGAAGAAATCCCAAGGCCGAGTGCCCGGAAAAATATATAAAACCAATAAAATGTCAAAAACCAAGGTCTTCTTTGAAGACCCTTAATTGTATAGCGGCTGGTATTATAACAAGTTTCCGGCTTTACCAATTGCTGCGATGTTGATCCGCACTCGCAAGCCCTTGCCTTGCCCAGCCTGTGACCTGTGCCTGTTAACAGGTTTGGAGGTGCCGTGGACATTTTCGAAACCAGGCAAATCCCGAGCTCCGAGACCAAAATGATTAGTAGGAAAACTGCAAACGATCAGCTTTAAACAAGGATATAGATACTTAAGTACTGAAGTATAGTATGTGTGATAGTAATGAGCCATAAAGAAGCTTAAGGTTGCTTTTTTTCCTTTCTGTCGCTCCATTCTACCTCGGCCGGCTGGCACTTCAGGCGGCTCCGTGCTCCCTGCAGCCCTTGTAGATCTCTGCCCTTACCTCAGAGCGAATGGAGTGCCAGCTTTTCAACTTTCTTGACTTAAAGTCTTTCTCGGTGTGCGTGCTTAGAAGCGGGAAGCTAGAAAGAAAAAAAAAAAAATACTTAGAAGAGGGAGAAGTAATATTATCGAAGGTGCAAAAGCAATCCAATCTCAGCGCAACTAAAAGTCAAATGAGTTTAAATTCGATTCGACTCGATTCGCAAACCCCAAAGTTTGATTTTTTTTTTGAGGTCGCCCAGTCTCGTTAGCTAGAATAACCATTCAACCTCCACATATCATCCGCCCCGTCGGCTGCAAGAAAAAAGATTTATTCAATACCTCACCAGCTTTACTTCCTCGAATCGTAGAGTTCCGAATTCGGCGGGACAAGTTAATCAACAATATAATATATCACCACCAGCACCCACACTATACTGCTTGGGTTGGTTGACTCTCAAGCTTGGCTTCATTTGCCCCACCAAGGGAACTAGCTACCGATACGTCGTTATAATGTACCCGCGAGCCTGACAATCTAACATCGACGGCGTGCATTTACATTTCAATAGGTAAGTTAAAGAAGACACCGATGAGAAAAATGGTGAATCTAAAAAAGTCCATACCTTTCCGCCAAAAGACGTATCTATTTCTGGCAGCAGATATCGGGTTGTTTCTAGCTGCATCTGGTGTACAATACGCGTATACATGCATATGCTTTTTCATACAGCAGCATCGAATCCTGAAACGGGAATCATGCATATATATGCATATGCATATTTGTGCCGCTCAGTGGATCTCGAGAGCGTATACCAGTATGCTAGATAGCGATCACGACAAGGAGTCCACTAGTCTTTCCCATTAACCCCAAGCGTACTCTCCGATGTATAAACATTTTGGGGAGAAAAAAAAAAAAAAAAACTAAAAAGAAAAGCTGGAATGAACGATCCAGTTGGATATGGATTCGCAGCAGACAATGAATCGATCAACTGCTAACATACGTTGCAGCCTGTGCGACTAGTTTGAATCGAACCAAGATCGGCCGGCCAGACAGAGCATCGATCAGCCCTCCTTGCTTGCCGGACATCGTTTACCCCGCCGGTTTTGAGGATATACTTCGGTTTCTTATAAGCCGTTTGGCGATTATAGCTGTCAATACGTATTAATGCTCGTTATTTTCGTGCATCTTGGAGTTCATTGACCAACCGTCCAGTCGATATATCAACCGACCCATCTTTGACGACACCAGTTCCGCAGCGACAGAACCACTCTCTATACGATTTGACTCCTTATACACCTTTCGCTCACCCGAAGAAATCCGAAAGAAAGACAAATAATTAAAAAAATAAAAAAAAACTTCACTAATTCCCTCTTTTTTCTACAATTTCTCATCCGTTGGCTTTCGAGCGAGAAGTCGCACTAGGCTCCAAATCTTGTTCACTATCGCTCAACATTGCAAACGTGTAGACATCGTTGGAGCACTTGCAAATAGCAACGAATACCAGGGCCCCGATCGCTCTATACAGCCTCGGTTCCATTCCAGTTCTCCGTAGTCGTGGAACGATGGCCGACTGGTGTGTCAGATAACCCATCGATTCTCTTTCTTCCGTTTCGGTTTCCGATTCTAAAAAATATGTCTGCTTCACCTTCTCATGGCGCCGACCTAGGTGGTAGGGGCGATAATGATGGCGACAGCGACAAGCCAACACCAAAACCAAAGATAGTAACACCAGGACGCTCGTCTTCAGGGTATTTTAACCAGCCGGGCTCAAATATGCCCTCAGGTATCACATCTCCAACGTCATCTGCAGACTTGGCTCTTCTATCACCTGATGCCGCGGATCGAGTCTTTCCTATCAGATCTGTGGTCGCAGTTGATAGCTCCCGGCAGAGTACCCTGCGGTCAGAGTCGCCCATGAGCTCGGAGAGAAGCTTTGGCATACTTCCACCACCAGATCCTGCGACCATCCTTAGTAGCGACACAGGAAGTGTAAGGAGCGCTCGTGATAGTATTGCTTCCATCTTATCTTCCGGGCAGGCTGCGCCTGTAGCTGGTGGAGTAGATGAAGGGTTTCTTACACAGAGGTTCAGCTATCAGAATACGGCTGATGGGCACATGGTCGTCACTGGTATTGCGGGAGCTGAGACTATGCAAAGATGTGAAGACGAGCCTATACACTGTCCAGGCGCCGTACAAGGATTCGGTGCTCTAGTGGTACTCAAGCAAAACCCGACTGACGACTCAAATTTAATCGTACGCATAGCCAGTGAGGTTAGTTAATTATTGAAATACGCCCTGACGTTGAATAACTGACACTAACAAGAGGTACGAGCATTTAGAATGTAGAAACGATTATTGGATACTCCCCGAGAAAGCTGTTCGCACTACCATCTTTCACAAGAATTCTATCGGATGAACAAGCCGAGAACCTCCTCGATCATATCGACTTTACGAGGGAGGGAGCAGACGATTTGGCTCAAAATGGTCCTGAAGTTTTTTCAGTCATAATAACTGGCCCAGATGCCCTCCAAATCAAGCTTTGGTGTGCTACACACATTGCGACACACGATCCAACACTCGTTATTTGCGAGTTCGAGCGAGAGGACGATGTACTTTTCCCAATTGCTGCTGGCGATGATGAGCAGCCGCCACCCCCTCCAGAAAACACTCTAGAATCAGAACCGACCGAAGAGGAGTTACTGGAGTCAACCACAAGTCTTAGTAAGCCACTAAGAGTCCTTCGTCATGCCAGGCGGCGCCGAGGTGAAGCTGCTGCCATGGAAGTCTTCAATATCCTGTCTCAGATTCAAGAGCAGTTGGCGTCAGCCCCCGACTTGACCAAGTTCCTAAAGGTTTTAGTGGGTGTTGTGAAAGAGCTCACGGGTTTTCATCGAGTTATGATTTATCAATTTGATGAAACATGGAACGGCAAAGTGGTAACAGAACTTGTCGACTACCGAGCCACGAAGGATCTTTACAAAGGTCTCAACTTTCCCGCCAGCGATATCCCAAAACAAGCTAGAGAGCTCTATCGAATCAACAAGGTCAGACTTCTCTACGACCGAGACCAAATCACAGCAAGGCTAGTCTGTCGGACAGCTGAAGATTTAGAAGTGCCTCTCGATATGACTCACGCCTACCTTCGAGCAATGTCACCGATACATATCAAATACCTAGCGAATATGGCTGTCCGCGCATCGATGTCTATCAGTATTACCGCGTTTAACGAGCTTTGGGGCCTGATATCTTGTCATACCTACGGGAACAAAGGAATGCGAGTGGCGTTTCCTATCAGGAAATTGTGTCGTCTCATCGGAGAAACCGCCAGTAGAAATATCGAGCGACTATCATATGCATCTCGGTTGCAAGCAAGGAAGCTCATCAATACTGTTCCCACAGAAACAAACCCTTCCGGCTACATAGTTGCTTCTTCCGACGATCTTTTAAGACTGTTCGACGCGGACTTCGGTCTTCTGTCAATTAGAGATGAGACTAAAGTCCTCGGTCAACTAGAAGATACACAAGAAGCGCTTGCCATGGTCGAATACTTTAGAATAAAAAGTTTCACATCGGTAATAACGAGCCAACAATTATCAACGACATTTCCCGATCTCAAATACCCGCCTGGGTTTAAGACTATTGCTGGGGCATTGCTCGTTCCGTTGAGTGGTGCTGGGAAGGACTTCATCGTGTTCTTCAGGAAGGGTCAGCTACGACACGTACACTGGGCCGGAAACCCTTACGAGAAGACTTTGAAGGCCGGTACAGCTGGACTGTTGGAGCCCAGAAAAAGCTTTAAACTTTGGAGCGAAACTGTCGTCGGCAAGAGCAGGGAATGGACAGACGATGAAGGTAAGCGCTCTCTGGATTTCTTGGACCCGCGTACGAATTCTAACAACTTGATTTTCAATAAGTGGAAACGGCGGCCGTCTTATGCTTGGTATACGGCAAATTCATTGAAGTCTGGAGACAAAAAGAAGCTGCTTTGCAAACCAGCCAACTTACACGCATCCTACTTGCCAACGCTTCTCACGAAGGTTTGAACATCTCTTACTCTCAGCTTTGCAGCATTTACTAACAAAATATACATAGTTCGAACTCCTCTGAATGCCATCATAAACTACCTTGAGATAGCCCTTGAGGGTCCACTTGATAACGAAACCCGTGAAAATCTATCTCGATCACACTCTGCATCCAAATCTCTCATATACGTCATCAACGATCTTTTGGACCTGACAAGGACCGAAGAGGGTCACAATCTCATCAAAGATGAAGTTTTCGATCTTTCATCTACCATACGCGAGGCTACTGATGCGTTTAAAAGTGATGCTGTTAGAAAAGGACTCGATTTCGAAGTTATCGAATATCCCGGGGTGCCTCAATTCGTCAAGGGAGATCAATCAAAGGTACGACAAGCAGTGGCGAACCTAGCGGCAAATGCAATATCACACACTAGCACCGGTGGTGTCAAGGTTGAACTTTGGCTTTCAAGTGTGGTAGAAAACAGATACGACATCGAGATTGCAGTCCAAGATTCTGGCGTGGGCATGTCACCGAAGAAACTTGATGCTTTATTTCGGGAATTAGAACAGGTCCAGTCGGATATGGATTACGAAGAAGGAGAAATGAATCTTCTTAGTCCGAGTTCTCCTCCTTCAGGAGACACGCAACTTGTTCAGAAACAACGAAACATTCTTGGGCTTGGACTTGCTGTCGTCGCTCGAATAATACGAAATATGAACGGTCAGCTTCGTTTGAAGTCCGAAGAAGGAAAAGGTTCAAGATTTTCTATTCAAATGCCCTTTACAATCCCAGAGGCAACACCGATCCTACCTGGAGTAACTCCTGGCCGCTCCGTCGGGGTCTCGTCAGGACCTCTCAGAACTCCGCCCTTGGAGTCAGATCCCTCCGAGCGTATGCTTGTTAAAAAAGATCAATCCCGAAGTCGACCGCCCTCGGCCAACATACCCTCAATGATCAGAAGGCTCAGCGACGATAGCATGCATTCGAGCAACAGTATGAATAGCTTGAGAAGCGCCAATAGCAACAAAAGTGAAGTTGATAGGCTCCTCGAAAGCTTCTCGGTATCGCCTATCGCCCAAACTCCTGTCTCCGAAGAAAAGAAATACCTTCAAAGCAGCAGTAGATCCGGAAGATTATCGGCGGGAAGCGAAAGGGAGTTGTCACCGCCCTACCACGTAGTTGCGAGTCCGATACACAGACCTGGTTTAGAGCCCATCACAGATACAAAGACACCAGTGAGGGCAGTTAGGGTGGAAGACGGGGATATACTTCCAGAGCTTGCAGAGACCCATCATGATGAACCGGAGTCCACGAGTTCTCATCCAACTACTCCAGGAGGAGAAGCACCCGGATCAGAGAATAAAGCTCAAGAACTTCCAAGCAAAGGAGAAAGCAAAGACAAACCTAAGCAAACAGATTCAGATAAGAACGAGTTTAGCGTTTTGGTGGCAGAAGATGACCTTATCAACAGCCGAATCATCAAAAAGCGATTGGAGAAGCTAGGACACCGGGTTACATTGACGGTGAACGGAGAAGAGTGTGCCACTGTCTTTGCGGAAAGAGGGAACGATTTTGACGCCGTTCTGATGGATATCCAGGTAAGTCTTATATGTCAACCTCTTCACAAACCAGGGACTAACAATATGTAATAGATGCCAATTATGGACGGCTACGCCTCAACCAAAACGATCCGGAAGAATGAAGAAACCAAAGGTGATAACAACACTATTCCGGATACCCAGAGGTTAAACGGAAGGATACCTATTGTTGCTGTATCCGCCTCTCTCCTTGAAAAGGAACGACAAACGTACATTGATTGCGGGTTCGATGCTTGGATATTGAAACCAGTCGACTTCCAGCGGTTGAATATCTTGATGAATGGTATAGTAAACCCCAAGACTCGGATGAATTGCCTCTATACTCCGGGAGAGTGGGAACGAGGTGGGTGGTTTGGCGAATGTCCAGAATCCCAAAACAAACTGGATTCCTAGAAATAAAGCTTGGGCTAGGAACTCAAATCATTTCTATCTGAGTGACTCTAGTTTCGATACGAACAAGGAGACTACTTTGCTGCTGCTGTGATGCTGAAAATACTAAGCTCACCTTCTCTGCTGTACATTTCCTTCACTCTTTTTTCTTTCTTTTGGTATTACCTGCGACGTCCAGTTTTTGTTTTAAGATCACAAAACAATAAAGTAAAGGCGTTCGTTTTAAAGGGTTCCTGTGGGATTTGTGACCTACCCAATCGTTTGAAGCTTTTTCTTTTCAAGTGCGTATTTCATTTCGCTTTGTCCGTTCAGTTTTTTTTTTTTTTTTGATACAGTCAAAATGGTCTGCTGGCGTTTCCCGTTTGAGAAAATTATCATTCTTAGGTTTAAACACGAGACATTCATACCATTGTGTTATATTATTACTACGCTCTATTTACTGTATTGGGTTACACGGTCTGATCTTTACTCATATTGCTCTTACTTTACCGTCTCCTTAGTGAGACTTCGGTCGTCTATTGGAAACCTATTCTTCATTTTCAATATTGTTATCGGTCTTGGGATTGAACCGTTTTGTTCATTTGTTTGTTTAAATATTCTTTGGATTCGCATTGAGATAGAATATCCTTTTAGTCTCGTCATTGGTAGGAGCAATTGTATGTACATAATTGATAACTCAATTGGAAGGTTTTGATGAAGCCCGGATAAACTGTCGATATATCGCCACACCGGAACATTTATGATCCCGGTGATCTTGAAACTCGTTCGTCTTGTGATCTTTCTGTGCTGACCTCCGAACATCGTCGCCTCCCTTTTTTTACAAGCTAATTACGCGATGAATAGCTGTTTATCCTGAGAGAAAGATAAGCGTCGTTCGAATACGGCTTGCGTATAACTACGGCTTGATCAGAAAAACTACCCGTCGGGGGTTGCATGCAATACGATGGATGGTTCAATTGATCGATCGCCTCGTATCAGCCCGTCATTTTGAGCGTGGCACACTTAGCTTAGGCCCGATCGCTCGGACCGCGAGAA
Source organism: Arthrobotrys entomopaga (assembly GCA_012184315.1). Lineage (NCBI taxonomy): Eukaryota > Fungi > Ascomycota > Orbiliomycetes > Orbiliales > Orbiliaceae > Arthrobotrys > Arthrobotrys entomopaga. The sequence continues at coordinate 168,604 of LDDX01000259.1, forward strand.
CGGATATCAAGTGTATAATATCCGTTGATATTGATTTTTTCCCAGTCTCGATATCTTTGTTACTTAAGTACTTAGTTATTGGATTTTTCCGGGAGCCCGCCTCACATTTCGAGGTTTTCTGTTTTCTTTTTCCTTTTAATTCTAACTTTGCGCGTATTAATTATAATATTTGCCTTCACATCGGTACGATTGTCCCTTTTTTCCCAACGGGATGGCTGCTTGCCGAGACTGGGGGGGTCAACGGCTTGACAGCCAGGGGTACCAATTTCTGCCACACAACACGAAGCTCCTCGATCGTTCTGACAGGGTTCTGATTGCTAAATGCTGTCTACTATGAACAGAAGGACTATTTTGATAAGCGTGTTGATGCTGCTCACTTTGGTGGTGATAGCTAAGTTTTCAATTAAAATTCAATGTGCATTATATGCGGATATTTTGTTTGAGATGCTGCTGCAGATATATCGATATGTGCTTGTGTGAATGGCCGACGGGTCTTGGAAACGACTGTCAGCTGTCAGTTCGGCTCAATGCTGTGTGGAGATCGATACCTCATCTAGCCGAGTTAATCTAAGTTTCTTTCTCAATGAATATTCGCACAATCTTCTTCTCAATCACTCAATTCGCTTACTTGCAGTCGCACAATCCAGACTCTGGAGGGTAAAATGTCCTGTGTTCCGCAGCGAAGGACACCCTAGACCTCTGTAGAATCAAACTCTCGGCTTCTAGATATCGACATAGACTTCTCTTCCATATCACAAATATTTCAGGCCCTATGGTGGCGATTTAGTCCGGTTCTTCCTATTTGATAGCTTTGCTAGGGTTTCGGACAAATAACTTCTTATCTGTAGTATCTGCCAACAGAGCTTCAAGAACTCTTTTTTTAGCATGTGATTTTTAAAATTTTAAACCCGGCTCTCGATGATCTTGGGAGCCCTGGTGCTCACGCAGCCCGTCTGCACAATATGATGCACATTTATTTTGACATATAGTAGTCTCGATCGTAGTTGTAGCCCGCGAAATATAGATGGAAACAGCTGAGCAAAAATGAAGCAAGAAGGGTATATGCAAGCTGTACGTCATTTGGTACAAAAGAGAAATTGACGGCAGTATCGGCGACGCATTTGTCATTGCAAGGGAAACGTCAACAGCGTGCAATTAGGGAGCATTTGCTCTTATACTGGTCAACCATATGATATGATCACGTGATTTATGTGCTTGCTTGCTGGAATGTCAATGCGACTAGCTGTCACTCCCAGTCTCATTGAATTCGAATCCTTGATGGTGGTCAATTGTTAAGTTGGCCGGATTCAGTCAATGGCGGTCGATCATGCTTGTACCGCTGAATGATTAAATCGTATCTTTAAGGATAACAAAGCAAAATTTATATGTTTCTACCAAAGTGAATCGATTCGACGGAGCTTTTGGGATGTTAGATGTGGGGATTAAACACATTAATTGGCCTCCAAAAAGATTTTTTGACAAACACTAGCTTCAATATATTAACTCGGTTGGGTTCGGTGGTTGCTAGTTGAGACAACGGCTTTGGATTGATATGATATCTCGAGTGGTTAGTTCCGTAATTGGTTGGCAAATCTTTACTTGATTGCAACCTTGAAGAGCTGAATATATTCAATCAAGAGGTATCGCAAGAAGTTGTATCCCCAACATTTCGATTGACGTACCACGCCGTACGCTTACGCACTGTGAGAACAATGTATCGAACTAGCACGTATGGTCTGGGCCGTTGAAACCGAAAAAAAAAAAAAAAAAAATTGGGATGAGAAAAATTTTCGCTTTAGTGGGCGCTCAGTCCTTTTGTGGTTGGTTTCCGGAACGTCTATCGGGTTTTCTGCGAATGCGACCGCCTTATCGACAGCCGTTGTGAAGTTTGCCGAGCCGTTTTGTTTGCGAGTATTGACACTTCCTTATCAGCCACTCTATTGCTTCGGTTCCGAGCTCTGGGAATTTCCGGCTGACAAAATTCAAAAAAGCCTCAAGCGTTTCATCGATTGAACGCCATGGGCTTGCTTTTCTGAGCAGGTACCTTGGCTCATTCCGTCCTCGCGGCTTTAAGCTTTTCGACGCCAACGTCTGAAAAACATGGGCTTATTTACACCCCAAGAAAACTTCTGCGTTGTTGCTCTCTACTCAATTATATCTCTTCTACTATCTCCGTATCCATTCAATCTCGAGGAATTCGGATCCGAATTCCATAAAAAGTACCTCAATACATACTCAACTTAAGTACTTCTTACCAAGTACTTATTAACCTTGAGATTGATGCTGATCTGGGCTTCAATATTTCTGACGTGCATGAGTACTTACTTACATGCACATACGAAGTAATATCAGCCAGTCAAATAATATATTGAACTTGATCTCAGCTTTAGCTTTGCCTGGTCTCGTTGCTTTGCCACTTTTCTTTTTGCTCTATGGATATCCAACCCATCAAAACTCATTCCTCCCATCCTTCTCGTCTTTGAAATTTCAAAAATTGGAAGAGGGCTAGTAAGATGATGCGCTGTATCACCCTGCAGCATGCATCAAAGACATGGGCATTGCGACATCCAAGCAGGACTGTACGTCTGGCGAGCGTTCGCATCTCAGTAAGAAAAAAAAAAAAAAAAACGTTTTCACAAAAGTCAAGTCTCTACCTATTATAAATATGCGAATAGCATTTCGTAAAAAAAAAAGAGAGACGAGTTCTCTTGGGTTACGGTTTAGGCGATCCACTCAGATGTCGACGCTGCGAGCTAGCTAGTTTAACTGGGGAGGGTTTAGACCCATCATGACGACGGCCTCGACATGCGAGTGATCAGAAGGGGAGAAAAACCCTTGATAGTGCTTTGATGTTATTGGATATTTATTTTTATGTTCTCTGGCAGGCCTAATCACAAGGGTAGGCGATATTCTTTGGTTTTTTTTTTTTTTTTTTTTTTTTTTTTTTTTTTTTTTTGAGGGTAGGATGCGAACCTTCCAATATGGGTTCTTGAATATTTGAGATGCGAAAGTTGATTTACAATAATAGTTTGATTCTGAAGTTCGAGCCAGCCTCGGATAGAAATCTTAGCCTCGATAAAACAGCCTTTTTTTTCTTTTCTAGATATAAGTGATATGAGAATTTCAGGGCGTTTAATATTATTATTGTGTTACGAAATGGAACCGCCGAGGCCATTTGGCCGGAAACAGATATCAAAACCGTCCGTGTGCACCACCTGATTGCAACCCTTTCGTTCTGCAGTTAGTTTACTTGGACTTCGGCTCCTGTTAGCCGTGGAGGGGTTGTTGGCGAGAGGGAACAATGAATGATATCACAGCACAGATGTCAACATGTTTGGGTACATTATTGGTATATATATGCGTTCCACATTTGTAGTTCCGATTTCGACTTATATATTATCAACGCTCGTGAAAAATTGGTGAAAAAGTTAAAAGGAATAATAAAAAATTAATAAATGTGAGGAAACGGACCCTGGTTAGTAAGAGTAAGAATGCCAACATGAACCGGTACATTCCAAACGCCGGAGTTCGTATAGATGATATACGTACACCAAGCCGTGATCGGCCGCTGGATTGCTCGGACGCTACATCTCCAACATTCTCTTGATAACGGTTACAAAAGAACAAGGAAAGAACAAGGAAACGGTTAACGGTTGGAAACGGTCAATTTAGAGTTTCTCTAATGGTATCAACATGCTTTGTACCGTGAGCTACAGGCAGACTTCTTAGCTTAGCTGAGGACAAGCGAGAGCGATCGCATTGTAACGAGGAAGGAAGGCGAACGAAACCCCTCTTCGAACGATGATCCGAACTAAGCGTGAAAAAGCGGTCCTTTTTTGTAGGCTCGATTCGAAGCGAAGCAAGAGTGCCTTGTTTGTGGATACCGTTGGATAAGGAAAGTAGAAATGCGGAATTTATTATTATTATTATTATTATTTTTACGAAATATGGGAAAAGGCCCGGTGAAGTGGGCCTTCTTGAAACCCCGCTTATAATAACGGACTCCCCACTCCTGGTGTGCTTCTGAATGAATTGGTAAACAGAAATCTTTTTATTATACAAAAACTTCACAGAATTCATTGCGTTCAAGATATCGTATCCCCCGCCTCGAAAGCTTGATTAGCAGGGCTTTGACCAAAAAAGTTGCTAGTTAAAACTCGTTTCGGAGCCCCTCAACTTTTTGTTTTCCCCCTTCTCTTTGTCAATACCAGGATTTGACATTTCAGCCGAAGGAGCGCATCTCGGCGAGTTACAGTGTCAGGCATCACAGAGAACTCGTATCGTATTACATATGATTGCTTGGAAACGGATAAGAGGGAGGTGAAATCGATCACGAGACAGCGAAGTTTGGTCCAGGTAAGCGTCAAATACCGTTGTGCCTCTCTACAGCCACCCAAACACATACTTTTGGGGACTTTCGTATTATAATTGCGCTTCTCACTGCCCGTCTGTTCTTTTTTTTTTTTTTGGCGTGTCAACCTCGTTGCTGCTTATTCTCGTTGTCCTACTGGCCGGTCGTACGTCCGACCTTCGAATTTGTCACGCCGTAGAAAAAAGAAAGAAAGAAAGCAGGAAAGAGGCGCCGACATCAAGCTACCATCTTAGCATTCCAAGGTACTGTTTTGTTTTTCATTTGGGGTATCTCGTCGTGTGCGCATGTGTGCTCTTTGAGACGAAACATTTGTACCAAGGCCAGCCCATCATCTTGCAGTGTTTGAACCCACCTGGAAAGGGTCGTCTCGTCTCGCCCCTCTCGCCATCCAATACGCCGCTTTGCACACCCTCCACCATCAAGACGAGAAGGTGAGAAAGTGTGGATGTTAGAATTTACGGTACGGCTGCCCCTCTCACGTTATCGATGCGCAGCAACCTATTCTTGAATTTAAGGTATCCGATCCCTTCTAAAACGCGGCAGCGGCCCTTGTGACCGTGACTGCTTCGCTGGCAAAGCCGCTCAGGAGGGGGGGTGGAAATATCGTATAAAAAAAAGGGAAAATAAATGTACCTACCAGAGGGTATCTCTCTTTTGCTTTTTGGTCGAAGAAACCCTTGAACGGCAGCAACAGCTTTTGCTGTGTACATGTACATGTACATGAACACACCCCTTGCCTTGCATCTATCTCTCTTCAAACGGACATAATTTGCAAGCCTTTTGACAAGCGAGCAGCAGCCATCAGTGATTCTTTGGGACCGGTTCTGATTGCTTTTGCTTTTATTCTTCGCAAACGTCAGCCGCCTGGGCGATAGAAGTTGGGACCTTGGGAGCTTGGACTTTGGATTTCGTATGAGAGTGTGTATCTTGACATATAGCTGCACAGCATAACACATTCCGAGTCCTGTTCTTTCTTTCTTTCTTTCCTTTTTTCCCCCCTGCTCTCCTTGAACTGAACGTTTTTTCTGCTGCCGCACGAAGCGTGAGGAGAATGGGACGAGGAGGAAGAGGAGCAGGAGGAGCAGGAGGAGCAGGAGGAGAAGAAGGAGGAGGAGCAGGAGGAGAATGATGATTACTTGCTTGACCGTTGTCCTATCGGTTGCGGTGACTTCCTCCCATTCCGGGTCACCGCTCCTCCCAATTTCTGTTCCCTTCAAGTCCGGGGTACTTCTTTAACCACCTGTTCCCCCTCCAGGTCCTTGGGTTTGGATTTCTGATATTCCTCCTTTTTTTTCCCGCTTCGCCCTTTACTCTTTCAGACTTCGCTGCTCAACCTGCCGTCGTCGCCCTTCCCTTCCCTTTCCCCCCCTCTAACTACTTCCCCGTCCCCCGCCTGCTGAGGGCATCGTCATCATCATCACTCACCCTCACGGACATCATCACATTCTGTTTGATTTGACAATTATTTCTCTCTATTTCTTCGTTGAAGTTGGAGGGTTTCTTGTTATTATCATTGTTTTTATTTTTGCCTTAATTTAAAGCAGTGGGAGAGTGAGTTGTTGCATTGGTTTGATGAAACGGCCTGAGCACGTTCCAACCAACCGCCACTGGGACCGCCACTAATAATTTGTTTTATTTGATCTTATTTACGACTCGACCCAGCAGCGTTTGATCATCATTGGGGATCTCCGTCCGTGTTGGTTGCTGCCGCCGCTGCTCCCAAAACAAACACCTGCAACCTGCACCGCCAACGGTTGTCACCTTCAAACCCGACCCGACAATTGCGATTGACGACTCGAGTACTCGCCGCCACTCGATCCCTTCGTTTTCATTCATTGTCGGTATCCGGAAGGGTTCTTATCGTCGTTCGGAGGAGGTACGCCATAAATAAGAACATTTACTATTATTTATAGCGGAAGAGGGGGACATTCATCTGTCGCGCCGACAAAAAAGGTTTTTCCTCTTTTGGGACTTCCTTTTTTTCCTTTTCTCTCGCGCACACAGTCAAACAACGAGCGACAAAGTCTTCATAAGGACTCGACTCCCAACTCCCGTGGTTTCTTGTACGGTGGATAAAGACGACAAATATACAGCGGTGACCGCCACCAATCCGTTAAACCTTCGACATCATGGGTGCCTGTTCGAGCTGTCTGGGTTGGAGTAGCCACGATGAGGTGCGATCCCATCGTTAGATCGAGTCACTTTTGCGACGGCCGTCACCCGAGCGAACATGGCTGCTAACTTGATATTCCGCACCATCTAGGACGAGCGATCCCGACTCTTGACCGCCGAAGAAGCTACGTATGGTTCCCAAAGCCAGCACGTCCCCGGATACCAACCGCAAATGACAGATCCTGGCGATCTGGAGCGAGAACGAGAACAGCTGCAGAGAATCGTGGCTCAAACCAACGAGTATGTGTACCTTGATACGACAATATCTATATATCACAGGGATACGTCATTCTTAATTGGGAGAAATTATCATCTAATACGTTCTTTTTTTTTTTTGTTTCTCCACACAGGAATTTGATCGATATCTTTGCTCTGCAACCTCCCGGTCCCTACGTAGACAAGTCCAGGGTCGAAATGTTCAAGTCCGTCAACCCAAAGCCTGCTTCCACGAATGACCAATAGAGAATACTAATCTGGTACCACCGTAGAATGTTGCTCCAAAGAACCTCTCCCCCCTACCTCGCTCCAATGCCCCAACCTCTTCCGGACGATTCCATCTCTGCCGAGGAACGTGACTTTATGGAACTTATCGGCAAGATGGCCGATGAAGCCGTCATCGGGCTCAAGACAATCAAGGATGTCGGTGAGCTTGTTGTCCGCATCCAAGTCGACGCCTAAATCCGACAACTTTTCGTTTATACAACATACCCCGAGGAGTTGCATCGTGCGATCTTAACTACGGTCTGGACCACAAGCATCCTTTAATTCCCTCTAAATTTCGCCTCGTCTTTCTGAATCCAATTTTGCTACAAGTGTATAGCCATCATGACAGATACGAATTTCCTTTACCGTCACTACAGTCCAACTGGAATCATTTTTCTTCTGGATCTATCATTTTACATATTTCCTTTTCTCTTATCGGCCTTTCAATTTCATCCGCGAATAGACTAGATAGGCCAACGGCATCTTAATACGGCATCAATCTTGTGTTTTTTCGCCACTCACTATTATAATAATTTCCCTCGGTTTCGTCACCCTTTTCCTTTGTCAATTCTTCGTTTCTGGACTCGTTTTATTCATATTCATACTCATAGGAGCATGGTTAGGTGTCGGTTGGGGTTTTTCCTGGATTCCTTTTTTTTGTTTTAATCTATTTTACTTTATCTTATTTTATTTTAAATCCTCTGCGCCTGAATTTGGTGTGCCTTTTTCTCGTTTTCTTTTTTCTTTTGTCTTTTGTCGCTGAATGCTTGTGGCATTTTTTCCCTTCCCCCATCATTTTCGAGGTTCTTGAGCGAGTTGTGGTCTTTTTATAGTGTTGCATTTTTTCCCACCCGGGGTCTTTTCCCTGTGGTCATCTTTTCCTGTTCTATTACTTTTAGTGATTACTTTAGAGGAGCACTTCAATGATACCCATATTATACTGAAATTATACATTCTCTCGTATTGATTGTAAACGATGATAGCATGGTTTAAAAGTCTCGCCGCATACGTTGGCAGATAGATGTCCTATACCAAAACTACCACAATCTCGGTAAAAACTAAACTTGTGATAACCTGACAGAATGATATACCATATCACCTAAACATTAAAGCCCTTCGATACTATTAGATAATATCATCATCATCATCATCATCATCATCATTATTATTATTATTATTATTATTATTTGTATCTTGTTCTATTATTGAAATCACTTACGGTCAATTTAAATTTGTATTCCGAGACAATTTCAATATAGAGGTTATGGAGCTAGCTAGAACCCAGTTAGGCTTGAAGTAAGCATCATCGGTCAATAACGGTCCTTGGAATGATGATATCGAGATTACAATGTATTTCTGATATATATATGTCTAGTAAAGGCGCCAGACGTTCTTATTTAAAAAAATATTGATGATATCATCTGTAAAAGAGCAATAATGGGAAGTCCATTGCACAAAATTTGAAAGGCAGTCCCGGGAATTAACGTTGCAGTTCAACTCAGATGTGACTATTGAATCTTTGAGATTGCACTCACCATATTTCGTTGCACGCCCCTCCCAGCATCGACGCACTCAGTCTTGTAGCCTGACGACGCACTCAAAAAAAAAGAGAAAACGTCATCTGCAAAAAATAATTCCGCTTCTTCTCCTTTTCCCCTCTCCCTCCCCCCCATCAACTCTTTTCTCCTCTAAACCACCCATAACTTCTTCTTCCAAAACATCATCATCACAACGTTGTAACCGTTCGATAACTAAGATAATCTCTCTCCATAAAAACTTTATCATCAACATTCGTAAAAACTCATACAAATAGCTATCACGTATCAAGTAAGTCTTTCTATGCCGCCTTGGGAGCAACTGTCCGAAAGGGAATTCTTCCAAACAACGTTGCCCGTCAAGCTTTCGAAGGTCTAACAACCAACTCCCCTTCTCTCCATCCATCTTCCAGAACACACACACACACTCAATACATTTTATCAAAATGGATCCAATTCAGTACAATGAAGACTCTGTTTCAAGAATCGATCAATCGATGTCCCTGGACAACCTTGATCGTTCTTCCATCACTAGCATTGGGCAAGACTCTTTGATCCCCTCATCTCCTTCCATCGAACCTATCTCCCTTCAGGCAGATAAGATTCAAGTCCCCCCAACCATTCTCCCTTCTACTGGTGCCGATGTCAAAGCAGAGAAGCCTACCACTCAATCCGCTCCTGTTCTTCCATCCGCTCCTGGTATCCCACCATCAAACGCAATTGCTCCCACCCTGTCAATTGAAGCTCGTCTCGCTCAACCAGCCTCGGATCTCGGAGATCTCAATAAGGGATTTCGTTTTGCAAGTGCACCTTACTTGCATTGCATGAGAGAAGAACCTTTCTCAAGAAACAAGTCGCCAAGAAAATCTCGTAAGTATCAAGATCCATACTACCACTTGTATTGATATCAGCTGGTTCTGACCCTCAGCTCAGGCTTTACGGAACATCTTCCGTCAGTCTCATTGGCAGAGACAGACATGGAAAACATTCCACAACCTCTCAGCATCTCTCATGCAGCTGTTCTGGAGTGTGCTATGAATACTCCTCCTGATATGGGAAATAAAGGAGACGAGGTTCAGCCAATCGTGGAGCCCACAAACATGTAAGTCAAAACATTGCCCCGAGAAGATATAAAATTATGCGTACTAATAAATTGCAGGAGTAGTGTTCTTGGTGGAAGTATCTCGATCAAGAAAGAGAACACATCTTCCGAATCTGCATTTCAACCAGTTATAATGTTTCCTGATATGCAAATTGACCTCACCAATGCCTCTGAGCCTGTCTCGAGGATCAGCACACCACAATCTCAAGAGGATGCCCAGCAACTTCCTCAAGAGAAGCCGACTGAAAATACACAAAAACGGGTTGATGATAGCAGAGTCGGTCGCTCCTCTGGTCGAGCTCGCGAGAGTTCGCCGCGGCCCGAGCACGACGGCGATGCCATGGACAGTTTCGTCGGACAGCCAAGGAGATCTCGAAGCGCAGAGAGGGTCCACATCACCAAGCCCCATGGCGGCACCTTCCAACGACAGAGACGCATGTCATACGATCTGTCGAGCAGACGCTGGGGGCCCGAGTTCTCTACTTCTAGTAGAGAACGAGGGCTCCCAGCTAGGGAGCTCGACATCGTCCACGAGATATTCTCGGGGAAGTTGCGACGAGAACAGCAGCTGGAGGAGCAGCTCTCCATGATGCAGGCTGCTATCCTCGACATCGAGGATAAACTCTCGACGATCGCCGAGAAGGACCGCGATCGAACGAGGCTCCGAGATCGGTGCCAGAGGTTTGAAGATGCTCTTCTCGAGCATCGAGACAAAGAGAGAGGCCATCTCGAGGAGATTGGCAATCTCCAGCGCAGGGTCGAATCTCATAACCATGAGATTCAGACCCTGCGCACCGAGATGCAGACCCGACTTGATCGGGCTGCACTCATCAACACTGCCCTGAATGGGCAGTTGGAGAAGGCCAGGTCGGACCTGGCCGGGGAGAGGGCCCTCGTCCTATCCTTGGAGCATAGGCTCCAGGATATGATGGGGGAATTCAAGGCCCTCCAGACCGCCATCAACAACCAGCAAGGAACTGCCGCCTCCCAGTTCCAGGAAGTTGTGGTGCTGTGTCAAGAACTATTGAAGACACAGAAAGCACATTTCGCAGAGTAAGTTTCTCTCTCTTTTCTAAGAATGACATAGGCTAAGCAAGAATCAGATACCATCAACTTCTCCTGAAGATCAAGACAAATGGAGAAGACGAGGATTCTGCATATTTCAAACGACTGGAGGTCTTATCCTTGAACTTGGATTCAAAATGGATAGAGTAAGTACCAGGCCTCTTTATTTATTGATAAACTATACTTACATTTTTGTAGCCTCCGTGGTGTGCTTTGTGGTTTATTGGAGAGCCAGGAGAAAGCCTCCACTGAGTACGACAAGAAAACAGAATCTTGGGAGATACTCAGAGAAAGTTTGAATAAAAAGATTGATGGACTTTCTATTCAACTTGAGAAACAGCAAGCTCTCGTTGGTTCAATATCTCAAGAGAAAGAGACTTTGACCGCACAACTTGAAAACCAAAGAGAGCTGAACAACCGATTGGTTGGAGCAACCAACAGCGAGAGAGAACTTTATGAGGCCAAGTAAATTCTCACAACAAATCTTACCACAAACCAAGACATTCTAACAAGGCACTATAGAAAATTGGAACTCAAGCACAATTTGGAATTATTGGAGGGCAAGCACAGTGAGGTCCTTGTCCGACACTCTATTCTCGAAGGCAATTTTAGAGCTGTAGAAGCCAAACTTGAGGCTGAAAGGCAAAAGTTCGAAGATGAGAAGGCAAGATTTCGGTAACCAGTGTTTATTTAAGTGCTCAATGCTAACAGAGAATGCCTAGAATCAATTCATTGGAGATCGTAAAAAGCACATGGAAGATCTTGAAAAGGTGGGAGATCACGAAGTTAAACGAGCTTGTTTTTCACTGGTGTTAATATTTTCTTAGGCTCGAACTAAAAACGCCCTTGACGACAAGAGTGTTGAAGTTACTGAAAAGTTAACCAAAGAGTTAGACGAGGCAAGGATCACTATTGGTCACCTTGAAGACTCCGTAAAGCAGGAGAAAGATGAGAAGGAGTCCAAACTTAGAGAATTGGAGAAAATTGCAAAGGACCTTAATATTCGAGTACGTCGATTCTTCAATGCCTATTAGTAACCTAATATATCTAACAACGTTGACTTCCACAGGATGAGCAACTAGGCCTTGCAGCATCCCGATGGGCAGATGTGAGTTTAAATCCCGTCCACTCATAGATCAAGACGTCTAAGCTAATGCTAAAATAGGCATCTGTCAAGCTGGCCAGACTGGAAACTGAAGTCGCAGCTACAAGAGCTGACGCACAGTCGCGAGCTGAAGAAGCCCAAACTCAAAGGCTCCAAGCCGAACACCACAAGTCAAAGGTCACCGCCCTTGAAACTGATCTCACTACCAAATCCAAGCTTCTTGAATCGTTCGAGTCCAAACTAGCCATTGCGCATGCTGAGTCTAAAGACTGGAAAGAACGTTTTGAGGCTCAAGATGCCAGATCTCGAGAGCAACAAAAGTCTTTCGAAGATGAACACCAGGAGAAGGACGCCAAAATCTTTGAACTTCAGGATTTGCTTTGCGCTTTCAAACACAAGATCACCAACCTTGAAACTAAACTTATAAACCAAGAAAGGATGATCAAGGAAGACCGTCTAAAGGATATCAAGATCCTAGCTCTTGAGATAGAACTTTCTAAATTGGGGATAATAACTGGTCACTTCCCAGAACAAAAGGCGACTGAAGCTAGTCCGGATCTTTTCACTCCTCAAGAAGCTCACCGAGAGGAGGATACCACCGAAGAGACCGAATCAGCTCTGGAAATAGTGCCCGCAAAGTCTCAAGAAAGCATCATTGAACGAGAAGCTGCCATTGAACCTAGCGACCAAACAGTTGGAGCCGACCCAGCAGTGATTAGCTCGGGAGCTGAGTCGAACACTGAACAACCATCAAGCGGCGAGGCAAACCAATCTCAAGAATCTACTGATCCTGATCCTAAACCCTCTTCCAGTTCGAAAAAGAAGAAGAAGAAAGATAAAATTGTTGAAGAAAAGGCTGGGGAAGAGGAGGATAATGAAGGAGAGACCAACGAATCTACCAATTTCAAGAATGAAGTTTCTTCAGCACCCAAAGACAAAAAGCAGAAGGCTAAAGATACAAAAGGAAAGGGAAAAGAAGGAAAACCTAAGGAAATAGATTTTGAGGCAATCAGAGCAATGGCAAAGGAAGCAAAAGCTAGGGAAATCAAGCTACAAGAAAAGCAGCTTAGAGCTTGGAGGGCCCAAATGCTCGAAGCCAAAGAAGCAAAGTTCAAACACTTAGAAGCATTACGGCTAGAAGCGAAGCGAGCTGAAGAGAAAAAGGCGGAAGTTAAAGAGGTAAAATCTAAGGAAACGAATCCTGAGGAGACCGATCCTGAGGAGACCAATCCTGAGGAGACCAATCCTGAGGAGACCAATCCTGACAAGGCTGGGCCGAAGGAGACGAGGCTTAAGCAGACGACCCTTGAAAAGAATGAACCCAAGGAAATGAATTCTCAAGAAGCACAACCAACGGAGACCCTTCGAAGGTCAAAGCGACTTACGGCACAGCAAAAGATACCGTACCCATTAATTGCTAAACATCTCCTAAAACCAGATCACACCGAAGAGGTACCTCGAATTAACCACTATCTTTCGAAAAAATATGTGGACTAACTGTTTTATAGGAATATGAAATAATTGCAGATGAAGTCAAAAAGCATAGGGAAAGAGCGTATTACAAGTATGACTTCACCACTGCTGACCCAGCCGATAAAATGGATACGCGACCAGATCATGGATTCCCCGAGAACCAAGACTCGCAGTCGAGCTTTGTTCCAGCCACACAATACGACAATGCTACAGGTCCACAAATCACTCATGTTTCCACAACAGGGAGTCTTTCTCAGCAAGCCGGGCTTCATGAAGAAGGGCTAGGTAGATCCACTAAAAAGGTTCACTTTGCTGACGACGCTGTAAGCCAAAATTAATTTTGTCATCAACCTAGTGAACATGCTAACTTAGGGGTTTAGGAACAAGTTGAGCCCTCAAGCTCCTCTCCTCAGCAAGTTCTACTGTACAATGCAGCTAAACAAAGAGCTTCTCCTCGAGTGCTGGGCAAGCTGAAGCATCTCCTGGAGGAGGAACGAGATGACTATGATATGGATGGCGATGAACAAGACGACGCCGAGTCTTCCCCGAAGCGTGTTCGCACACATGGTCCCGGCGACGTACGACAGAAGACCTGGTGGAAAAAGAAGAACGGGAGTGGGAAACCTAAACTGACTTTGAAGAAACCATAATTCTGGTAACGCTTGGGACTTTCTTGTTTTCTAATCCTGTCTCTCTTATTCCACTTTTTATCTTATGTTTTATGCGCTGCAATATCGTTTCTAGCAGCGGTACTCTTTTATTTTTCCGAATATGTGTTTAGAAGGGACTGGTATTACTAATGATGGTTACGAATGGCGTCGGGCGGGTTTCTATAATTTTTTACTTTAATGCAAACAAAGCCCAGTCTCTATATTTTATGTTCATAACCTCAAAAACATTGCATTCCTCAGAAGTCGATAAGATAAAATGCTGCTAAAAGGAGGTGTTACACCTCTGGGATATAGGTTTATGTCTACGCTTGTTTCTATATACATCTTTCTGGCCGAATGAATGATTATCTGCCCTAATATGGGTTGCTCGTAAGAGCTAATGTACAGTAACGACCTCCTCGTTTAAAGGAGGAAGCGGGAAGCGTGTCGCGTGTCGGAGGCAAGGCGCCGGTAGATATTGGTCGAAGAGGCCTTTTCTTCACTTCTTCCGCTTCTGTTCGAGGAATAGAACTCGCTTTTTGACTACAATTTGCCAAAGGAGCTTCGTCAGGAAATGATTGAACTAGAAATGTAAAGCCGGCTGGTACTTACCGACGGGATCGTAGCCTATCATGCTCAACGGAAGATGTGTCCTTGGCCGTATGCGAGTTTTGAAGATGCCGGTCAACGCCATTGAGATGAGGCGGACGGCGATTGTTCGAGATTTAGCTGTGCCGAACACTTTAGTTAGCAAGCCGCAGGCCGCATATCGAACGGGGTGGTCATTATTCAGAGCGGGGTTGATGATACCTTTCTTTGCCATTGTCGCGGTTGCATTGAAGTACGTCCGGCGGTTGAGATTTGAGGTGTCGTTGCTGTTCGGGTTTTTTAAGGTGTGGCGAGTGTGGCGAGTGTTTCGGCACGACAAGTGGCGATGCAACACATTTCCTCTTTGGGATTGTCTCGCACCTTCTTGTATCACCCACCACCACCACCACAACACGTTAACACTTTCCCCAACCTCATCATCGAATTCTTGAACACAAGTTCATCACCATGCCGGCGGTCATGGACGAGTGAGAGGGGATGTAGCGGGAAACGATGGGAATTTGATTCCCACCCCAGGGCTCGACCGTCGGCCATGTGTCCCTTGTCCTCTCCGCCTCTGCCTTCGGGTGTGGCTCAACACCTTCCGAACAGAATCTTAACATCTTGCCATCTACGGAATTTCGAACAGCAGCCTATATCTACGGCCTACTTAACCGGCGGGCGGCAGAAGTCGAAACCTACCGACATCACTCCAGGCCTTCCACGATGTTTTTTAACTGCTGTATCTAGCTTAAACAAATATTCGTCCCATATCCGTATGCTGCGATCATGCTTGTTCATTTTTGTTTTTTTCGATTATGATCAGGGTCTGGAAGATTTCTTGCATTCTTCTCTCACCCCCCATGGGCCCCATGTCGTCGATCCAGAGCTAACGGGTGTACCAATTGGATTGGACCGAAGCCACGCACATGCTCTCGATTTATTTTCCCTAATTTCATGTAAATTAAATTGGGGTTGATGGATTGGACGCTACGGAATGGTTTCGTTCATCGTCCGTTTGCTATATCAAAAACGTGAGACTGCCATTGTATTACTTTATTTTTGTTGCTGTCCCCCTCCGTTATAATTTTGCATTGTCTGGATTTTCTCGAGACCTTCCGTCGCCGGAATGCTGAGGGAACAGCAGGCAGGCTTCAGGGCATATCCTGTCCGTTCGCTCTTTCTTTCTCCAGGTCTAAAGGTCAGCAGAGTAGTAATTGATTGTTGGGAGAAGTAATGCGCCCTAAAAACCATCTCACCCACTCCCAACCACGATCATCCCTCGAGAAATGGAGGGAAAAAAGGCTTCGGAGTAACAGCGAAAAGGGGATATTCGTAATCATAAGAGGCGAAAATATACGAATGAGAACAAGTTGATGAAACACGCCACCGGCGAGTTGAGGCGACGAAATACCCAATCTCATTTCCTTCCCTTTAGATTTCGCCCCAAAAATTCAAGTTGAGCAAGTTTGATGATGATGTTCTGTTCTCCTCGATTCCTCCAAAAGCGACGTGGAAATCACACAAAGTCTCAACACCTTTGACGTCAGGAACAACACATGGTCTAATAGCGCAACAAGCTAGTCGTCCTTTTGGTATTCGCAACCGACCCTTCTCTGTTCATTTCTCGATAGTGCGAGAATCAAGGGGAAAGAAAAATTCGAATTAAAAATCCAAGGCCCTCCGTAATGATCGCTGCTGGAGTGGTCGAATTATCGCAACAAAATACTCTATTAGTTGGAAACCTTTGGCCAATTTTGGGGGGATCCACTTCTTTTGTCAGGGTCGTCTGACCATCGACTTGGACCGGCAGGCGATTGGATGGGTTCGATGGTACCTCTACATTGCATTATATTGTTTGTTCTCGCCCTTCCTTTTAAATTTTCCACATTCTCTAGCTTCTGATTCGATTCCGAGAGCGGATAACCTGCTGTAATGCAAATGCATTTCAAGTTCCGGATGTATGAGGTATGTACATAAGTATGTACTAATGTATGTAACGTTGGTTCTGCCATTTCCTGCCCGAACGAATCGGTTACGAGTTTCTCTCTCTCTTGCGGTCAAGCTAATCGTAATCAGACGAAAGCACGATTCTTATTCCTCCTTTTTTTGGTTCCTACATATGCGAACGAAATAGGGCAAGCTAATAGAAAATCCTCCTTCAAAGCTGGAAACCAATGAAATTTAAAAACCGCAACGGAAAAAAAAAACCCCCCATTCGAAAAAAAAAAATAAAATAATAATAATCATATGAAAACGTAACGGATGGGTCCCCCCAGCGGGAAATGGATCGTTGGGACTGCGAGTTTCTCCGATCTATTTTCTTGAGCTTTGACAAATTAATTAATTATACCTCCACCCCCGGTTTGAATATTAATTAAAAATTACTGCTTTATTTTCTGACAAAAATTCCGTAAAATACGCATTTTCTTTACGTTTTCCTCGAGTAAAGAGTTACTCTTTAAGAACCGTTGGTGTACCTGCAAAGGACAGGAAAGAAAAAAAAAAAAGACGGGATGAACCCATGTTGAATGATGCCACTTTCCCAGCAAAAAAGCCGTGGCAGACCCCTGTTATCTAAAAGACGGGAACACCCTTCTTCCTTTTGCAGCTGTTAAGTAAAGATTACGGGCCCCACCATTGACCATCCCACCTTTTTTTTTTTTTTTTTTTTTTTTGCCTTCGGCTGGCGTTCCTTGCAAAGATGGTTTTCGAAGGTTCGTCGGCTTTGACGGCGAGCGAAAAAGGACGGGGTAGATGGAAACCAGCTGCACATGCGGTGAAAGGAAGAGTCCATTTTCAGGGTTTCGTACCTCTACAGTGGTGTGCCAAGGAATTCGGATACGGTTCGTCGGAAGGACTTGCTCTTTTAAATTTGGTGGTTGAATATTTCATTCGGGGTGATAGAAGTAGTACCTTGGGGATGTTTTTTGGTGATTTACTTGATTCATGTCAAAAAATTTCTAGCTTTTGAGTAATGGTCATCTGAATTTATAAATATTATTCGAGTTTATAGGTTCTAAATAAATCCAAAAGGTTCTATGTTTGAGAGGGCCAGAAAGGCAACCAGTTCAGGAAGATTTGGCGATCGAAAATGTATTCAGCTGAACGGGAACAAGCGAGAACCAAAAAAAAAAAAAAAAGGAAAGGAGGGTGTGAAGAAGCAAGATGAAAAGAAAGCAGAAAAGTAGAAAATACCAGGCCATCCTCCTCTTTCACGCTGCGGCCCACCATGTAATGCAAATGTACAAAATCAAAGCTGAAAAAAGCAGGCACCACCCTCCTGTTTGCAAATACAACCCCAAAAAAGTTATCCAATCGCACTCGCTCGTAATCTTCTGGGACTTTCTCTATTGTCCCTCTTTTTTTCTTTTCTTTTGTTTTCTTTTCTTTCAAGTCCAAACGAGGGGGAAAAAAGGAAAAATGCAAAAGTAAGCAAGTAATATCTGTGCTTGAGCAAAAGGCTATGCTGAAACCAGTTCTTTCTTTTTGATATCAGCCCTTTTCTCTCTCTCTCTCTTTTTTATCCTTCTCTTTCTGTGTGATACCCCGGAAGTTTTCGGGCAGCCCACAAAGCTGTAGAAAAACAAGAATCCTCGTAATAATCGCTTGCTCAATGACATGAAAGCAGCTTACGTAGAAATTAACACTGTTTCTAAGCTGGTAGTGCGGCTGGGAAATTTGGAAAGGTGGTGTAAACCTCTCCAAATGTAGACCTGGTTGCAGGAAACGCTGTTTGCTGCAAGCTGTAGGTCGGCGTTTTTCGCTCTCTTTGGCATGGCCAACTAAGCAGATCGGTCAAGATCTAGCTCTATCCAATGGCAACCTGTTGCGCTATTTGTTCATACGGTGTAATATGTGTATCCCTTCGAAAGGATGCAAAAGTACCGGTACTTCCGTGAAGCGACAAGACTGTGCCGGGCCATCTTTTGTACAATGTCTCTATGTATGTATAGATATTGCTGTGATAAGCTCTAAAAAAAAATGGGTGCTTCATTTAGTCGTAGCCGGGAGCGAGACATTCGCCGGAGATATTGAAGAAGACGTATTTCTCCTGGCTGGTGCCCTTTGTTGGGGAGCGTGGGGCTTGTGGTTCCCTCTCAAGAAGATGTTCTCGTTCGAAGGAAATGGATTTCTTGAGGATAGACTTTGGTCTTTCCTTTCGACGTTTCATATCTTCGGCGTATTGCGAACCACGTCGGAAGTGATCCGGTGAACCTGGAGCGGTATCGTAGCCGCTATCTACGGAGCCGTTGCTAGAGTGAGAACCCCCGTAAGGACGACGTTCTCGTTCTTGGATACCGACAACTACTGGCTTGCGTCCAGCGTTTCCAACGGACGAGCTCCGTTTGGTGGAGCGGGAACGACCAGCTTCGGGTTCTTCCCGATGGCGGGAGCGGGAACGAGAGTAGAGTTCTTCGTCAGAAGACGGACCGGGACGTCTTTGGTATGTATAGAAGGCGTCATCAAAGTATGCCTGGGTAGCTGGTGTGACAGGCGTTGTGGGAAGATTCGAGGCTTCAGGTCGAGAGTTGATGTTAAGGCCACGTTCCATCGCCGTGATGAGAGATCGAACAACTTCGCAGCCCTTGGGGATATCGACCTCGATTGGTTGCCAGCCGTCGGCCCGTCTTCGGGTAGCCTTAGCGCGGCGATATTTATCATTGGCTTCTTCGTAAAGTGCCTTCGAGACTTTCCGGGCCAATTTGTGTCCCTTCGAACATAGTTGGCGGCCTTCGAGGTGGACCTGAAGAGGATCGTAGCAAGTATCGCATCTGTAGGCGTGAGAAGCGAAGTCTCGGAAAGTTTGGTGCATATAGGATTCGGGAATCGCTGGCTGTGGCATCATGGTAGGGAGATGGTCGTAGGCGGATGGCGAACCTCGAGGCAGAGCAAGTGCTCTAGGAGAAGAAGAGAGAGGGGTGTTATAATGGGGGACAGAGGGTGCGCCGTAGTGATAGGCGGCGGACTGGCTAGTCCAGGATGGAATGTCTCTAGGATAGGCAGCCATCTTTTGTTGATTGTAATAGTAGTAATAATAATGCCAGTAATCAGGAGTGGTCAAATCGCAAGAGGATGGAGCGAGTCTGGCGTGGGAAGGAATTGCGCCGGTTGAGAAGGTACGATGACGACGGCGAGGGATGGTGCGAGTCGAAAGAGAGGTGGGACGGTCGAGAAGGGCTTGGTCGAGGTTATATATTCCAAGTGTCGGTTTCGGATCCTGCGCTGGAACGAGTTGTTGTGTTGAGTGTGTTGGAGGTGTGGTTGGAAGAGAGGCTGATCGCCGATGATTGGCAGTCGCTCGAATTCGCAGACGGTTGGATGTGTTGTTGCTCGAAACGTTGCTGTGCGAAGGCAACGGCATGCACGACGTACGACGGACAACGATGAGAACGACGACAGGCTGCGAACGATAGCGATGAGGTTAGGTTGGCAGATGTGAATAGAGATGATTTATCAATTCCAATAAGGCGGGAGGAAATGACAAGAGGGCGGGAGACGCTTATTTATGAATCTAGCGATCAATGATATCGATTCTGCAGGCGCACACAAGCTTAGCGTCCCGACTGTGCCAGGATTCGATGACTGTTCTCTCACCTTTGCTTTTCTTTCTTTTTTTGAAATCTTCGTTCCAACGGCCGGGCGCACCAGTCTAACCCTCAAATAGCATGGTAATTAAGCAACTGACGCACGGAAAATCGACTTTTTTTTTTTTTTTTACTTTTAATTTGGGCTGCAGCGCACTGCCCGATCCCCGTCACAGGGAAGGACGAGAAAGGGTGAATGGATGGGAAGGGGTGAATCCTTTCCATCCATACACATCTCTGGCCCGTCGCAGAAATAAAACGCAGCAGTGCCTCTGGCCTTGGTCTGGCCTTGGATGGGGCTCTCTCAAGGCACACACACCTTGAGACGCTTGAGCTTGCGACGACCGACTAGGCATGTCATCTCGGGGAGATGCACGGGACAAAGCCTGGTGTGTCACAAGCTCGGACGCAATTGAGGACGACGACGACGTTCCGTCCAGGCCATGACGGACAACGTAAGACCTAAGAAGTTGCTTTTCTGAAATGGGACTGTCAACTTTTCCCTGGCGGTACCTTGACGATACTTTTGCTGTGAGCGACAAAGCAAACCGCTGAAAAGAAAAAAAAAGCAAAGGAGCTTTTGCTTCACGAAGCACCTGCTTTCGACCCCTAGCAATTTATTTCATGCAAAGCTCCAGGCGAGCAAAAGTCCAATAAATACAATCCTACTTTTCTCTGCCTTATCTTACACCGCCGTGTCCAACCAAGCCCGGGAGCCCGGGTTGAAAAAGGTTTCTCATGTCATATCCCATCTGACATCGCCACTCCTGAGGCTGGTTATTCTTACTCCGAAAGGGTCTTAATATGGGTTTTCCAAATGAGAGAAACCTTTGCAAATGTTATGCTGCAGGTATCGGATCGCATTCTAAAATTCTTGCATCCTATTAGGTCTGAGGATGATGACTCTCAAGCTAGCTCCTTATCGATATGTTTCTCTTTCGCGAAATGTTCCTGAAAAGTACCCGGTTGAATGACTCTACGATCGCGTTTGGAAAAGGCATGCACTACATTGTAGACTGGACGGCAAAAAGGACCGGGGTTCCTCTGCTGCTGTAGACGATCCGTGGTTGTCGACTTCTTGGTGTGAAGGATCGAGTCATCGTTCCTTCTAGACGAATTTACCCCCTCTAAATCCGGCAGGGAAATCTTTCGGCAGAAGACTCGATTGATCGCTTTAGCGAAAAAAGCAGAGGGAGTCCCGCGAAGGACACATGCGCAATAATGCATATGGACGGAAATGTGCAGCATCGTTTCTCAAGATGCGACCCGAGAGGTTCGATGGTCCCACCCCAACTTCAGCTTTGTATCTTCCTAGCGAAAGTCATTTCCATCCCCGCGATATTTGATTAAGCACTTACTTTCTTGATTTCCCAGTCTTCGATCAATTCTGAGGTGAGCTGCTTGAGACTGGAATAAGCTTGTTGCAGGGCCCTCGTAAGCGAGGTCTCAGGCGGGCCTAAGGCAGCTCCGCAGGCATCCAAACAGCTTCGTCGTCCTCTTCAGTACTTTAGGAATCCGTCGACGTCGACGCGTTCTACCTAAAAAGTCGATTATCTGAAATTCAAGGTCGGCATGACCGCCCGAAATCCTAATTCAGGTAATGCGGGCTGCACGACAAACTGGTTGGCAGGAACGGGTTGAGAGACGACCCTAACATTCTAACTGTCGTCGAGCTCGACGAAAAACCCGACGGTCATAACAATCGGCAAATACTATAGAATTGCTCTTCAGACACATCCATGTGAAGCTGAACGAAAGGACATGGGACAAAGTAGGAGTCAAAGATCACCGTTCGCAAGTCTGGGCAATGCCGCTTTCCCGTTCGCTTCGTGAGAACCTTGTGTATCGATAACGGTGGGGAAATACTCTGTGCGACATCGTGATGGCTTCGAGCATGCGAAGATGACCAGGTGGTGGGCACGCCGCAGGTACCCCCAAGTACCGGCATTCAAGGAACCGCGCAAGCTTCTCGTCCAGAATACCGGGCTAATGACAGATGTTTGACTCTTTCCTCCAGAGCTCTTGTCTTCGGTTTTTGTCTTTATGGAATTTAGTGTTGCGAAATAGTGGCTTTCGTGTGGGATGTGCTTTGCGCTTTTGTTCATAAAACAACGAATGAAATGGCGGCGACCCCATGACACCCTTGTGATGGCCTCTGTCATGCACCGGAAGAATCGAAAGTTGAAGTGACTCATCGAGTGGTCGATGGAGAGCTGAGCCTATCTTCAAAGGATTGGAAACGTTTGCTTTCAAGTACTGCACATGAACTTATTGATAGATCTCGATGCCTGCCTGCATCGAGAGGCGCATCCAGCGATGCTTCCATTTCGAAGTATTGACATAACCTAGACTAGCCTAATGCTCAATTCAGATGCAGAGTCCTTTTTGGGCAGTCGAAATTTCATGAGCATCAAGATCTTGAACAAACAATGATCAAGAGTTCGGTTGACAAGCACGCTGGAACCCGGGGATCCTACTCTCTTCCCGAATGGTCGCCCTGGGGCGTCACAACAGGGTTCTCGAGACTACCACAATCGAGGACAGTGGCAGTGCATGAACCAAAAGAGGTAAGAGGCTTGCAATGTTACCCCAGTTTCCTTTCTGGCGAACGTTTTGCACCGCCTCTAAGCCTCGAATAGAGCCTCGATAAAATTTTCTCAAGATGAGCATCACGCTAGA
Source organism: Arthrobotrys entomopaga (assembly GCA_012184315.1). Taxonomy (NCBI): domain Eukaryota; kingdom Fungi; phylum Ascomycota; class Orbiliomycetes; order Orbiliales; family Orbiliaceae; genus Arthrobotrys; species Arthrobotrys entomopaga. The sequence continues at coordinate 191,416 of LDDX01000259.1, forward strand.
CGAGCGATAATTCTATTCGCACTAGCCACTTTTTCTCAGGCTTTGATGTCATGATGCTTTTTCCCACAACCTAATACTTCCTTGCCCATTGGATCCTTAAGCCTTACCCGCCTGTGCAGGCGACCTTTTCCTGCAGGTCTGTTTCACCAATTAGATGCATTGCGCAATGAAAGAGTTCTCGCCAAAACCGAAGGAGCCCAGTAGTGTGCTGCTGCGTACTGTCGAAATTGATGCGATGTCGTGGATGTCGTGACTGCTTTTGATAGGATCGAATCGTACTTCTTCTTCTTTTTTTTTTTTTTTTTTTCAACTTTTTCGGGCCTGAAAGACCTTCGATGAAGTTTGGGATGACAACTCAGCGGATCACCCAATATTGTTGATGTGTTCATCCGAAGGAGCCTCATCTGCGCCCCTGGGGATTGATTGATTGATTAAATTGTCTGGTCTGAAATAGAATTAATTCTGTTCAGCTGAACTGGCTGGTGGATGGAGGGGTGAATTTGTCAGACCGGCAGCGTGAGGCGAGCCGCCAACCAACGACAGAGACCCGAGCCCCTTCCGATATCAAGACGGATAGAACCGACCCGTGGGTCTCGTTTCTCTGGATTCTATAGAATTCTAAAGGAGGAACAACGGTGTATATTTTCGCGCATCCCACCAAAAATAAATAATTTAAAAAATAAAAATAAAATAAAAATAAAAATAAAAACAAAAAAAAGGAAGAGACTGTTCAGCCCCGTGTTTGTCGCGCACCCCTCTCCGTCATTTGCGACACTGTTTGCGACAGAATTTGGTTGGATGCGTGAGATTCGCTGGGCAGGCCTGGAGTGCGTGCCCAGGAGATGGATCCTTCTCTAGATTTTTGGTTTTGAATTTTATTTCATTTTTTATATTTATTTTTATTTTTATTTTTATTATTTCAAGCCCCCCCCCCCCCGGCTCAGACTCGGACGAAAAAGAAAACTGGTAGGTAAGCTCCGTGTTTGCCACCTCCAAAAACAGAGCTTGTGATTCCACAGAGTTCTTTCTCTGGGAGGCACGGACGGGTTGTTATTCGTTCAGTCCTGTTCCTGTCATAATTATTACTCGCTCGGTGGTCGGTTTTAATATCACCACACTCCCAACACAGTTTACCCGCAGTTGGTTCCCAAATATATCTTTGCTTGACTGTGCCATCAACGCGCGTGCAGAGCGAATCACATTTCGCTCCAAAACATGTTGAGAAGATTTCTGGGACACACATACTAGTTCTATAATTCGAGCCACATAATCTACAACCGCTCGGGCTTGCGCAATTGCGTACACCTTCACAAAGCCTTTTCCCTCAACAGAATGCCGTAGCTCGTGTTTCGTTTAGCGGTCTTGCGAGGACGTCCGGACAAGCAAATAAAGAATCCTTTGGCACAGCAACAGACATGCTAAGTACCTCAGATGTACCTTTGATTGCCACTAGAAGGTTCGAAAACATGGCCACGTACCTACCAGACGTGCGTCTTGGCTATTATAGTTAACCCCGTCATTTTTCTGCTTTGAAAGGCGACGGCCAGCTATGATCGACCACGAGACCCCTAGCTTGATGGTTTTTCTGAGGGATATCATATACCAACGTTACATCAGTAGCATAAACAGGTGTTCCTTATCCTCCTTCTCTCTCTTAGATATATATTTATGGAAGTAGTTGGGCATCCTCGGCACCCTAATACTTGGCTCCTTGGATCCTTCACACGCTGTTCTGTTCCATACCCCAATTCCGAGCTATATCCTTGGTGAAGACAAAGATTAGTCTAGGACACATGAGTGATCAGAAGACTGGCTTGCCAAGGAATGCTCCTATCGGACTTTTGATGGTTCTTTCTGTATCGTTTTAAATGTAGCATCGGACCAACATGCACCGATGGCTTTAAAAGATAAATTTATCGGAACTTTTCGCCGAAGTTAACAAGAATTTCCCTCTCGTACTTGAGACAAGAAGAACTCGCTCTAGAAAATGGGTTATATTATAGTCTGTGCCATAATATTACGCTTATATTGGGCTCATGCAGTTATCACTCTGGTGGGTGGGAAACATGGTATCGGCATCCCATCTCGGCAAGCCTTTCATACAGTCTTGTAAATTTTCTGTCTTGTTAAAAGTAAAAAGGCAAAATATAATAATATTACTTGACTAAGAGGATTATATGTTCTTCATTAATCTTCGTATAAATATATATGTTTGCGTAATATATATTACTATAGAGTTTTCGGATATCAAAAACTGGCCGGAGATGGTCACTCATAAATTAATATATATCATTCAAAGTCCGATTCGGAGGTATTTCGCGAGCACGTTCTTCTCACGCGGAGGAACTCCATGGACGAAAAACATTGATATAAGCGTGCATGCAGGATCTTGTTCTCCGATGAAGATCTACATCTACAGCTCAGCGTGGGAAATCGGTTCCCTTCTTCTGGATAAACCACCCCTTTGCGGGTTATAAAAACTCATACATTAAACACGGACACTGCCAATAGGAGGCTTATAGTGTGACAAACTATGCCTATACGTCTCCAATAGTCTAGTTTTAGCCATACTATTTTTCCGAGCTGTGTCATTTAATTTTCCGACATCTCGGACCGAATGCCTAAGGTACCTCCGTGGTGTTTGCCAACTGGCTGGCAAATGCCGTGAACGAACATATTTGGATGGTGCGGCTCTAGTTTGGTAATCATAAACTCAAGTAATATCCGTGGTTATTTCCTTTTTCATTACTGTTAAGTGACTAGCCACCACTAGCTTTTAAGCTTTTCCATAGCGAAATATAGCCAGCTAAGACGATAAACGGTATCGTAGCAGCTAGCAGCCAAGTTTTCCACATTATTCCGGCAGAGAGGACAATCCGATAGAATGGCACGAATTAATGGTCAGAAACCTTGAACAGTTGAATCTTGTCATAATCAAACCGCCACGCCATATCTCCGCGGCCTATTTGCTATTTTATTTGTCGAATCCCACGTGTCCGCCAAACATTTTTGTTTTGAAACCAGTTAAGTATTTAGAAGAATATTCGAATTAGACAGGTTGTTTTGTGCTAAGATAGCGAGTTTTGTAATGTTGATAAATATCAAGTCGGTTATAACTACTTTACGTATTTAAATCTATAAATATCGATATCTATAGATAAATCGATCAAGACGAGCACGACATCACTTGGTATGAGTAAAAGTCTCGAAATACCCCTACCATAGCTAGATCATTGAAATCAATTGAGATCTCGAGGTTATCAATTGATGCACTATTTGTAGCGGCCGGCTCGGGATGTTGTTGAGGAAAATGTTCGGTTGTGGAGAAAGGTATCCGGTGAACCTCGCGATGATCTTGTTTGATGCTTTCGCTAGCTTCAGTGCCCAGATAACGCGCTAGATATCGCTTTCAAACGTATTGGGTAAAAGTTACTGAAGACAGACTTCTTTCGGTTGAATTCCGATTGTTTAGGGTTAGCCAGGGAAAGTTCATTAAATATTGAGTTCCAACTTCCCGCTAAAATTCGGTAAAACTGAGGAAGGGAGAGGGCTGGTGTTACATGTACAGGTGGGTATCGGCCACTAAGGGTACTCGAATGATGATTTAGTACGTAACACTAGATCGAAAAAAATATAATATGTTAATAACCAAGTAGTTCTCTTGAGAGTATCAGTGCCGTTTGCAACATCCAGAGAGCTTGTGGCAGGAGTTAAATTATAAATGCTGTCAGAGGTACCCAATCATTCAAATATGCTATCACAGAGTTTAGATCTCTTCGTTGCTAGCTGAAAGAACTCGAACTCTACTCGGATTACTGAAGTAATCTGAATATGATTAACATCCTTTCAGCTGCTAAATTGACTCGGAGGTTGATTCAAGGACGGCGGGATCCGGTATCCGACTAGCAGTACAACGGGATTGATTTCGAGCGACAAAATTAGTCTAGTGCGATTATTATTGGGCTTTTCGTGTCGAACACCCCACTGTCAAGGTCGAATCCTAAGCGTCTAACACTAAAATAACTGCAAAGAAATGTACTTGTGTATATCTATTGATTTTGGCTGGCCGTTGGCTCGAGAAAGCCACGAGAAGTAAGAGTTTCGCCTTTACTTACTGTAATTAAGCTGTGGATACCTGGATATAAATTTAATGTAGGAAAAACGTATCGAAATTCCGAGTCTTCAACGAACTGGATATTTGTACTAACATACTAAACACTCAATAACCGAACCCACAGTTTGGGGTCGGGGTTTCTATCCGACACAAGGGAGAGCTGTGTGTTCGAGTGTTCCATGGGTCCAAGCAGACGAATAAACCCATAATGCTTTGGAATTTCGGGGTTCATTCGTTTTAGTGCTAATGATTCATATACTAACACCATTTTTTTTTTGTTAAGAGGACAAACATCTGTTCGATATTTCCCATTTGGGATGTAAATACGATGTTTATTACCGGAGTATTTATCGACATGGCATTAAGTCTCGAAACCCCAAGTGCTAGCTTGGGCCTAAACGCTTGCCTAAACTAATCGGTAGGGATGGCTTATCTTAGACGACACGCATTTAAAGGTTTACTTTTTTTTGGCCTAATTCATTCCAGCTTGCTAGAGCTAGCCCGTTCCGTAGTTAATTTTCACACATCAAGTACTAGTTAAGCTAATTAAGGTGTCAACACGGAATCCGGAAATTGGAAAATTTATACTCAAACGAAATTATACGTACGAAAGAAAACACAAATGAACACCATGTGCTTCAAAGAATTTCCTCTATGGATGGTATATACGGGCTTAATATTGACTAAAGAACTAATGGTCTAGATCCTGGTTGTTTCCGGTTGAAATATTACCCCGAGGATGGAGTAGGATAAATGATATTTGTATAATTCGATCAAATTTGACTGATAGAGGGACAAATCAAAAGCGATTCGCGTATGCATCTTCGGCATGTTTATTTACGAGCTAATTGCCCGAATCGAGAAAACTTTTGTGATATGACGTGGTGTCATCAAATTAAGGTGTTGTTCATTTTTGTGGCTGGGCCCGTGGAATGAGACCATTTTAGGTGAACGCTTTCCGACTTACCCTTACACCGGCACCCCTTCCGAGAATAGGTATACGGGGATAGATATATCTGTTGAGACGACCTGAAATCCTTTTTTGAAGTTTGTAAATCGTAAATACAACCCGCGGAAGGTCTTAAACGTGTGGAGATAAAATCCTGGCTGACTTGGCCAATTGGATTCGTATTGATCTCAATTGATCAATCGGTTAAGATAACTCATCGGAATGTTGATAAGCGATACGAGTGAAACGGGGGATTCCCGGAATTCCGAGGAAATGTAAAAAAAAAAAAGCTAGTTCACGTATCGCAGTCGGAGGGATGCAAGAGATTTGTCTAGAGAGAAAGAGGCTTAGATTGCAGGTCACGTGCACGCTATATGTGGCTCTGCCAAGCGATCTGAGTGCCATTATGCATGATTCGGATACAAATACGCAGGAATATACCTATAGACGAGTTACATGAATATGATACTCAACTATTAGTCATGCCCTGTTGGTTTCTTAGACCCCTTACAGGTTAGCTAAAATCGGCATTGAGAACGCAGATGCGTGGATGTATCCGAGTGTACATGTATACGTACATGTTGGGATACCAACAGTAATGTCCTCGTGTAGCTGAAGGTATATTGACAAGCACAAGCTTGAGGAAAGGATTGGTAAATAATAGGGAGCGAACTCAATTTCCCATCAATCTTTCGAAATATCTGTTCGCTTCGGTGGATTTGGCCGATTAAATCATAAAGTTGCGCCGATATGTCGATACGAGGCGGGGACGCCCCGCCCCCATCTCCTTCCACTGCTTGCTAGAGCAAGCTAAATATACGCATAGACTTCAACATGTATTGTAAGCACATGCATATCAAGTTTCATTCCCCACGTATATTAATGGGTAGAGGGCCGGTAAAGAAATTGCCTAGGAAGTTAGCTACGTTAGCTCGATCATCGATCATTTCGAAAATTAACATTAGTTTGTGCCATAGCTGAAATCAGCCGGTGTGCTAGTATTACTTTTAAAGCTTTTGAAGTCTCACTAAACAGTATTCGTGGGGTTACAATTGTCGCAAGGAATAACTGAAACTCCGCAGTTACATCCAGCAGAATCTGTACTAGTGAATAATCAATTATAATTATAATATACAATCAGTATGTAGATGCGTTAAATTGTGATTAGTCTATGGTCATATATGCTACCAGATGGTATTGGTATCATGAGCCTCGCTTTTCGCCGTCTTTCACTCAACGCTTGTGCAAAAGCAGAACGAGCCACGCATGTATCCTAGAAAATCATGGAAATCTCTGGTGCTTTTGAATTCAATGAACCAACTGAAATAGATAGCATATGAACCTACAGTAATGAGCGGCTTTTGAATCCGGGTTTTCCTTCCGGCAGCGGTCACTGATATCTCGATGACAAAAATATGTATGGCTATATATGGCATTAACTCTTACCAAACCTCAGAGGGCAGCATGAAACTGAGCTTGCAACGTGGGTATTTCGAACCGGCTTGCAGAAGCGAAATTCTTCCTCGCTATACGGGCGAAACTACCAAGTTTGCCTCACAATTACGGATCATTCAGCCGAGATATGACCTTTTTTGACATCGAGGTGGAGCTCAAAACGATATTTGATCGAGATCAATATCTATTTCTTTCTCATTGAAGTCCTATAAATTCGAAAATATTTTAAAATGCGGTACCTTGCAACAATTCGAGCAGGGGGTCGTTCCCATATCCGCCATGCTTCCACACCAAGTCCACAATACGAGCTTCTTACCTCGGAATTTTTATATTTACATTGATTACATATATATATATATAAATATTTAGGTTCGGAGATATCCGTTTGCATAAGACTGGCGAAATTTCTGAATGATAGCTATGGATACTGCGGCACTTGACCCTTACATGTCCTCGATGTTTACTATTCAAAAGAATAGACATGCTTGTGATAGGTGCCAAGCACATAAGTTATCTTGCAAGCGAGAGACGGCTCGTGGACCTTGTATTCGATGTTCTAGAGCGAACACACGATGTTATATCACACCAAAGTTGAAAAAATCTCTAGGGATTAAGCGCCTCTTTTTACCTAACATAAACGATCGAAGACAAACATTGCAAAGGAAATTAGAAGTCGACAGCCCGTCGTTCAAAACAAACACGCATTTGCAATTAGCGAACTATAGCTTTGTGAGTTGTAAAAACTATAAATTCTACGCGATTCTGGCTCAATTAGTCGTCGCAGATATCGTTTCTAATAATATGCTTTAGCCGCCTCGTAGCTTTTCTGTCGATTTCACAGAAGCTGCCTTCAATAATGAAATTACAGCTCCAAATAGCGCAGAGCAGATATCCCCCGACACGTTGGACTTGAATTCTATGTTAGGATTCGATTTAAACTATATAAGCCCAGATCAAATACAATACATTGATCCTGGGCCATTAAGTTCGCATGATGGGGTCGGCATCGTTCATAACATGCAATCGGAGGCTGCTGGTTTGCATCATCCTCACGCTGTAGCAGAAACTATAGACCCGTCATTCACTACTCCAATCCAAAGTGATGGTTTCTGGAATAATACGAACCCCTCACTCAATACAGGTATATCGCTACTGGAAGATAGCTCAAACCCATATCACTCGGAACAAGATAGCGAAGAACAATCACTAATATCTTCCGAGTGGATAAATACCGTCACTGGGCTTAACGCGAGACTTTATAGCCAATATAAGGCGAGCAAGCCAAGTCGGAATAAAGCTAGGCGATGTGGAAGATCTGGTACCGTTAGCAGGCAGGCTTTCAAAGGGCCCTTCCCTGTGGACCAGACCTTCGTATTGTCTCAGCAGTTGTTAGATATATACAACCAAGTTCAGCCTTCTACTGGGCATGGTTATTCATTCTCTACAAAAGTTTCCACTGAGGACACTCCTTTGAACGAAATAGCCAACAGGCCAACAGTACCAACTCAGAATATGAATCAATTTGAAGAGATGCCACAACATCTCCCTATCCCACAGGACTCTGGTTCATTGTTACTGCTTCTGTCATGTCGAGTGAGATTATTGTACTTATATCAGAACCTCTTAACGCATATTCAGGACAATATCCGCGAAGGAAAGTCATCCCAACCCTACGAGCCACCTAGCCGTGGCCAAATACATGCTCTCAGAATGGGTGAATTTTCACTTGAAGCCTCGCCAAAGCTACAAGCCGCTATAGCTCTCCAAGCCATGGAATATTTCCTCGGCCATTTGCAAGAGGAAGGCCCTGCAGAGGCCAAAAGCTTTTCTATCGGCCCCATACAGAATTCTAGCGAGATATTACAAGATCACATAGCAGAGATCACACTCCGAGAGATTCAAAACCTTGAAATTGAAACTTTAGTGGCAATTAGAAGTGTTAAATCTTTGGTTTCATGATAGGAAGACTCCGAAATTCTGATTTACAAGGCAAGTTACTCAGTATTTGGGAAGAGCACAGTGTTTGCTTCAGCATGCCATGTTGCTATTTTGCTTACAATATCAAGGAAGTGAATAGATTGCTAAAAGAATGCGCTATGGGTAGAATGGGATCGGATTGACGACAAACAGAATGATTCTAGAGAAACAGTTATTCAGAGATAAAGATTTATTGCAACTGTAGAGTTGGATTTGACATATTTATGTTGCTTACTTAGGTACGCGTATCTATGTACATGGATATGTCATTTTGATCAGTTCATTGACAAACACCAGCCACTACAAATAAATATTCCATAACTCAACATAAGTTCGATTTATGAAAATTAAATGAATTCAATGAACTAATTACTGCTATACATACAGTGGGTTTACACAATCTGACGATGGGAAGATGCAACAAGGTTTTCTTGGTATTTTATTGTACCGTTCGAGAAGTGCACACAGCCGCCAATCATGTAAGTATTTCGAAGCTGCACATCTGGACGTTTATATGTACTTAAACTGGTCTCGCGTCGTACCTAGACTTAAACTTAAAAATCTAACCACCAAAACCGCCTAGACCGCGGTATACTACATAGTCAGGCGTTAATATTGGATATGATTCTATCTCGATCTCGATGATTCGTACTTACCCCGCCATCAACGACAAGGTTTGACCCAGTCGTGTAGCTTGCGGCATCGCTAGCAAGGTACACATAAGCTCCTTTGATTTCGGAAACACTACCCTCTCGCCTGTAAAATTTATAGAACCGTTTAGCCGGCGGTGCGAGCTTACTAAAAGCAAAGAAGACATAATATCCTACAGAAATATGCCTTCGAGAAATTCTATACATACCCCATTGGTGTGTTCCCTTTCCATAAATTTCTCATAAAGTCTGGAGCTTGGTCAAGCATCTCCGTCGTAATATATCCGGGACTAACGCAATTTGCGCGCGCAAACTGGTTCCATTCCACGGCTAAACACTTCATAAAGTGGATAAGAGCTGCTTTAGAGACCCCGTACGGCGTCCCCGCCTGTGGCATTAATTGTCGCATCCCAGAAATACTTGTGGTTGCGATAAAGGACCCTTGAGTGTAGTTCTCTAGCTTCGAACCGCTTAAGTTTGTTCCTGTTAGACCCTGACGTCTAAAATGGCTACCAGCTGCCTTTGCGGCCAGGTAGATACTGATAAAGTTGATGTCGAAAAGCTCCTTGAATTGGTCAGTGGTGCTATCGATGATACAGCCATTGAGCCATGGGATACCAGCATTCGCAACAAATATATCGAGACGGCCGTTGAGGTCGTTCACAGCCTCATCAACAGCTTCCTTGACCGACTTCTCATCTGTGATATTCACTTGATAGGCTTTGCAGGTCACGCCATAACTTTCAGAAATGTGTGCAGCTTTCTCGACCGCAGTCTTGCTTGACTTATACCATAGAGCTACGTTAGCACCTGCTTCAGCGAATGCTTCCACAACCGCGTAGCCAATTCCTAGATTCGTAACCTTAGTACTCAATTTTTTAAACACAGCAGGAAATTTTGAGGAAAATCACCAGCTCCAGCCCCGGTAACAATCGCAGTCCGGCCTTTCAACGACAACAACGGGGACAGTTTCATATCTGCCTTTGGCTTTTGGGTATTATTGTGCTGGAAAGTAGAATCATGTTGTCCCGGAAGCATGAGTTTCTCCATTGCGATTAACTGATCTAGGCCTGCGCTGCTTCAGTGGCTCGAATAGCTTCGGTCTCGCGGTGAGTAACCTGGGTACTAGTGGTTCGTGAAGTCGTTCGTTTGCGCTATAATTTGAAGGAGTTGCTGTGTTGTGTTTTTTGGTCTGATTTGAAATGTTGCCCACAAGCACGAATTGTCTGATTGCACTGGTTGGTTTAAAACCAGGTGTTTTATAGATTTAAATTTAACCAGCTACATGGTTCAACAAGTAGTCTCAAGCGCGGGTGGATCAACAAATACGAGCAGTTCGACTTTGGGAGTATACTTATGCTTTTTTTTCCCTTTTTTAGCATGTATATACGGTAGGTGTGCATGTGCGATGAGCAAGGGATACTTCGCATGGTTAATGGTACATACGTACAGCTAAGTCTATCGATACCGCTGTTTGTGACCACCGAATAATATTATAATCTGTCAATTATATCGCGATTTACTTTAATTTCTAAACCTCTTTAGGATATCGCTTTTGTTTCGAGTATCATACGATTAGTTGGCTGTACATCTACTGTTACTCTTCAGAAGGGAAAAAGAAAATACAAAATATTTTAGTATGGCAATACTAATATTTTGGAAACCCCCCCCCCCCCCCCGGGGGGGGGNGGGGCGGGTTATCAATAGAAAAATACAAAATATACTGTTATAGTACGAGTTACCTCCTGTAGCTATAGGCTCCTGTAAGGCCTCCTTTGAGGCCTCTTAGGAGGGGTCCGATTTGGAAGGCTCAGGTAGCCTCTATGTACAATTTAGGTAATCGCACCCCCAGACTACTAGCTAGGAACCTCATCTACTCCCACGAGCGTAAATTAATCTGTTTTGGTTGACTTGGCTCAGCGGCCTGCAATGTAACATATACCAACAACCTCAATACAAATTTTAAAAAGAAATTAGCCCAACTCGAACTCAGTTAAGCTTTCTCTGAGTCTGCTAATAGCTAATCTAATTGCTTCAAGTTTACTTCAAGTTGATTAATATAATTAATATAATTATTAATTACTTAAGTAGTTACCAGTAAATTCAACTCGAAGTTAATTGGCTAATTAGCGCTAGTTTAATAGAACTAACTTTATAATTAATAGTACTAATTGAAGTCATCATGATCAAATTTATTTAAAACTTCAAGTTAGATAATAAAAATACTAGTATCACTTATAATATTCTTTATTTTACTAGTATTTATTAATAATATTGTTTATAAACATGTTTGATTCAAGTTCAAGATAAAATACAATATAGAAACACTTAGAAATCGGATTTTAAATTTTTAATAAATACTATTACCTAAATATTAATGTTTATATTAGTAAAAGATACCATGTTTATACAATTATGGTTTCTGGTATTTACTTATAGTTATTAATAAGTTTAACTTCTTATAGATTCTATTTACAGTCATACTAGTAGGCTCAGGCTGAAAATTTTTTATTTTTTTTATCTTTGCGACGCGCGACGCGTGAATATTCCAACGCGAACGCGAACGCTTGTACACATATCAATTTGAAATTTTTGACACGAGCCAGCCGTGAGCCAGCCGTGAGCCAGCCGTGAAACCGTGATAATCTTATCTTAGGTCCGTGCCATCCGTGCGTGGTCCTCCAGGCAGCTCCAAGATAATCTAAAAAAGTTTTAAATTAAATTAAATTACATTATGGATCCGTACATACCGTGGATCCGCGATATCCGTGATTTGGATCCATGAATCGTGATATCAATGGCGATTTGGGCCGTGATATCGATAATGATAATGATATCACCGTTTTTTGGTACCACTTTGTAGCGCTGTTTTCACGGAGATCAAGTTGCTTTTCTTTTATTAAATAAATAAATAAATATACAAATCAGCTATTTTTATCAGCTATTTTTATCGGTGAAGCGATTTGGCAGTTTTGATCAATTATTTTAGTTTTTTTTTTTTTTTTGATTGGCCAGGTTTTTTGATAGGGTGCTGGTGATCTTACAATAATATATCTTTAGAAAAATCAATGCATCCTCACAGCCTGAGTGCACACGTATACACCAAACATCCTCCCGACTTGAATGATCTATATTTTTTGTTGATGCGATTTAATTAAACTATTTAGTTTAGTTAATACCAACCAAGCTATTTTGCTAGCAATTTTTATTAAAATTTATATGATAGTTGTTATATTTTGCATTTTCTTATAATATTATAATTTATAATATTTATTCATCGCTGGAAAATTAAAGAGGGGGGTTTCGAAAATATTGCTGTATTTAGTCTCCCGAATTTTTTAAGTCGTTAACTCGCGTCGCCTCGAATCGGCGGTTTCTAAACTTGACCACGCTAATATTTGCCATCTGAATGATAAAGTATACCAGCCTTTTCGGTGTTCCCTTTCGACGAATAGGTAAAAATGTTCCGTAATCCCGGGGCAGCTGTTGACCCAAAAGCCAAGCTTCTAAGGGGGAAAAAAAGAAAGAAAGAAAGAAAGAGAGAAAGAAGAAGAGCCTAAGTAGATGGGAAAAAAACTTTAGCCGTTTCTAATCGGTGAATTTGTTACTAAAAGTCCAAGGCACCAGAAGCTACCCCCGATCTTCCGAATCCACCAAGAACCCGAATTTTGTAGAGATCATGTCCGACTTGCAGGACCAAATATGCGTATGTTTCTCTCTTTTGAAAATATTCATCTTTCGAGCTATCCTCAAGGTATAATGCAAACCTTTTATCCCAATTATATTATCAGGGGCTTTTAAGTTATACTTGGAGTGAACTCCTAATTTATATCCCCTACATCAAAAGAAATGACATCAAACGCCGTGATAACCCCAAAAAATTTGGTCGAAAGATACCCCCTCATTACTCCTGAGGCCCTGGACCCTAATCAAAAGGAGGTGCATGAGTACTTGACTCACCAAATCGGCCAATTCTTTCAAGGAGCGTATGTTCACCATCTTTTAAGTGCATTATAGAGAATTTGTGATGCGTCTTGATCTCAAATCTGAATAATTCTATGCTAACGAATCGATAAGCTTTACGACCCAGGACTCCAAAACTGAAGCACTCGTCGGACCTTACACGCATTTTCTCTACCTTCCAAGACCTGTTGCATCCGGATATTTTGAAAATGGATTAGCACTAGCTGGAATCCCTGGCTTTCCATTGCAATGCCGTGAGATAGCAATATTGGCCATTGGCGAGCATTTTGCTGCTGTATATGAGCTTTACAGTCATGTTCGAGTAGCTAGAAAAATCGGAGTTTCGGAAATTCAAATCGAAGATGTCTTGAGCGGAAGGCCACCTTCAAATGGCACTGAGCAAGAGCTAGTTTCATGGGAGGTTGCTCGGACACTGGTGACAAAAAAGGGTCCACTTTCACGGGAACTATGGATCCGAACGGAAAAGGCCTTTGGTAAAGCCGGAGCGGGGGCTCTTATTCACTATGCAGGATTCTATGCGTACACATGTGTTCTTCTTAATGGTGCTGCTGTTCCAGTACCCGAGGGCGAGTGCATATGGCCGATACACGAAAAAAAGACGTTAAATGGTGACAGAAAAGCAGGAAGCGAAGGAAATAAAAAGCGGCGACGGGAGAAGATGGAGAAAGAAGAGAATACGAAAAAGCATAAACAGGATTCTCGTGCGATTGTCAGGCGGGATGAAGAGTATATGCATCCTAGATTGAAGCTGAGTAAGCAGGAGAAAAATGCCAACGAAAGAACGCAGACTACAGCTAGTGCAGCCAAGGATGATTCCACACTGCAAATCTCTCATCTTCAAAACGAGGTATAATTAATATAATTTGTGATACTGAAAAATAAATTTCATTAGCCTTTGGCCCCCCTTGGATTATAAACGATTGCTTAATTGTTTTCTTCGCGGAACCATTGGGGATATTTTATTACGTACAGTTTTTACCTGTGATTTAAATCTTGATGTTGCATCAAAACTTAAGCTAATTAAAGTCAAGTCTATAGAGTCTACTAGTATAGGATACTAGAGACATCCGCTGTGAAGTCCGTAAATGATCCATATCTGCTTAATAACTGAGGAAGGATTTCCTTAATAGTATCAATAGCAAGGACAAGCATATATAGATACTCTCTAAATCGCATTCATAATCTAGTGTCAAGGAAGAAAAATATATGATATTGATCGAGTGTAATGAGTTCTTATGTTCGTGCTAGTTACTATAGATTCGTATATAGGAGTTGGCTAAGCTATTTCATATACAGAGAGGCAATATTTTTCTATTCCTCGAGAGGATCTTCCGAAACAAAAATTCTCCGCCCCCCTAATGATCTAATGGGCCTCCAGCTTAAAATCACGGACATGGGTTTTCACAACCTCATCGTTTTCGATAACGGTGTAGTCATACCCAATCGTCATGATCGTGGTGTTGTGGTCCACAAACTTTTCCTCGTCAACCCACAAAGTTTTCTGGTAGTAATCGTCGGCAAAGGCATCAAAGAAGTCTTTCATTTTATGGACATGAAAGTCGGCAATACCGTCAAAATCAGCAACGCGCCAGCCAATCGTATCGGAAAGATTTTTGACTTCACGTCTATCGACATGCATCTGAAAGAGTATTAGCAAAATTATCGCAAATTAAAATGCGTAGATGCGAAAACACAGTATTATACCTGAACGTATCTAAGCAGTCCAAACTTTTTCATCCATTCCGTGCATAGTGGGCCGTGATTGTTTGCCCAGTAGTCGTGGAATTGTTCATCGGAGAGTGTAGGATTCTTCTTAAAGCAGACGCTAACACGAATGTATGGCTCAGTGCTCATGATTGCTAGGAAGAAATATCTTCTTGGTAGAAGGTTATTCAATAAAATGGAGAGAGTAACGGATTTTGTTCTGAGGGATTCAGGATGTCTTATTGATGGATGCTCGGGGGGGCCGGTCGTATAATAGGTCATTTTATACCTCAGCCGGTTCAGTTCAAGCCATGGAGAAAAGTCGACGGTGACGACTCATCTAACGCCCTTAGGTACATTTGTGTTGTTATGGTGTAATACCGAATCCGGTAATATGGCTCTATGTGGCAAGAATACCGACGATCTTCGTTTAGTCTGGGGATCTTCGTTGTGCAGGTGTTGCGTCCCCAGACTAATCTTAGCTTAGGAGAATGCTTGAGGATTCTCGGCCGGTACCGGTTCGACTCTCTGCTATTCAAACTCTCCAAATTGAATCGGACACGCTAGTCTAGGACTCCACCAGAGACGCTACCTGTGAAGTTGTTACCACAACGGCTTAACACAAGATGGGTGCCGGAGGCAGCACATAACCCTTCCTGAAAGGCAGAACTGACGCTCCTGATGCCACTGCAGCTGCACTTAGCTGCCTTTCAGTCCCCCTTGTTATTCTGCGATGACGAGGCTTATAGTTAATGTCTTTTGCTCACCTATTCATACTCTGAGAAAGACTGAAAGGAAGACTATAGCTAATTAACTAACTAGTTAGCTATTACTGGTCTTTCAATCTTTCCAAACTACGCTTATTTAAGAACTGAGAGACTAATTAGAATTAGCTGATATCATAATTTGACTATTATATCATAAAAAATTAAAGCAATTATTACTTAATTAGGAGGTAGGAGCTTAGTATTTTAATCTAACAGAAAAGATTGATTTTTTCTACAGTGAGCCTATACAACAGTGGTGGTGGGGCTTAGCAGGGTGGGACTTCCCGCGGATTAATAAGTCCCCTAAGCTCCTTTCGGTCAGGGCATATTTGGTCCGCCACGTGTATCATAAACATAAACATGTAATCACCCATATGCATGGCTACTGGAGCCTCATCGTGATTCGATGCATCAACCGTTTGAGGCTACCCCACTCCCAATGGCACGGTATTTTAAAATGTAACATCCGCGACGGATTTCCGCATCAGGGGATGTGCTTAAATTGGTGCCAGTTGGACGCCTGCCAACGTCGGACAAAATCACGAAATTCCGAGCGACGGTTCGAAGTGGTGCTCAGATATGGTAAGATCACCCAATCGCCAATCCATTGCACTTACCCTTGGCTTCGTACGATTATCATGCCAGCCACTGTGATGAAATCGCACGCCACATGCGTATCTGCGTATCGTAGAATTGTGCTAATCCAGTTTCTTGGGGCTTCCTGGCTACGAGAGTAGAGCTTCCTATAACGGTCAACTCTCGAATCAATGAATTCGTTACGCGGAACCATCCAGCATGCAACATCCCCATTCGTTGACGTTTGAGTGCTCCGATTTTTCGGGATACATATGCCCTTGTGTCGTATATATATTCGTGAATTAGGTGTATTAATTGTGTTGAACTCACATTCCAGCCCCGCCAATGCGCCTTCATGTACCCAGGATAGGCTTGCAGGTTCTTCATCTATTTACTAACTTTTTTAGCCTCTGTTATTAGCCTGTATTTTCTTGCAAAGGTACTACTTGCTTAAGTAAGTAAGTATCTAATAATATTTTTATTATTAATTCAACTCATTATCTGAAGTGTGATAGATAAATAACGTCGAAGAAGGTTTAAATCTCTTCAAAGAATCAGAAAAGCTACTCGGAGGCTCTTCGGATCCTTTAGACAAGGCATCGAAATATCTAAATATTAAATATTTTTTCAATCAATACTCGCAAAATATAAGCTCACAGCCGCATTCAAGATTTTTAATATCTCATTCGCCATTTTGGCACTCTATTATCTTGATAGAATGCGTTTCTTGTGTCTCCATGGTCTTGGCACTAACAGCAAGGTATGTTCTCTCTACACTCAATGTGGATATTTTAAATATCGCTAATAAGACGCGCAACGAACCTTGAAGGTCTTTGAGACCCAGACAGGTGGGCACTAGGCTAGCATTACATTTGTGAGTAGCGCTGATATATAATGGAGAGTAATAATAGCAGTCATAAGGGCAGAGCTAGGGGACGAACACACATATGAATTTGTGGATGGAACGGTTCCATGGGCTAAGGCGCCAGGCAAGTCTCGCTCAAAAGATTCGACAAGAAGGACAAACCAAGATATAATATACATATATACTTACTTTATTTAACGAGAATTTGCATCATAACTTGTAGAGCTGGGAGACTTGTTCTCTGATGATGATCGGTACCTCGCTTACTACGACCCTTACAATGCTGAGAGCATGCTTAGGGCCTTGCATCAGCTAGAAGAGTATGTACAACAAGAGGGACCCTTCGATGGGGTTATGGGATTCTCCCATGGGTGTGCGCTTTCTTCAACGTTACTTCTAGGCCGAGCTTCCGAAAAAGGGCAATGGCAAAACCCGTTCAAGTGTGCAATTTTCTTGGCTGCCGGAGGGCCTGTAAGCTGGGCTGCCCTCCACAATGGAGAGGTTATTTGGTTGGATAAATCTTATGCCAAATCTCAGATTTCTATTCCCACGGCCCATATTTGGGCACTAAATGATAAATGGGGGCCTTCAATGAGTGCTGTTCTGGAGCAACTTTGTATTCCGCAGGTCCGCCATAGCCACGTTCACAATGAAGGACACACTGTACCTGGTAGGCGATCACCAGAAACATTGCGTGCCGCAATGAAAGCTATCCGCCGTACAATACAGGAGATGGAATCTGTATGCTAGGATGTCACAACTCCTTGTGGCTTAGTGTTCAGTCGATGTGGATAAAAGCTCCCCGGGGGGGTGGCGTTAGAATCTATTTACTTTTATACCATAAACTTAGATAAGGATTCGCAAAAAAAGGCTAAAACAGTTGCTATATGATCTCAAGGACTGGATTGTGCACGGTAGTCTTTTTTTGAAGTTCTCAACAAATTTGACTTCAAGGGTCAAGCTCAATCTTTTCTAGAATTCTGATCCACTATCATTTCCTTTGCTTCTCGGTATTCTTTGCTCTACATTATTTAGCGTGATGATAAAGGAGACGGATTTTATCGGCCGTAACTACTAGCTAATTTATAGTCTATTGCTCTTATCCCATAAGTGAATTTTCCGGATGAATTTAGGTAGTCATAACCAATTAAATGCCAATCTTCATATTTATGGCTATAGGGAGTATATCTTGGATTCGGTATCCCATGTTTTTTCGGTAGATAAAAACGCTGGGGTGACTCTGAATGCAATGTGGAGATTATAGAAGGATGATTTCGGTAACTGGAACGATCTGAACTAGCTCAGGGGCGCTAGCTCACGAATTTAGTGGCAAGAATCCGAAATAAAATGTGCACAGATTAGTGGAGTTGTACATGTACATTCTACCAAACTAGTACCTTTTAGCCGATTGCGATTTTATAATATTCGACCTACCAGTCTTTACGTAGCTTGGTAGTTACTTAAGTAGGTTCTAAATGCTTTATAGGATATAGTGGAGAATACGCCAAACATATCTTCGGTCTGCCCGACTAAGCTTTTATTAATGTGGATCATTAAACAGGGTATCCGGCTATTGGCTACTCTTAATCTAACTATCCGTTTGCTAAAGATTGGCCGGAGAAGTCGGAAATATGGACAAGTTATACAGGTATTAATCACTTGAGTATCCAATAATTAGGCCAAAATTTGCAAAATGATCTTTGGAACTAGGTCTGATCTTGCCATATGTGCATATATGCGAAACGTACAGTATTGTGCGTCAAACTAAGGACATTTAGAAATTTAGATTTCACATATTACACATTTACAAGTTGAGATATCTGATGTGGGATGTGGCTGTATGGCTGTAACCATACCATAGATTATTTAGTAGTTCCTCCCCTGATATTTCTTAATAAAGATAAGGATCGCAAATCAAACCACAAATGTAGGAAACTAAAGAGAGTATTCACCGGAGTTTGAAGTAACCTTTTCGAAGATTGGGCATGAGCCAGGTCTTGACTCTTCAGAACTTTATGTATTCCATTTTACACCTGTATTCAATATATTGCAATATATTTTGCAATATATCTAGAATTCTAGCGAAATTACAGGGGATCCGGAGAAGAGACTCATGATATTGATCGTGCGAGCTTGAATATTTACCTTATAAGCTTATATAAGTACAATCAAATTGGACCCAAATTCTTCATGCTTGAGGATACATAGAGCTATTATAACACCTTCGTCCCTTCACTTTGTTTTCTCATCACATTGCTACAACGAGACCAATTACTACCCAATTTTTGCTCTTTTTCTCGAACTCAACAATAGGCAACGTGTTAACGTCACAACGCCACACTATCCACCTGGGTCTTGATCACAGCATATCAAAATGGCGCAGACACGATCCACGACATCAGAGCCCTTGGCTATTATAGGTTTCTCTTTCAAATTCCCTTCTGGAATTGAAAGCTCTGAGTCATTTTGGAATATGATGATGCAAGGGAACACCGGTCTTTCAGAAATACCAGAGGATCGTCTGAACCTACAAGCATTCTTGGATATTTCCGGAAATCAATCCGAAGCAGATCAAGTAAGTTATGTCGATGGATTGATTAAATAAGTCTCTACTTTCAATCAGTATAGAAGAACGATAGTTTTCTTCACCCCGCTTGAGCAACGAATTCTATCCTTCAATGAGAAGCATGCTAAGGCTTAAGGAGACCAATTTAATTCATGAGAGAAAACTAATTTTAACCTAACGACAGGGTAAAAGACCGAAGGGGTACTTCCTGCACTCTCGAATTGACGAGTTTGATGCTCCTTTTTTCTCGATAACTGCAGAGGAAGCAATGGCCATGGATCCCCAACAGCGTTTACTCCTCGAAACAACATATCACGCTTTTGAGAATGGTAATAAAGTCCCAATTTATTACCCTGATTCGACATATCTTTAGCCAACTTGTATGATCGATTTACATCGGACTCTAACGTAGCTAACAGATGTTTCATTTTAGCTGGCGTACCGTTAAGCAAAGTTCATGGGAGCAAAACTTCAGTCCACGTAGGATGTCTCTCTTACGACTACCGACTTGCCATTTCTCGCGATGCGGAGAGGGCAACCAAGTATTCTGTTACTGGGACAGAAGTCAGTATCCTCGCCAATAGGTTGAGTTGGTACTTCAACTTGAAGGGACCTAGCATATCCGTCGAAACCGCTTGCTCTAGCAGCTTGGTCGCGTTAGATTTAGCAAGCCAGCTTCTAAGAAGTCGAGATACAGACATGGTAATTATCGTTTCCTCAGGAACAAGTAAATCCTTCTACCTCTTAATGCAAATGGAACACGGTGTCGCTGTAGAGTTCTAGAGAAATTCAACAACTTCTAGACTCAACAAAATTTAAAACACACGATTGTTTGGTCCGATATTTTGCGCAGTCGATGTTCATAAGATGAAATGAAGAGCGCTAATTTGGTAAATATATTGAATTCACAGGCAGTCGTAGCAGGCACGAGCTTAATCCTTATGCCCGATTTGTTTCTATATTTAGATAATATGGGCTTCCTTTCTCCGAATAGCCGGTGCCATAGTTTCGATTCTCGCGCAAATGGCTACGCTCGTTCAGAAGGCCTTGGCGTTATCCTCATCAAACGGCTCGACGACGCTATCCGAGACAGAGATATGATCCGTGCAGTCATCCGCTCCACAGGTAGCAATTCCGATGGATATACACCAGGAATTACTCAACCTAGCGAAGCATCCCAATTAGCACTGATTCGAGATACATATGCAAAAGCTGGTCTCTCTATGGAACCAACTAGATTTTGTGAAGCGCATGGAACAGGAACGCTTCTTGGAGATCCTATTGAATCAAATGCCATTGGTGCTGCGTTCCGGTCTTCGCGGTATACTAATGATCCACTCTATATGTAAATGGCCTTCTATAGTCGCAAGTTTCAGATCTGTAGAGCGCTAATGAATCATTTGACAGTGGCGCAAGTAAAGCGAACATCGGCCATCTGGAAGCCGCCAGCGGAATTGTGGGTATAATCAAATCAATTCTCATCCTTGAACGTGGTATCATACCCCCAATTGCGGACCTCGTTGAACTCAACCCTAATATTGATGATATGCACTATAGACTGAGGGTAAGTATCAATCACCTATATTTGGACAGAAGCGGCATGGCCCATTAAATATTTCTACAACATTTAACCCTTCGGACAGGCAAAGCTAATATCTCCACTATAGTTCCCTAAAAAGGCTGTGCGGTGGCCTGGAGATGGCCTACGCCGAGCATCAGTAAATTCCTTCGGGTTTGGTGGAACGAACGCTCATGTGGTCCTTGACGATGCCCGCGGATATCTTGCCGAAAGAGGGCTTACCACAAAGGCTAATTATATTTCCCCTGACGAGACCCCAAGCATTCATCCGCATTCGGATGAAGGTTCTCAAGATAGGCCATATCTCTTGACTCTATCAGCAGCGGACCGTAAGGGTATACAGCGATTAGGGAGTACTTACGCCAACTATTTCAGTATTGAGGATATGACAAAGTATCCCAATATTTGCCACCGATTAGCTTTCACATTGAACAATCGTCGAACTTCACTATCTTGGAGATCTTATGCGATTGCTAAATCAGCAGGGACACTAGTTTCTGCCATGAATGAATTATCTATTCCCAAACATCCTTCAGGCAATAAAAATCCCAAAGTTGCCTTCGTTTTTACTGGCCAAGGCGCTCAATGGCCAAGAATGGGGGTGGAGTTGATGCAATATCCTGCATTCGCAGAAAGCATTCGCCAGTCATCGAAGTATCTCGAGGCTCTCGACTGCTCCTGGAAATTGATCGAAGAGATGCACAAAGACAGCTCAATCTCTCGCATGAATGAACCAGAAATTAGCCAGCCTATCAGCTGTGCACTTCAAATTGCTTTAGTAGATCTCCTAGAGAGGGCAAACATCAGGCCTTCCATTGTGCTTGGGCATTCCTCAGGAGAAGTTGCTGCCGCGTAAGTAACCTTTACTTTGCATAGTTTATAATACTGAGAGTCAAAAAGATTATTATCAGCTTACCTATCCCTGTATTGATAATCAATGCTCCTTTAGGTACTGCAAGGGTGCACTTTCACACTATAGCGCGATCAAAGTCGCTTATTATCGAGGGATGGGTGGTGCAGCAGCATCTAGAGATGAGAAGAAACGGACAATGATGAGTGTTGGGCTATCCGAAGATGAAGCTATTGCTGTGATGAAGGATATATCGGAAACTTACAACGATATCCACATAGCCTGCATCAATAGCCCGAGCAATGTTACACTTGCAGGCGACGAAACTCACCTCGATGCACTGCAAGCTATCCTACACTTCAAGGGAACCTTTGCCCGGAAGCTAAAAGTATCTTGCGCATACCATTCCCCACACATGATACCAATCGCAAAGGAGTATTTTTCCCGGGCTGGAACGCTTGAGGCAAGATACAAGGCAGATATCTTGGCTACTAAGTATATACCTATGATATCATATCTCGATGGAAATGAAGTTTCGAACGAACGGCTGCTAAGCCTAGAGTATTGGATCACGAACATGTGTTCTGCAGTACGATTTCCGGACAATGTCTCTGCGATAGATCGTCTAGCCTCTCTAGCGAACGGTCGAAAAAGGCTCGATTTGAGCCACAAAAAGGGCGTACGAATCACCAATATTCTTGAAGTTGGACCCCATAGCGCTTTGAAGGGTCCACTTAGAGAGATAATGAAAGGTTTTAATTTCGCACGAGATGTCGACTACGAATCGGTTCTCCTTCGCGGGAACTCGGGGATTGAATCTTTGCTAAGGGCAGCCGGTAGTTTGTATTGCTCTGGATTCAAACCGGATATCGCCTACTTGAATAGCGATGACGAAAATAACGTCCAAAAAGTGACTCCTCTCGTTGACCTTCCTCCGTATCCATTTGCCCACACCCGTACATACTGGAACGAGAGTAGAAGGAGTAAGGCCGAGCGTCTACGATCATGCAGGCCCAACGAACTCTTAGGAAATCCTTCTCCAGATTGGCATCCCTTCTCTGCTACTTGGCGCAACTTTTTGAGCCGTTCGAGATCCGAATGGCTTGAAGATCATACCATTAACGACGCCGTTCTATACCCCGGAGCAGGGATGCTAACCATGGCAATCGAAGCCATGAACCAGTACGCTCGAGGGACTTTGGAAGTAACTCCAAGGGCGTTTTCACTGAAACAAATCGAATTCATATCTGCCATTCAGATCCCCGAGGCAACTGTGGATCTGGAGGTCCAGATACTTTTGAGACCTATTGAAGAGGGGGAAATCAAGCTAGGATGGTTTGAATTCGAAGTCTTCTCAAGTGATAATGGAAAATGGAGGAAGAGTTGTAAAGGATTGATCCTGGTCGAAGTAGACGATTCCAAGCATAAGATCACAATCTCTCCAAGCCTAGACAACACCCCCAACCAGAATACAAATATCGCTCTTGAAGATGGTCAGTTTTCAAGCAGTAGCTCTTCTGTACCAGGGTCACCCCAAGTCTTTAGCGATAAAGAAAGTATCGGGACTGCATCTTCTTCACCGGTGACGCCAACGCATCATATCAAGTCAAATGAAGAATGCACTGCACCTGATACTAACAGGGGCTTCTCCATTGCATCTTCATTTGAGAGCTTATCAACCCAACGATTTTTGGAGATAATTCGCGAAGCTGGTTACCAATACGGCCCCTCATTTCAGAGAATCGATTATATTCAATTCAAAGCCCCCGGAGAAGTTTGGGCCACCGTTAGTGCTTATGAGCAAGGTAGCTCAAATTCGCATCGCGGACACGGTACACGTATGATCGACACCGCAAATATAATCCATCCGGCAACTTTGGACGCCTTCTTTCAACTACCTCTCGCTAATATTCTGCGAGACCATCCCAAGATGCCAACAATGATACCATCCAAGATAAAAACGTTGTGGGTTTCGGGGACGGGACTCCGGAGTGACTCAAAACCTCTCCTCACAGTTGCCTGGCATAACTTTTCTGGGTACCGCGGAAGTGAACACACTGTTTCTGCTGTGGACTCCAATAATAGGATAAAAGTTGAGATTACAGGTTACGAAATGGCTAGGGTATCTGGAGGGGAAGGAGAGTTGGAAGAAATATCTCTATACGATCTGCATCATTGTTGGAAGTTCAAGTGGGAGCATGTAGCACTTCCGCAAAATGATCCTGCAAACTCGGATTCCCGCCTAATTGAGGTGCACGTCCATAACCCAGATTCCTCGACTATGAAACTTGCGAATGCCCTCAAGAGCAAATTAGAAACAAACGCTATGACCACCTGCAGGATCAAATTTTCAGCTAGAGATCTCAACGACTCCGCCAATGTTAGAATAGTTCTCTGGGACTTGAACAAAGAATCAATTCTTTCTAACATGGATGAAGAAAGACTTCAAATGATTCAAAGGGCTCTGAATACTTCAAATAATGTTCTGTGGATTCAAACATCGGACTATAAGTCAGTCGAGTTTGCTTCTCAACATTTAGTCGACGGCCTATCCCGAGTTGTACGTCAAGAACATAGCATGGCAAGTTTTGCAACTTTATCCCTGTCAACATCGCGAAGTACAATTCCGAGTCGGGTAGAGGCTATTTCCCGAGTTTGCCAGATCTTACTCTCCGAGACCGACAGTCTCAATTTACCGCAGACATTCAGGGAAACAAATACAGGGGAGATTGAATATTATCGCTTGATCGAGGCGGCTGAGTTAACAAAGAAGATTCAGTCGGCCAGGTTGATCTCAGTTCCCTCAAAAACAACTTGGGGTGAATGCAAACCTCTCAAGCTTGCAGTCGGGTCACCCGGCGTGCTCGACACCATTCATTTTGTGGAAGATCTCGATAACTATGGGGAGCGGAGTCTTGACGACAATGAAGTGGAGGTAGAGGTTAAAGCTGCTGGCGTAAACTTCAAGGATTGTTTGATTGCGCTTGGAGCGCTAAATGAAAACAAAATCGGGAGCGAAATATCTGGTATTGTAAGACGGATAGGTCGTGATATAGAAGGTCATAAACTTGTACCCGGTGATAGAGTTTGCGGCTTCGCTGGGGATGGATATCGAACCCTTTACCGAACCCAGGGATCAAGTCTTTCACGCATCTCGAGATCAACGCTGCTTTCAGATATCGATGCTGCCTCTATTCCGGTGAATTTTGCAACCGCGTGGCATGCCCTCAAGCACGTTGCTCGTCTGGGGTCTGGCGAGAGAATTCTTATTCACTCTGGAGCTGGAGGAACGGGCCAAGCCGCAATTCAAATTGCACAGTACCTCGGAGCAATCATATTTACAACCGTCAGCACCCAGGAGAAGAGGGATCTGCTTACCACAAAGTACAAAATACCCTCCGACCACATCTTCAATAGCCGCGATACGAAATTCGCGACCGAGATCAAACGTATGGTGGGCAGTGTTGATGTTATCCTTAATTCTTTGTCTGGAGATGCTCTGTTTAGTTCCTGGGAATGTATGGCTCCATTTGGTCGTTTCGTCGAAATTGGGAAAAAAGATATACAATCCCAAGGCCGGTTACCAATGGCACAATTCGAGAAAAATATTTCTTTCAGTGCCGTGGATCTGGGCCACATGGCTATAGTACGGCCAAAATATGTCGCACACCTGGTTGACGAAGTTTTGGCTGTATTCAATCGCCCCGGAGGCCTCCGAACCGTGTACGAGGTGCAAAAATTCGATATTTCAGAAATAGTAGAAGCATTCCGCCTTATCGGAAGTGGAAAATCCACGGGCAAAATCGTGGTTGAGATGACTCCACAAAGCCAGGTGCTGGCGCTTTTACCTCCAAAGCAGAACTCTCGTTTCTCTCCGACTGCTTCCTACATAATAGCCGGTGGATTAGGAGGTCTCGGTCGTGTGGCAGCCCAGTGGATGGCAGATAGGGGGGCAAAACATCTCATTCTACTATCAAGGTCGGGTCCACGAACAGAAAGTGCAGAGGCGTTCGTTGAAGACCTCAAGGGCATGGGCGTAAACTGTTTAACACCAGCATGCGATATATCAAATCGCAGCCTTCTACAAAAAACGCTTCAATCTCTCCATGTTCCCCCTATCAAGGGATGCATTCAATCAAGCATGGTTCTTCGGGTAAGTTGTCCAGAAGAAATGAATAGATCATCGATTCCTCATGATCAGTGATTGGACTCAAAAAGGCCTATTAACATGATGTGTAGAGCACCCTCTTCGCCGACATGAAACACCCCGAGTGGACGGAAGCGACAGAAGCCAAAGTGGCAGGAAGTTGGAATCTTCACGAGCTTTTACCGAAGGATTTAGATTTCTTTATTCTTCTTTCTTCCGTACAAGCCGTATTTGGGGCTCGAACACAGGCTAACTATAATGCAGCGAATACTTATATGGACGGACTCGCATTACACAGAGTCTCCAGAGGACTCAAAGCAGTATCTGTGATGCTTGGTGTCGTAACCACGGATGGATATTTGGCTGAAGCTGAGCATCAGGATGAAAGAGACCTGCTATTAGCACAGAACACATACCACGGTGTCGAGACCCCTGATTTCCATGCAATGTTGGATTATTACTGTGATAGCAGGATGCCCTTGCTGTCAGTAGAGGAAGCTCAGGTGACCTTCGGTATGAAATTGCTATATGAAAACCCGGACCTGGACCCCCTTGGCACGATCTGGGGGAGAAATCCTATGTTCCAGGCACTTCGTCGTCTCACAGAAGCAGACGGCTCCAAAGTATCGAAAGATTCTGGTAAGAAGGACTTAGCTTCCCTGATGGCCGCAGCCAATACAATAGAAGACGCAGCGAAAGTTGTCATGTCAGCCTTAACAACAAGACTCTCCTCAACGATCGCGGGTATGGACCCCGAGGATATGGATCAAAGCAAACCAATACAAGCCTATGGCGTAGATTCTTTGCAGACCATGGAGCTACGAAGTTGGTTTTTGCGATACTTTAAAGCAGACCTACCTACCTTTAGTATCCTCGGCGCGCCGAGTCTTACTGCTCTGGCCAACTCCATCGTGGAAAAGAGTACTCTTCGGACGAAGTCTTAAAATAGCTAAATTCAGTTAGAGTATATTAGTATTACTGTTGTTCATTCTTTTCCTTTGCCTTTCTCTTTCCTTTTTCGTTCGATTTTTACTTTTTTTCTTAAACATCGGTCTCCCGCAATATTGATCAGCATTGTAACACATCTTGTATCCATGTTCGTATAGATATCTTCTCTTTAAAAAAAATTCCATGCAATTTTACCAAGCTTTATTTGAGTCTTGTAGCTCATCATCAATTGCTCAGAAATTTTTCAGAATTTGGCCCAGCAATATCACTAATTGCAATACCAAAATGAAAAGGATACAAAGCTCTGTGAGCTTTCTCCAGGCCCCGCATACCTCTACAGGGCACCTCTACAAATTGAATATAATGGCTAGCAGTTGTAATTTAACCAAAAATACATTATTATAGCTAGAAATATCGATATACCAAATACATAAGCAGCTAACCATCCTTTTCAATCAATCCCATCATAACGATAAGCAAAAGCACCAGCCATCTTTTTGACGGATTGAGATAGTGATGCAGGATTAACTATAAGAAAGTTTGATACTGCACATTGGCCTTCCATTAACATAACCACTACTAACCACTACTTACATGTGAGGAAGCCATATATTCCAAATTGTTATAAATTGGTTTGATATTGTGTTGGCTAGCGTTGGGAGTTGCTGTCTTATAAACCAGAAAAACGGAACACAAAGTCGCCAAACTTAACAAGTGACTACTTAAGTAAGTACTTAAGTATATATATGGTATAAAGAGCTTGGCAAATGTACTCCTGCAATGGAACGAGCTAGCTAATATAGCACTGGTGGGCTTCAAAACTAACCTGTACGGTGATCTAAGAACAAAGCCTTAATCTTCTTTCAAAGTTGAAATAAAGGGGGGATTTTCGGGAAGTACAGCAAGAAAACACGCTATCCATCATGCGAGGTATATGTATATCAGATCCTGAGCGCATTGTAACAGGGACGATTTGAACAGCAAAGAGTAGTTGAAGAAAACGAACGCCACAGAACACCATTTTTCTCTGCCAACTGAAAACCTTTTCGTACGAAGGGGAAAAAACTGGTCTCGCAACGGAAAAAACCAAAAAAACAAATAAAATTATGAATCAAAATGCAAGCGGACCATACTCCAAGACATCCATGAGCCCAGGCCATCCTAATGTATGACTGGACAAATGAAGAGTCTGGGTCGAGAAGTAAGAGCTTTAGAGGGTTGAACTGAGGCTAGCCAAACCAAACAATATTCGCAGGCAACAAATAGGTACGAGACTAGGCAATCCGTAACTCTGGAGTGCCCTACTCCGAAGACCAAGTGATAACATTAATGAAACTTCTATCCTCCAAACTACGTATCTTTCCAAAACAACCATCACAAAACACAAGAGAATGTATCTCGGCACTTCAAGACTGCAGCAATATGCCAGGGCATAACTTCCTTCACCATATCGATAACGCCAAGATGTTGAGCCAATGTTACAAGCCCTCTGTATTGTGTGAGGACTTCTCTTAGTATATCCTCGTTCGATTTTGAGACTACGCTTGCTTGCGCCGATGTTCCAGAGGAACAGTGCCCCGACCGAATTAAGGATATAGCCAATATCACAGGTTCGTCGGCTTCATTAGGTCCGGTACGCTTCATTAGATAACCGCTAGCTAGAGCAGGTTTGGTCTTTATTGTGGAATCCGAATTGTTTAAGGGATGCTGTAAGAGCGCACCCCACGTTTCATCCGTATAATCAACAAGCGCAAAGTCGTTGTCTATCTCTGGACCAGGAGTGTCGCCAGGGGTGAGGGCCCCACCTTGAGAGGAGGCTCCAAATTGATCCGGTGATACACCGGAGGATTGAGGCGTTGCCCCAGGTGTACCTACCAATTGCGCTGGGCCATTGAAAATATGAGGAGAGATGGAAGGAAGCGAGTATTTAAAGGTGAATGGTGGCGACGGATCCGATGAAAATATAGTGAGGCTATTTGGAACAGCACATTCGTTTGAAAGTTTAGTCCATACTATGTGGTTGTACGAGAGATTAGAAAAAGGCATGCACTCATAGAGGACAGTCAAGACAGAACTTACACTCCACTTCGTCATCATCAATTGGACCAACCTTCACAATATAGATACGCCAGTGTACCCTCTTCTTCGATATTATTTTATTCGTGGCTGTCCAAATTTCCTTGCATACGTCGTCAAACGGCTTGAGAACGACAGTTCCAGGAATGCCAAGACAAAAATTGGCAATTTCTTTGATTTCGCCACAGTCATCGCTCCAAGCAACCGAAACCCAGCGTTCATCGATACTCTGAGCATAAGCTACGTGAAGACACATATTTTCTTGCAATATAGCAGGAGAGGGATCTGGTGAAACTTTAAACGCTATATATTTTGGCGGTAGCTTTGCAAGAATCATGGACGGCGAATAGGTTTCTTGTGGGAAGGTCTGCATAAAAAATTAGCTTCCAGTTATCTACTTCCCCATGCTACTCTACTTACTTGGGAGAGATGATCTTGAATCGTTTGGGTGCATCGTTCATAAACTTCAATCGCGCACCGAATAGATTGGTTATGGCTTTGCACAGCCAGACCATCATACGATGCGATGTTCTTCATTGGCACTATTTGAAGGACAAGGTTGTTTGGGTACACTCGCGGAGAGGAGTTGAAAGCATTCACATAGGCTTTCTTGAGTGCATGGAACGCAACGCAAATGTCAAGGACAGAGGACGGCGCATCAAATGGGTTCACGATAAAAAGAACCACATTCTGCAGCTCATCTTCAATCTCGGCCAACGTTTCACCTAGAAGTCAAGTTAGCAAAATTATAAGACCTTAAGTTATGTATCCAAACATACCCAACTTGGCGATGCCCTCACAAAATTTCCTGAGCATTACGCCTTCCTTTAAACTTTGCGCCTTCTCTTGAACCTGGAGAGAGATCGCACATAAACCATCCAAAATGAGCTTTGTGTTAACGAGAAGTGTTTCACCGAGTCGACAACTTTCGTAAGTAGTACTAAGTCCATCTAGATATGCCTTCGCCGTATTATTCAGTCCGCTCTCCATTGGAAAGATGCACGCCATCAGCATGTCCTTCGGTCCACTATGAGGTGCAAGACCAAAAGTGTCCCAGAAATGCAATGTTGGGGGTAGCGACTCAATCGCACCATTAGGTAACGTAGCATTTCTGTGAATGTGAATATGCGGCGGCCCGATTCTAAACAATAAAGATGGACCAACAGCGTCTGAAGACGATTTTGGCCGGTTCATGGGTAAAAGGCCTGTTGAATGTCCTTGTGCGTCAAGCGCACCTGGGCTCACACCATACATCGAATTCTTAGGCCGGCCAAGAACACCGTATACCAGTGTCTCTAGTGAGCATCGCGATACCAGTGTGCCAAAGGTTTCCGTTAATAACTCTTCAAGATCATCCTGGCATCGCATTGATCTTTGACTGAGATTGAAGCTGTATTCTGCCGGTTCGTGAATTCCATTCGCATCAACTTCAACGCTAGATACGCGCCCAGAGGAAGGACTTCCTGGGCTAAACATCGATATCAAATACGTATTCCAAACCACCTGTTCCTGCAGAAGACCGATTATATGGGTGAAATCCTGGGGTGAGATTCGAACCGAAATATCATCGTTGTCTGGAACGAATGAGAAAACACCATCCAATGATAGGTCCCCAGGATTGAAATCGCAGAGAGTTCGCTGGGCTGTGCTTAGATTATCGATGTCCTTGTCGTTCAAGTTTGCAATATCTGTTGACCATTCCGGAGCAGCGTCAAGGTCATTCCGTTTATCTGCACTTACATGTGCCTCAACCCCCTGAACTTTGTTGCTACCCCAATAATCCCGCTCCGAGACATTTCGTTTCCTTTTTAGGCCTTGCCTTGTTCCTTCGGGTGAAAGCGATGTCGAGTAGGATGAGGTATCACCGCCTCCTTCATTCGATATTTCAAACATTTCCTCATCTCCGCTATCGTACTCATCCGTGGTTGTGCTTTCCTCTTCCGAACTGCCTGTGTCCGGAATCAGATCTGTGCGTTCATCCTCATCCTCCAGGAACATGATATCTCTGCTCAACGGTCTTCCAGTATTGCGATATTTTTTTATCCTCGGAAATGTAGCACTAAATCTCCGAGTTTCTGGTGATTTGCTTTGAGATTTGGAGTCATCATCAGCACAAAAGAACCGTCCTCCAGCCATGTATTTCTCATCGGATCTCCCCATAAACGAAGGAAAATCCACAGGACTATAAAGGCTTTTTCTTCTGCTAAGACTTGGGTGCCTCCCCTTCGCCTCCGGAACAAGAATACCTTCTGGTGATCCCGGGTCCAGCAATAGAAGTTTCATCGCCTTTTGAGGACTTAACGGGGGGGTCTCAACTTGAACAATGTCATTTTGCAAGTCATCTGATGACGCGTTCATGCGAGAGGTTCTTTGGCCCTGTTGAGATATGGAGCCATCGATGAGCCGACTAGGAATTGCATCGGATGATCCGTCACCATACGACTGCATCTCAGCTTGCATATCCATCGCTGCACCGATCTCGTCCAAGTCAAGGTCCATGTCAACGAGTGCAAGTTTATCTTCTGCATAAGACCCCAATGCGCTAAACCCAATGTTCAACTCGTTCATGTTTTCAGACAAAGCGGATGTTGAAGGTCTCGGTGGGATTTCTGATGAACTTTCAGGTTTCTCTAAAGTTATCTCGGCAAAGTCATTGTTGCCGATCTTATCAAAGAAACCAAAGTCATCTTCTGTGATATCAAACAGATCATCTTCCATTCCCACATCCTGTCCTCCCCCAAACATGTCATCCCCAGTTTTGGATGCGTCGGCATCCTTCATCCAGGCGTCATCCAAGTCCATCTCAGTGCTGTTCACTGTAGCTTCAGCAGTGGGGGGGGCCGTGGGAGGTTCTATGGCCGTTGCCACCGCATCTTCGGCAACTTTGATCCGCCCAGGTGTTGGAGCGGCTGGGAGAACACCAGGCGTTAGATGGCTATCGTTTCCAGATATGACGTCTGGAGGTGTGGGATATACTGTTCCAGAACGATCTGTAGTTGGCGTGACAAAAGTTGCTTTCCTATCTAGATCTCCTGGAGGTATTGCTTTGCTTCTGATCTCCAGACGGCGTTTTTTTTCGGCCTCTCGAGACGCTGCAGCCGATAACCAGGAATCTGCAAAATCCAGGCTGTCCCCAATAGCATACCACGTCAACTGCTTCGCAAGATCATTCATTACCTCAGTATCGCTACTAGTCTTAGGTCTTGACGCTTCACTCAGAACTGGTGGGGTCGTCCTCCGAAACGGCTCCTTTTCGGGATATTTCCTAACAAATATGAACGGTGTCGGCCAGTAGATCTCAACAAGTCCTTCGATATCAGACCAAATATCGATCTTTGCCCACATCATAGAGCTTGGGTTTTCCAAATCAACCCCCCGATCGGAGAGCGACTTCAAAACAAAGGCCTTCCATTCCGGGGTTGCTTGTACAAGTCCGTCAGAGTTTGATTTTGTTGTATATTTACCGATGATACCGCTCGGTGCGAGCCAGACATCCTCTTCGGTAGTTTCTGAGATTTTAGCATCGGAAAACCGCTGTATCGCACATTGTCTTATCGTCTTAGGGGTGATATGAAGGCTACCATCATCCAGTAAGGTGAGAAATATCGATGTAAGTAGCGACGGACCAGGTGGTATCGGCAAATTCGATAATGTATCGGATTCATTCGCAAGGGCGGATTCTATTGGAAGGTTAGAACATGTGTTATGAACTGTCGCGCTTAGGTACTTTACCTGATGCTATCTTAGGAAGAAAAGTATAGAGATTCAAAGGTATCCAAGAGAACGAACTCGCTAATCGATAAGATAACAAAGACATCAGAGCCAAAAGACACTTTTGTGCGATTGTTTCCTGTTTTGAGATTGACTTCGTGGCGTTAACACGTGGAGTACCCGTAGTCGAGCTGCCCGGCTTGCTTCCTGTCACCGGGGAACCAATCGCAGACATGCTCATCTGTGACGCTCGTTGTTTTGATAATTGTTGTAGCATGAATACATCCCTGTGGGTTCCACTCAGATCAATAGGATCCACCCGAGTCCCGGATAGTACGGTAGCGTCGAGGGGTGACAAAGTGTGGAAAGGCATCATTTCATCAGGCTTCTCCGCTGACGAGGGTTTTAGTATCTCAAAGAGTTCGTGGATATGCAGTACGTCTTTCTTTTTCTCTATTATAAGAATACTAATATCAGTCGCGGTCACAATTATCGGCATGTTCGGAGACGACCAACCTTCCAATCCCCAGACCAAGGGCTCCCACCCTTTCTCGCTGGCTCCCGATCCATCGTAGCTGTTGTAGCCCGAGTCGGACGCGAGTGCGGCGTCATTTTCATTGCTATCCAGTTGGAACAGCCACAACTCAGACGCCTCGGAACATGTTGTAACACATTTACCAAGTCGACGGAGATTTGTTTCTGCCTTGGATAGAACTTTCCAGGCCGGAGCAGAGCCTAGCGTTGAGGATATACGGTATATAGAATATGAGATTTCCGACAGGTTGTCCTGTTTGCAAGTTGCAGGTTATGTTAGGGTTACGCTGCGCGAGCGAAAATTGCAAGCGGATTCCGGTGAAACTCACTATCTTAAAAACATTGGTAAGGCAGATTTCCGGTAGTTCCATGCTTGGGACATGCACCTAAGCGGAAGGGCTGCAGGATTCGAGACGCGTAGAGGGTGTTCTATACGGTCACCGCGCAGCCGTCCGAGACGCCGGGAATGCAATCGTAAACGGGAAGATGCTGTAGTTTGTCCGGGCCAATGTACAATGACTAATCAAGTAACCAAAAGGACTCCATACAGATTGCATCGGTTCGGGATCCGTCGGGCACTTGTAGGACTCGACGACGATAAGAACCCGGAAGATAATGTGAGCTCCAAGCGCTGGAGGTTGGTTACGACAGAGAAAGCCTGGTTACGAGGAAAATATGCTCTTCTTAGGTGTAGATATCGGTTGGTCGTTCAGGGTCCACGAGAACGAGGCAAAAAAGGAACCGGAGAACACCAGCAAGGCCTTGCAAGGCAGAAAATATGCGACTAGCCAATACAGGCTCCACAGATGAAGAAAACCGCTCGAGACTCCAAAAAAAATGCAATGCTAGGAAGACTACAAGGAGTTGTATGCGATATCGAAGTAGGGTGAGGTCCAGTTTCGGACTGTCGCGGGGGTATAATTGGATGAACGCGAGAGTTGTTGATAATTATCGGTTGATGCGAGCGAACAAGTTTTCGGCAAGCAACTTTGGAGGCTGGCGCTGAGTTCGTATATTACAACCTTACACACCCCAGCAAGCCGCCAGCATTGTAGGCGAAACCAGTCAGAGCAGAAGCCAAACAGGAGGACGTCAAGGCCGCGGCGATAATTTGATGATATATATTAGAAACAGAAAAGGAACACCTGGAGAAGACGATCGAGTGTCGGGAACGAACACGCGAGGCGAGAAGGGTTCGTCGAGCCAAGTCGAGTCGGTTAGCGGCCGCTAGAAGAATAGAGATGACCGATTGTGTGCCGCGTATAAACATAAAGCGCCCGAGACCAGGTCTCTTTTCGGTAAAGGGAGAGTGGGCTGCTCAAGCACTTGGATGTAGTCTGGGGACTTGGATGCATAGAAATACAACGTCAGGGCAAGGAGAAAGAGCTCGATCAACCGATTGATCGGGGCTCGACGAGACCAGCGGTACAGTATACGGGGGAGAGCTTGATCACAAAGACAAGGCCATTCCGTTATATGGCATACTGCATGATGCTAGCTAGATCTCTAGACACATGTTGTATCCCTCGATAGATGGATTGCAATATTGATGGTTAGATTGATGCGATGCCGATTAGATTGACGGGGAAGGCGCCTAACCCGAATGAAATGGAAGCGTCTTCGTTTTCGTAGAAAGCGCTAAACAAACACGAACCGGTTTGGGGGAGAAACTAAACTGCGCTGTGGGGTGGGGGGAGAAACGATATGACCACAATAACAACACAAACTAAGCACTTAAGTAATTGTTACAATCAATAATATCATATCCATATATCGCGATATATCGTACAGTCAGGGAATTCAGAAATTATCCGGCAGTCAAGAGGGCCCTCTGGCGGCACGGTTCGGGCGTGAATACCGCTACAATCTTTTCATCACATAGCTTAGCAGAGCGTGGGACGATACAAATACATGCATGTTCATTTACGGAGCAGAGCGGATTCGTGGAAGCAGTTTAGAATTTACGCCACACAGCCACATTTTGAGGCGCTCGAAATCCACCAAACCACTAAGTACTTAAGTAGTTAGCATATCGATATATCCCGGATTTAAGCTTAAGCTAAGGTGTAGTAGATATCCTTTCGCTGAGCTTCTTGACAACAAGACTAGTAGACATCCAGATTGTATTTAACTTTGAACCATTATAAGCTCTCTCATGTCAATCTACCCTATAGATCCAAGCGAATACTGCACGAGCCGTCCGCTAGGATAGGATATAACAGTTGAGTGGCTAAACAGTTCAACGTCATAAACTCTGCTGATCAATTACCACTCTTCTACACATACGCTTTCAAACGTCTATGAATCCGTGGGTTTTAACTTTGGCTTTCCCCGCAGCGCAGGAGCTCGTCTATTGCACTTCCTATACAAGTTTGCAAAGGCTCGCTTGCTAATAGGTCGAGCTTTCATCTCTTTAAATAGTGCATATTGCATGAAAATTCTGAGCTTCATCCCCGAATTCACGAAAGGAAGTTTCTTGGTCGAATTGAAAGGATTTTCGAGATTCGTGGACAAATCCACAAGATCTCCTGCACCCGTGCTGCAAACTCACGGAGTAATTTTGCACACCTATGAGCTTACTATCTGCAAATTTGCTGATTCGCAAATTATTCAAGTACTTACCTAGTGTATCAAGTCGAACCAAGGAAGATCCAAGTTTGGTTTTCATTTTTACCTGCTTCCTAACTTGATTAAGTATGTACTTAAGTATACATGCACAAGATGCCCCGTAGCCCTCACGCACAGTAAGCCAATATATCTCGTCAGTCTCCAAGAACACGATGCGCTTTAGCACAGCTGAAATAGGTTATCGAGTTTTAAAACCATGCTACCGTACGGCTGTCCTCTCCGATGAAGTTTTCTACAAACTTTGAGGGATTAATCAATGCTTACCAAAATGACCAAAGGAATAACTCGTACTCTCCGGACTCGAGGAAGCTTTCCATTCACTTAGTTCGGTCGCCTATTTTAGCAGTTTTAGGACTGACAAGAAATCTGCAACAGCCAATTAAGATTCCGATTAACTCCTTCGAGGCTTCGAAAGCACAGGCTTAAGCAAGTTCTCCGTCGTTGTTCCTTGAAAAAAAATTTGAACTTCTTTTTCTAACTCATAGACCATCTACTTAATTCTTTCTCCTGTAGACGAGATAGATGATCAATCCGCATAATTGCTTCGCGCCATTCGTCGTAGCGGCTCCCATTTTCTCGTGGTCAGCGTCCAGTGCTTGGGCCTCCTTTGCCCGTCGCGTCTGCATGTTGAAATTTTATAGAGTAGAGATAGGAGCACGGATGGAAGATATTTAGCCCCTTGCTCCTTGAAACTAAAGAACAGAAATTTGAGGTGAAAATGTTCCGCCGTTCCGGCTATAGGCTATTCTCTATTTCTTTGGTGCTTGCGAAATGAAAGCAGCCTGTGCTCTGCATGCATGAGCTGCGTCTTCTCTCCCAAGGTTTGCTTGAATACATAGCTGTGTGCCTGTACTGCTTCTGTGCGATGAAGGGGCACCGGTAAAATACTCCAGCCCACGACGCAAGGATATTATCGATCGGGGGGGTATAATCCATCATAATTATCGCTCAACAACACAGACCTTCGATTGAGGCTCACTTCAAAGCTTTGCGCAGAGCCCATCCATGTCCTCACTCGCTAAACCTTGCTATTAATGTACCAGCTTGCACCCTCAATTGCAATTCGCAGGGAGACGAGCGCTCGAGCACAAAAAAAAACCTAAGGAGCGGATCCACAATCAATGGGAGAAATATCCAATGGAATAGTGCAATATATATATATATATACATCCGTCTGATATTCTTGAATTCCTCATATTAGCGTTTAATACTGCAACACGACCCTATATATACTTAAGTATATATAATAACACGGGCACTCAGCTTTGACGTTGGAGAACTGCCTGAGCATCCAATATAATATATTACTTGATGCAAATCTAAGCAAAGCAAAGGCCTCGGAATATTTGTTATAATCCCAGTCCAATCGACAGTCTCCCGAGCTAAGTACCCCAGAGCCACCCATATGGCGATCTGCATTCGAAAACATGTCGCAGTATTCTCGCCAAGCTTAAATGAA
Organism: Arthrobotrys entomopaga; assembly: GCA_012184315.1. NCBI lineage: Eukaryota > Fungi > Ascomycota > Orbiliomycetes > Orbiliales > Orbiliaceae > Arthrobotrys > Arthrobotrys entomopaga. The sequence goes on from LDDX01000259.1 coordinate 228,955, forward strand.
AGTTAAAAGACCAGGCTAAGCGAATCTGAATTCATGAAGCTTGGGACGGACGAGATATCTTCGAAGCCGCTAACCGTTGCGGTTGAGATTTCCTAAATGCCGCTTCTCGCGCAACTTCATCGCAGCACGCTCTGTTGACACTAAATGCTGATTGGCGCTTTCGATGACATTTCTATCGTTCGGTGGAATTTCTACATGGCTTTTATCCTGATCCTAGTTTCAATAGTATGCAATATCGCTTCTCGATTTTGGAAATGCCTACAAAATCCCGAAGCTCATCTGTAGTTTAAGCCAGTGGGCAACCCCGTGCTTAGACGTATGCACCAGCGCACCAGCGCAAGATCTGGCATGTAGCTGCAACTTCGAACCCTGATATTATACTGTTATTGTATCAAGGATAAAACCGTCCCATTCTACCGGCTTGTCGCAGAATATTCGGGTAGGCGATCCCGGCTCTACTTAAAATTTAAGTTGTCGCGTGCGGACCCGATTCGAATTCTAAGTCGTCGCCACTTACTTAAGCACTTAAGTAAGTACACACAAAATAGCCTCGAGAACCAGCATACAAAATATTATATAAAAAGGCTGTTTCGCATGTTGATCTGCGCTTGGAAAAAATCCAACATCCGGCAACACAAGGCCCCTCGATCAAGATGAGGTCAACGACTATTCTTACTCTTCTCTCTGTCTCTTCTATAGGGGTTCTCGCTGTTCCCGCAAAATATAAGCCTGATGATGCAGGTTAGTTAAAACTCTCATTCTTTCTGCATGATATCGTTATTCTTGTGAAAAATATCCCGTCTCAATAGAGTTTGGAAGCTCTCGTCCAGAACCCAAGCACAAATGTTATCATTTCGTAGCTGCGTAGGGAAATGTTACGATTAAATACAAGCACGCACGCACGCAGAGACATATATATATTCGAGTGAAATCTGGATATATAAAAACTTTAACTTCGTATATACTTAAGTAATAAGAAGAGCGATGAATTTGAAGGCTTACCATTAAAATATAACGTCCAGTAAAACTTAAGCAGGAACGTGCCGTGGTAGGCACAGCAACAGGCCAACCACTCACGAGAGTCCCAGCTACCTTGCAGACCCTGGGTCCCAATCCAACTTTAGGTACCATTCGTACCATCCGTCCAACACTGAACTCGGCAACTTTTCCCGTATATACGCTTCCTACTACGAATCCCCCCGTTTATACGCTTCCGTCTACGAACCCTCCCGTTTATACGCTACCCACGACGACACCAGGATATGGCTATAACACGCCGCCCACGACGACGATTATTAAGACTTCAGCTACAAAGTCAACTTCATCAACCTCTTCCACCTATACGCCCATTACTGGTGCCAATAGCACATGCGCCAATCGGTTAAAGATCGAAGTTCTTCAAAAGACTGATCCTGACCAATTTAACATGTTACTCTTGGCATGGCAAAAGATCCAAGCCGACCCAGATTCTGATCCGTTCGGACATTATCAACTTTCTGGAATCCACGGCGCACCGTAAGTCGAACTTTCTTTTTTTTTTTTTTTAGTTTATTTTAGTATGTTTTATGACTAAATTGCTATAAAATCAACTAGGTACATTCCATGGCAGATGGGACCTGGATCATATGACTACAGTCGTGGATACTGCACTCACGGTAGCGCCTTGTTTACAACATGGCATAGACCGTATTTACTTGCTCTTGAGCAATCGTTATTTAACGCTGCCATGACTATCGCCAGCACCTTCACCGGATCGGCTCAAACCCAATATTTGGCAGCCGCAAGCCGCCTGAGACTACCCTACTGGGATTGGGCTGCACCTGATACTCAGAGCTATCTCCCAGCGATTACAATGGTAACAACTGTCACTGTTACCAAGCCGGATTCTTTTGGTAATCCAGTCAGCGCTGTGATCACCAACCCACTCTTCGCCTACAACTTCCTTTCGAGCTCCTCTGTCGCACCACTTGGCTCCCCCTTCAGTTCGCATTTGAGCACTCGGAGATATCCTGATAGTGGCTGGAACGATCACTCAGCTTCAGCCTCGAGTAATATGCAATACGGGTTTGGACCCCGAGTTAGCGCTACCTACAATGCTTTTTTGAGTACAAGCTACAACATCTTCTCGAACCGTATTGAAGGTGTCCACGATGGTGTCCACACTGCTACTGGAGGCGGTGGGGATATGAGTATAATATCAGTCTCAGCATTTGATCCAATATTTGTGAGTAAACATCAATTAACCCTGACCTCCATATCTTATAGCTTTTGTTATACATACAGTTAGAACTGTATGTAATGCAATATAATATAATTTGCTAAACAAGATGTTCTACAGTGGTTGCATCATTGCAACGTCGATCGCATCACTGCGATGTTCCAGGCTACTCAACCAAGTTATTGGGTTACACCTGCACCAGCGGTGGGTACTTTTGCTCGCCCAGTACCGCCAAATACCATTGACGACACGACGTCGGAATTGTACCCATTCCGCCGCGCAGATGGCAGTTGGTACACGTCCAGCCACCTTACTCCCGTCAGCACTATTTGGGGAATGAAATACGGATACCCTGAAGTTCCATGCAGTTACCAGGGTAAATCACCGACCGACCTTGGCAGTTTTACAACCAAACAGATCAATACTCTCTATGCCCCAGGTCGACCGCCTATTACTGGTACCTCTCTTGATTGGAATGTTCGTTTGCTCATCGACCAGGCAGAAATTGCTGGGGGCTTTGACATTTATGTCTACGGAGTTCCCCCTTCGGATCCATATAATAATCCATACGGACGGGGGTTTATTGGTAGTTTGAGCTCCATGAGCATGGGATCTGTTGACCAGTATAAGCAATCGCGTATTCGCTTTATCGATATACCTCTCAATTCTTATTTGCAAAGCTATGGAGTATACGGTTCAGACCCATCCACAATTACAAGTTATCTCACGAAGAATCTCTCCTATACCATTATTGCTGTAAGTTTTGTTTTTTATTTTTCCTCAGCCTTTTCGAGAAACTTACAAGCCACTGACTCGGCAATCGTGCTTTAGAACGGTAAACCATGTTACTTTCAAGAACTTCAAACCGCCAAGATTGGCGTTTACTCTCGTAATGTTTATGACACCGGCAAGGCTGACTCATTACCGTACTACACCTCGGATAACTACTATTACCTCAATGTTACTCAAGGTATTCCTGGGGGTATCAAATCTGTTCAGGAAATCATGTATCCTGTAAAGGTTGATGGCACTCGCGAAATCCCTTGGGCTGAAAACAATTCCACATATGTGCAGGGTTAGAGCCTGTGTGTAAAAATCTAAATTTGTATATATTTATAAAGTACTCATGTATCTTAGTTTTGTAAACTTCAGCTTGTTTTAACACTCAAGACACATTATTTATTCGCACCAAAAAATCTGTAGAGATACAAACCAAATACCTCAGCAGCAGGATTACGAAGTATCCAATACAATCGCAATAGTGGTTTGTGTTACCCACACAATTAATTTAACTGGCAATCCTACAGACAGCCGAGGATTTGCTCATATATCGCCTTTGCTTTGGATTGTTCAGCCGCACGAGGCTCCAGCACTTGCATAAATGACGGAAGGAACCGTGGGGGCTAAGTCCCTTCAACCGGTTCATTTGAATATAAAGGGAGATAATCCGGCCGGAAGATCGTGGTCGAGTAAATTTGGGATTCGAACACACAAGCTAACTGCGACAGCGCGGAAATACTATAATACTATCATTGATTGCAAATAAATGCTTAAAACTTCCATCAGCAGGCTCTATTATCCTAAGGTCGCCTTCGCTTCATCAACCATACCATAAGACAATGGGGAACGTGATTTCTTGGATCCAAAACACTGTTTTGAAGATTTTCCACCCATTACACCCGCTGAACACCATCGCCGTCATCAGTGGAGTTTTAGGTGACCAGCTTCCACAATCGTCGACCGATTATGTGACTGCTAAATATCAGTACGCTACAAGCAGCTATGGGGACGAACATAATATGAACCCAGCGTTGATAGTATACCCTAAGAGTAAAGATGATATCGTGAAGGTTCTTCAGTACGCCAAATCCCAGAGAATTGCTGTTGCTATCAGAACTGGGGGTCATCAATACTCAGGAGCATCATCCACTGCCGCACCAAATATTCAAATCGATCTCAAAACAACTTTCAAAGGGCCTGATGATCGCCGGATCTTTACGAAAGATGGTGATACATTCGTACGTACGAGCGTGAGCTGGGGACTTGGAGAGTTCAACGATTATCTTGGAAAGAACGGGGTCTTTGTTCCGCACGGCCAATGCACCAACGTGCACCTTGGAGGACATGTTCAAACTGTACGCATCCCGAGATTTTGAATTAGATATTTTCCCGCTAAACTAATGTGACCCCCTTACAGGGAGGGTACGGTCAACTAGGACGTAGCTTTGGTCTGTTTGGGGACCATGTTGTGTCTCTGGAGATTATCGACGACAAAGGTACTATCAAAGAGGTCACTCGGACCAGTGATGAAGAGTTGTTTTTCGGAATGGTAGGCGGCAGCCCCGGAAACTTTGCCGTTATCACCCATTTTACAATTAAAGTCCATCGGGATCAGGACCACATTGGTTCTCGTGGGCTCAAGTCTTTATACTTCTATAGTCCCAAAACGTTGGAAAGACTGTTGGATATTCTGGTGGAGATGTCAGATAACAATGAGTTTCCCCGGAATTATGATTACTGTGTCAGTGTTTTGAGCTCATCCAACAAACTTCTGGATTGGTTCACGGAGGGTGGTCTTGACGAAAAGATGAGAGAGGAGCATCCTGAGATTTACGGTCAAGATGGCAACCCATTTTGGCCCCGCGTTATAGTAGTCTATGCACAATGGGTGCCGTTTTCTTCAACCGATGTCCCTGATATGAAGTGGTTCGATCGAATTCGAGAGGGCTCTATCTTCAACATCCCACCTGAGGTCAAGCCAATGTCTCAATTGACAAAACAATGGATTTTTACCAATATTAGAGAGTTCGACCAGCCTTATGTTAAGAGCACTCACCTCACAGATTCTCGGACTCTTGGAAAAGATGGTTGGGCGGCGTGGATAACGAAGAGAATTGATGAAGTTGTCGCGCCAGATGGTAACCGGTAAAGAATGCTCTTTGAATTTCCGAATTACTATCATCCCACTAATGCTCTCTCGCTCAGTATTTGGTTGTCAGCCCAACTTCAATGTTTTGGTGGCAAGTTCTCTCAGTTTACAGCGAATGCTGACAATGGAACATCTTTCAACTGGAGAGACTCGAGCGTCTGCGTAACCGCAGACGCTTTCTACGGCCCTGGCAGTCAAAAGAAAGCATTGGACTGGCATGCCACTAATGAACAAGAAGGCATCGGACCGAATGGCAAGTTCTCCAAGGTGGATCGACGTGTCCATTGGGGTTCTTTTGGAGACTACGATTTGAACAAAGTTTGGGATGTGTATTACGACAATAGGGCAAAATATGAGAGGTTGGTGAAAGTTAGAGCAAAAGCTGATCCGGACGGCATTTTTACTCCGAATACATTCTCTGTAGCTAGACAGTAGTGTCCTCGGTACGTGGCGAGATAGATGGTCCAAAACTTCAACCTATGTACCGGTCCTCGGAAGCTAGCTAACGCAAAAAAATAATAATAGCGAGTTCGAGAGCGGTATATACGCGTAAGATGCGGGTACAGCTGTGCGGGCCGCTTGAAGTATAGTGGATATGACCTCCGTAACGTGCATATCACCATTTCGGCGAGGAGACTGTATTTCCCTGGAACTCTGCTATGTTCTAGGAATTACGATACTTGGTTATACATCTAGTATGCATACGTATGTGGTGATTGGCTACTTAAGTACATGATCGCTCTGAAGTCTAGCAAGATTTTAATTTGATTCTTTTTCGGCGGAACTCTCAAACTGACGTGCTTAATTTATGTATTCAGTTAGTATAATAAAGTAAATACTTACTTATTTCAGCAATTCTATTATATATAACTGTCCTAGTCAGTGTGCCAAGTCCACAATTTTCAATCAAGCTTTCGACCCGGTAATTATAATTAAACTTTTGCTTGATATCGGGACATGGAGCTAAACTCTCTCTCTCTCTCTCTCTTGTTTTTTTTTTTTTTTTTTTTTTTTTGGGGGGGGGGGGGGGTTTGCGGGCGTCCCAAGACAGCACCTGATGATATTTTCCCTTCCCGGAACTGAGGATATTGAGAATACCATGATGTTTTAAAACGGTGTATTCATAAAAATTGGTTAGTGTGGACGCGTGGGCATATAAATTGTGGTTGTGCTTCGCATCCACCCACACAAATAATCTGTTCTTTTGCCGACTGGGTTACCCTGCTGGTCGAGGCCTCGATTGACCCATCAAATATGCGGAGGAATAGGCTCAGAGCTGCCAAAAAAAGGTCCATTCCCGGGTCCGCTTGCATGCTTATTCGAGACGAGTTTTCTAGGATGCTGGGCTATTAGCGGGAGGCTAAGCTAAGGCGGCTCAAGCTTTGACACTCGGCACCCAACCCACACAAATTACTCGGACAAAGGAATTAAATTTGGCTCTATATCAATTTTGAAGACGACGACGACCATCTTTATGAGGTTGACTTGATCCGAATAGTCAACGTAATGACATTGACGACCAATACAACATATCTTGTATCCATCGAGAAGGGACTAAAGAGACGAGAGGGTGGTGCTTCCGTTTCTTATCGTGCCCATTTCCATCCAATCCTCGGTGCCGAGTGCCGGTTTCCGTTCTTGGCAGACATGAGCTTGCGTAACGCAGTCAGGCCGCTTAGCTGGTTCTGGACCTGACGTTGGTCCCAGGGAAGGCATATCCATATCGACGATACGATATCCATCTTTTCACGAACGAGTGGCTTTTTTTTTTTTTTAACCTCTAAAAAATTCGTACCCTTGTTGCGAGGACCATTTCAACAAGCGCCCAAGCGTGGTTATACCCTCTCGATCCTACGGACGGGGAATCGATTACACATGCCCAGTAACGTAGTCCAGGAAAATCAAGACGCCAAAGTAAAGCCGCCTAGGATCGTCTTGCCCAAATCCTCATTCTAGGCTGTTTGCAAACCTTCACAATGGAGCTTGAAGTCTATACTTCCAGCCAAACGAACCACTTGGAACTTCCTAACCCATAAGTTTGTGGAGACAAAATTTGCAAGACGGAGAACCACCCGCTTCGACATTCACATTGATAGCCCCCCACCCCCCCTTCCGTTATCGCATCCAGCCGGAATGTCAAGAGTCCCAGCGCGGAGGACGTACACACAAAAATTGAGCTCCTGGACGGGGCGAGGTGTAAGACAATGGCATCCCAAAGGGACCGCTATTGACAATGCCATGGATTTGTCTATAAATATGAATACTCCCGCCCATAACAATCACAACTTTCTTCCAACATCAAGCAAGCTTCTCAGCTTCTCAGTCCTTCCTTCAAATTCAACTTCAAGTCGCTCTCTATCAAACTTCTATTTTTTAAGACTTTCACATAGTCATTACAAGTTCTTAACCAACTTCCATTCTTTTCCAAACTTCAGCAATCAAAATGCAATTCTCCACCGTTTTCCTCGTTCTCGCCGCTGCTTTGTCGGTCTCTGCCCTTCCTCAAGGCACTACCACCACCGAGGCAGCCGCTGAGGCTTCCGGACCCCACCGCATGCGCGAGCACCACGGTCACTTTAGTGGTCACTTTAGTGGCCATCACGGCCACCACTCCTGGACTAGAACTTGGAGCGGCGAACACCACCGCCCAACTGGTGCTCACTGGGACGGCAAGAAGGGAGGGTTCAAGAAGGGGGACTTCAAGAAGGGAGACTTCAAGAAGGGGGACTTCAAGAAAGGAGAATTCAAGGGACACAAGTCTGAGGAGAGCTCTACCACCGAAACTGCTCCAGCCGCAACCACCACTGCTTAAATCGTATCAACTCAGCGTACCGCATGATGCAATCTCGGGCTCACGATTTAACGACTTCTTTCACGACTTTTTTAACGACAAAAACGGTGTTAACGGAATCTTCGAGAAAAATCGGTGTTCAAAGGGGGAAATTTTGTTACGGATTTAGCAAATAGAAAAGATTGTTATTTTTCGTCCTTCTGTTCTTTTTTGGAACTTGTGTTTTTGAGGAAGTGGCGGAATTTGCATAGATATCGCTTGGAGGATTTGGGATTTGAATTTGATGAGTTTTTTTGTGGTTATAGACTCAAAATAAACTAGATGGGCTTCAAGCAATTTGAATTTCATAGAGTTACAAAAAAATCATTCTTCTTCTAAATACAAAAATATGTGTACTATGTTTTTCAAGCCGGTGAAACCACTATCACCTCTATGAATTGGAACTATCTGTAACGTGCCTGAGCAGACTTTGAAGCTAGTTCTGATGATCAAACACAAAATTTGCATCCTAATCATGATTCTACGGGTATAGCCTTTAAAGGCTTTTCATCCAATTAAAATATATACCTCCCCTTTTTTTTTGAACTAGAAAGATTTTCTCAGCTCCCGTATTTTGCTTATCAAAAGACTCAGCCAAGCTGTTGAATCACACCACCAACCGTGATGCGAAAGTGTTGTTTTTGTGGTAGCAAGTGGGTTGTGTATACCAGCGTCCGAGACTGATACCAGCGTCTTATGTTGGGCTTTGTCTCGTAAACCAGCTGTGCAGCAAGAAGGTTGAGCTTCTATTTGAATTGAATAACCCCTCCCCCTCTCCCTCCCCCCAAGGTGGAAAAAAAAAAAAAATTACAGGCGTAATTTACGAGTGCTTCACTAGTACTACCGACGTAACAATCGAGTTCTTGGCCAAGATAAAAATTGTCGGTATCAAGTCCAAAGTAGCATTCGATGCAGCATGCAGATAAAGGTATTTAAGCTACGCTAACATTGGACACTAAAAGCGTTTAATCAATCGAAAGAATTGTTTTTTCAAGGCGAAAGGAGTCCCAACCACAACCCCTCTAGCTGTAACCAACCAGTAGATACTTAATTGATAGCCTAATTTTTTTTTTGGTACGAAATGGGCAGTCAGAAGAAATCAATCCGAATCACTCATTTCCTCGTCCTCGCCTTCGCCGTCCTCCTCGTCCGCACTTGTGTTATCTTCGACAGTCTCTTCTACCGTCCCTTCTGCAGCGTCCTCATCACCATAAGGAATTTCTTCGTCCTCCGCTTTATTAAACATTCGAGACCCTGTTGTCTCTTTCCCCTTTGACCCTGAGTTCGACTTTGATGCCTTTGACCTCGAAGGTACAGATTCATCATCACTATTTATCATCGCTCTCTCTTGCTCCTGCCGCTCCCTTCGGATCTCCGCGTCTACTAAAGATTTTGTGACCGGATCGTCTTTTAAATCGTTGACGTTGATCTCCTTTCCGCACCCACTAGTAGGACACACCGTTGGCTTTTTAAGCTTCTTATAATCTTTAAACATTGTGATTATTGCAGTTTTCTCGAAGACGTGCCCACATGCTCCCTTTACTGGTTCCTCGAACCGTCGCATGGTGAGAACACACTTCAAGCTCCTCTTCGCCGATGTCTCTTGGATCTCATCATCAGATTCCTCGTCTCTGTCGACCATTTCGATCTCGTTTTCTCTTTCGCCTGTCTCACCTTCATCAGAAGAGACAGGTTCTTCATCTGTAATTGTTGCAACCGCATCGCAAATAAACATGGGTTTTTTGAACCAATCTTTCCTTTGTGGTGTAGGGGCTGTAGGATTGGTGAGAGCGTGAACTACGGTTCGGAATTCAACATATTCCACAAGGTTTCCATATCTATTTCGTCGAACATTGATTGTGAGAATTCTAGTAAGCCGTAATGGTAGGACGAAGATTTCCCCTCACCTATCTTTCAGCTCCCTCCTTTTAAATGCCTTTCTTGCCTTCTTCATCTTCTTCAAGTATTCTGCGACGGGTTGCACACCATCGCCGTTTCCTCTCTGCTTCTCTGCTTCACCAATATCTTGTAGCACTTGCTTCATGTTTATTAACTCTTGGTCTAGATCAACTAAGCCTCGGAGGTTCTTTTCCACTCGTTTCCCTAGCTCTGCAATCTCCTGTTCAGTGGACATATCACGATCTATTTCGGTTTCGAATACCATTGTTCGTCTTTTTTCAGCAAAGTTTCCAGATGCTTCGCGAAGATTTTCGACAGCATCTTTGAGAAACCGGTGGATATTGGCAGGGGGGTGTTTGGCGTGAAAAGCTCGAAGTTCGCTGGAGCACTTGTCGTGAATAGGTAGAACGCAGGGAGTGTGGTCGGGTCGTGCAGCCCGTTTGACGCGACGCGATGCACCTGCCGCTGATGGGCGGTTTGTGACTCGACGGGTAGGCATTTGCTTGTCGAAGGTTAATCACCTTGTAGGTGTTTGGTTTGGGTAATAGTGATATAGGGATGAATGACCGATATGTCTTTGTTCCCAATCGTATGGAATTTCCCAGGAGATATGAATCTTCGGGAGGGTAACAGAGGAAAGGCTTGATGTCGAAGTCGACGGATCGTGATGGTTCCTAGCTTGCTTGTTACAAACAGAGCTCTTTGTTTGCGACACACGACACACCAAACCCAGCAACCCAACAACAAGGCTAGTCTCGGCGGATGCTACCAACAAGGCAACCCCACAGTCGCTATTGAGGTCAAACGCTTGTATAACGCTTCAGTCCTTGCTTCTTAGTTCCTTGACTACTAAGTACTTGCTTAAGTACTTGCGTGCTTAGTTTTAGAATCGACAATCTCGACGAAGTTTTTTTTGAGTCTGATCGGAGCCTCGAACACAGTTACTTAGCCAGGTCGAGAACAGAAGCTTAATCAAATAACGAATCGTTCGTATTGTGGTTTATATTCACAGGCGAAGGGAGCCGGAAATGACTTTCGCCAGAGCACGATATGAGTTATGCGATTTCTTTGTCATAGGAAACCGCTCGTAGAAAAGTAAGCCGAAAGTAATAAAGGTGACAAGAGGAAAACACAGACGAGCAGAGGACATGCTTAGATCTAAAGCACGAAGGAAATTAAATTACATAAATTGAAAAATGAATTAAAAACAATTAAAAAAAAAAAAAAAAGCATACTCCGGTTATTATTCGGCACCAAGAACCAAGAAAAACCAACACAGTGTGCTACGCACGGTATGGGTGTCTCCCACTTGGGGCCAGCATCATGACACCATCCGCCTGCCTCTTCGTTCCAAAGTCCAATATGCTCTTCTTCGCCCCCCTCGAAACCCCATCCTACCCTCTCTTTCAAGCAGTCTTATCCCAAGCCGCCAGACATCCAATAATACTGCTAGCCGAACCAGCCAACCCGACAAAGCCATCATCCAGACCTTGGAACCCCCACATGCTCAGGGCATAACCTGGGATAGTGATATCACACAAATCGCTCAATAGTTGCTTCTTGACCGCCTTCTCGTCCTTGGCCAACTTTTTCTCTTCCACAGTGTGCTCCGCTTCTTGCTTGTTCAAAGAAGCATGTCGCTCTGCGATCCTTCGTAGGGTGTATACCGACGATGCGATGGAGAATACGAGACCGGTAAACCAAAACTTGTTTGCTGTTTCGGAGATTCGCTTAGCATTGTTGAACTTCATGATCCCGGATGCATCTAGCTAATCAGACGGGAAGGCCATCGTTAGTGCTATTGTGTAAATCGATAAAAAAAAAAAAAAGGTACGACAACACTTACATAATGAATGCTGTCTAGCGTTAGGTACCCAGCATATCCCAAGTGTCGGCCAACAGCAGCGTATTTCAACACAGGGTCGACGGCTTTCTCATCATACGCGAGACTGGCGGATTTGAAGCTCTCCATATTCTTCCCCACGCGCATGAGCTTTCGGGTCATCCCGAATTGTTTTTTGATGGCATCGAAAGGAGCGATGGCGGCAGCACTATAGCCTTTCCTGTAGAGGTAGAACGAGAGAAACCGGGAAATGTATTGGATGAGGCGAAGAATTTTGTCACGACCGACTATTTTGGGACATGTTTTGGTTAGTAAGAAAAAAAAGGGTCATGAAGCAAATCGCCGACGATATCTTACGGGTTGTAGAGAGAAACTTGAGAAGATGGGCGATTGTGGGGTGGTAGGTAAGGGCGTCGGCGACCATCGCGATTCGTGATGAATTGCTCGTGCGCTGTGTCTTGTTAGATGGAGGTTGATTTTGCAAACGCGGGGAAGACGTGAGCCTGTCGGTGAAAATTATGAGGAATGGGTTGATAATAGTGATGATTGTGCTCCGTAGCGGTCTGGACTGTACGTTATTCGATATGATGTACTGTATATTGTAACAGGGCCTTCTCCAGATTAAATCAGAGGAGGGAGGAATGAGTTCAAACGTGAACGTGAAGGAAGCAGCGATTGAAAGGCGCCGGGTGTTTGGCGAAAGTCGCCAATTGGAAGGTGTCCGGCCGACCCTTTCCTTCCTTCGTCCCACCGACCGATCACGAGTCAAGCCGAGGCATAAATCTCCACTCCGAAAAGGTCGAACCTCTTTTTTTTTTTTTTTTTTTTTTTTTTTTTTTTTTTTGAACCGACTGGAGCTATCTGCCCATGACATGCCCCTTGTCACTGGGCAATCTAACAAAAGAAAGCAAGTATCGTTCCCGAAAGATATCAGTATTACTATTCAAAATATATATTGTATTCTCTATATCATTGTATGTACATTCACATTGCATCGATTGACTCGTGGCAACGAAAATTACATCAGAAGTTTTAGCCAATCGATGCATTTAACTATACCTGCGCAGCGTGGCATATTCCGCCAAGGTCTTGCAAGATTAATAAGAGTCTAAGGTTAATAAGAGTCTTTTCGCTCTACGTAACCTGAAGCTGCGCTGTTCTTGACGTCCCCAACCCCTCCTTCGATCCGACTCCTTAGCACCAGGTCGATAGACTCGAGGGCTGCTCCATTCGCTTCCAACGACCACAGCGACAGTGCAATTGTATTCTCTCCCTTGTAGTTCAAAATACCTTGTGCTATAATAGCATTAAAAGGCATACCGTCAGCATTTTCTTCAAACACGCAGCTACTTGAGGACATCCATAATATAAGGAATAATACTTACGGACTGGGAAGGACTTTTGAGGACCAATATTATTAATGTACTTGCCGAATTGCCATCCCTGTAGTTTCAAGCCATTAGCACTGAATGAATTGAAGGCTAGAATGGGTGGTCCTCACATTAACATAAATTTCAACTCTGAATGCCGTGTCGGTAGAACCTCCGATATCAACGGACATTGGATAATCCACACCATCAGGAACATTCAGATCAAAGACTGCCCTATACAACTCTACACCAGGGCCCGTGAGTCCCTTCAAAGGGGACTTAGAAGCCCATGCGGAGTCATCTAAGCCAGGTAAATGATATCCTTTGCGGACAGCAAATAGACCTCCTTCGTTCAATCCGCCACGGGCCCAGTCGACGAATTTCTCGCCTCCAAGATTACCAGTGACCTTCCAGTATTTCAGCGTGGGGGTAGCTCCGCCGAATGAGTAGTCACTTAAACCTCGGGTGAGCTTAAAATTTTCTTGCCCACCGAACCAGCTCTGCTCAAGGCCCATATGATCCTGGAGAATGGTAATTACGTGACTGCTGCCTTTCATCCACGCGGTGAGTGCATACGATCCATTGTCTGCGCTTGGCTCCGCAGAACCTGCGAAAGAGCCAAGGTACTTGTCATTGTCCCACACACTGTAGCCGAATGCATTTCCACTGTGACAAAAATTGTTTAGTTTCTTAATGTTGTTCACTCTATACGTTTGAGAGTATATTCAATCCTCACCCTTGAATTGTCAGGTTAAATATGTTCTCACCACCACTAGCGGTGAAATGGCCTCGCCAAAGGATATTGCCGGAATGGAAACCATAATCGCTCGCGTATAAGACTACCGGTGTAGTTGGCTTGGTTGGATTAGGTGTGTAGGTATTGTCTGCCGTGACCCATTTAGAATCGTCGTAGTTGCCAGAAATCTCAGGCAGAGAATTGACATATCTCTTCATTCAAAGCTGTTAGTCCGTGGAATGATCCTAAAATCAATTTGGAAGATCGTTTGCGCAATTGCTGACCCATTTAACACGTCCTAGATCCGGCATATTGACTCTAGGAGTTTTTGTTCTATATCTGCCTTCCTGAGTCCCCCAGCGTGTAAGGCTAACATCAAGCGATTGTCCGTTCCATGTGTACGTCTGGGCGCTTTTGGGCGCAATAACCTCAAAAACCGTAGTACCGTTAGTGTCACCTGTGAGCGCCAAAATGTTACCAGAGAACGTTGCGGTACGGAGCAAATATCCAGCTTTGATGATAACCGGGAGATCTTTCTTCAGATTGACATCTGGTACCCAAAAATTGTAGGCATTCACACGGTCTATCGAATACGCATATTAGCATGCCAATTGCGGGTTTTTTATGTATATCTTGGGGGTTTATTTACCAACAACGTAAAGCAGGATGTCATCTCCGAGAGCAACTACAGTTTGGTCTCCAACAACAAATTGGAGGGTCAAGCTCGTGCTCGTTTGCTTGGAGGATACTGCACTAGACTTGCCGCTCCGAACGTTGACTTTATACGAAGTCTTGGTGAGGATTGATATTTCACCAGACTCCCTGGTATTCCCATATAGAAGTATCACCGTCTTGCCATCGATAACCTTCCAAGTCAAGATTTCAAGGGTAGAGTACAAAATATCAACTGGCCCAGCAGGATAATCTGTGACCAGAATCTTCGAATCCTGCGCTGGTAAGGTATACGCCGCGTTTCCGAGCTGGGGGACGGTCAGCTGGCCGGCGCTAGTCTGAATATTGACCTTGAATGTGCTATCGGTGAAATCTTGGACCTTTGTTTGTCGCACAATATAGAACCTCTGGCTTTTTCCAACTTCGTCCCATAGCTCAGTGATGGTGATATTAGAGCCAGTGGTGGCAAAGTTTTGAACATCCACCGGGACAGAGGTCAGGTAAGCCGGGCTAACCATCAAAAAGTTGGCTTGGAGCTTAAGTTCATAATATTTTTCTCGAAGCGTGCGATCTTCGGCAATGGCCGCTGCATAGTCATACCTTTCGAAGGTCAGATTAGCACAATCAAATAGAACCACCTGGGGGAACAGAACTTACGAAGAATACCCCCCAGGGTGAGAAAGATGACCCCAATTTGTTCCTCCGTACATCATATAGATATTCAGCAAGTGAGTTGCTGAAGCGTATGTATTTTTATTGTAAACTAGGGACCGCATAAATATAAGTCCTGTGAACAGCTACTCGACCCTCATGATTTACTTACCTCGAACCATCTCAGGTCCAAGATCTTTGTAGCACTGCTCAAAATTAGTACCCCCCCAAGAATCAAATGATCCACCCTGGAATTCTGCTATCAAATTCGGGGTATTCGGGGCAACATCGTTGTGTGAGGAGTAGAAGTAATCTGGAGGGTCCGGCCAGCTCGTGATGGGATTCAGACAGTCGAATCCTAAAAGTGTTAACGTGCCTTCAGTATCTAAAGGGGAAAAATACGATGAGTAAGAGAAGCGAAATACCAGCAGGGTAACTATCGTAGCCATAGACATCCACCGATAGGAAATGACCACCTATCCAGGCGTCGTTACAAAATGTAGGAATCTCAATTCCAGCATCAGCAAAAGCATCTAAGAGTTGATTTTCATACACCAGATCTTCGTCTGGATTCAGCGAACCGTCTGGGTACATAAATGCTGAATATTCGTTCTCGGGCTAGCCCGGTAGTGGAGATAGTCGTTAGCCTATCCTACTTTGCCTCGAGGATTCGACATATTATCGGAGACGTATACCTGCGCGAGAATTATGGGACCGCCCTCCGTAATCTGGTTCTTCGCGATAATTTTCCCAACCGAGTTGATATAAGGCTCCCAAGCCGCAGTGTAATTCGCATTTGAATTTCTCCATTGGCCTTCAACTCGTGCACCCCAACCGGGAAGGCCACCACTAATAGATTTCAATTAGACATATATCTGACCAAATCATTGCATATACCCACATACCCCGTAGATTCGCCATTGATCTAGCATGAACTCCAGGCATCAGTAGCTAGACTCTGTCCACGAAGAAGTTCGGTACATACGTAAGGTCCTGGACGTACGATAACCCATAGTCCGACAGCTTTAGTGGCATCAAAAAAGGGTTGAAGATCAAAGACGCCATCCCAATTGAATTTTCCTCTCTCGTACTCAACCAAACCCCAGTGTATGTAAATTGACACTGCATTGAAGCCTAATGCTTTGATCTTTTGAAGGACATCCAGATGTAGGTCCTGGACCGGGTTCCTGAATGGGTGTACCTCACCACTATAAATCATAACGCGTTCGCCATTTACATAGAAGGAGTACTTGTCCCAGGTTACCTAACAACTTGGTTAGACACTTGAAATCGTCAAAAAAAACAAAGGTTATATGAGACTTCAAGATATCAAGATCGTGGGGGACCTACAACATCCTGCCCGTTACCAGTTTGCCTAACTCTCAAACCTACTGGCGAATCGTTTGGGATAACTGCTGCCTGTACAGCGGCAGCCAATAGCGCGGCCTTCAGGAGCGTTGAAAATATCATTCTACAAATCATATTCCTACTCAGAGTCAATATTTCGTAACGTGTAAGGATTTTGCAGACGCAGGGAGATCCATCCTGGGCATCTAGGAGCTACCTGGCCAGCTTTTATATCGCCTCCATAACTCCTTGATGGATATTTGGAGCTTCATGGTGGCTAGTTGTCACCACGTTCAGATCCCAAATTTAGTGGTAAGCATCGGATCAATACACTGCAATCCCAGGTCGTTGCATGTAAATATGTTGATATAAATAATGCAGGTGTATCATAATTTCTCCGTCTTCGACATGACAGCGTCGTAATTGACAACCCCCTAGGGTTCTGGTTGCATGGTTCTCTGGCTAAATACAAAGAAAAGGAAGACCAGCCAGACCTTGGTGCTTGGATATTTCCCTTTAATATATCGATACTTGCACAATTGCAATATTGCAAATAGACGCGGCCAGCCCATGTGTTACCATGTTTTGTAAAGGTAATTTTTCCTTGGTAAGAATTCATGCAGGTGCTAGTGCACCATATTCCGGAAACGGCAAAGGCGAAAGCCAGCCGAAAGAACCTTGGAGTCCTTGGCGATTCCGTGCCTGCAGGAACATTAACATCGTTCTCCACGACTTTCCGGGCTATAGGCTATTTTCGGTCGGACTATAAGCTTCCGGGAGCCAAACCAAGGGAAATTTTGATCTTCGAACGTACTTTTCTCTAATAGAAAGCCAATAATGGGATTTGTTTTTCCGAAGTTGAGTGGTACCGGAATTCGAATCTTGTCTCTCTGGTTTGTGAAAACAAAGCTGCATGGATACTTAAGTACTTAAGTAATTACTGAAGCGATATAAACTCATGGCTTGTTAACTTAATTATATAACGTACATGGAGGGAAAGAGATCGAGGGTACCGGTATGGTCTATGGTATGGATTATCGAATTGGCCATAATATTGATCCGGGATATGGATCAGTGAAGACGGAGGGAAAGAGTCCGCCAATGCCAAAAGTCGTGCTGACCTGGCCAGTAGTTACTCCTCCAGGTACTCCTCCCGTAGTGGCTTGCGGAAGGCTGTCAGGCAAATCGGGACCGTCAATCGTTTGCTTAAATTTAAATCGATACCTTTCGGAGCATGTATAACAACGTTAACATGGTTTTGGTTGTTTTTGGGAGGGTTTGGTTTCGAGACCAGTTTTGATACAGAATCACCTCCATCTTTTTTTTTTTTTTTTTTTTTTTTTTTTCCAAGTTCGATTTACGAATCATACAATAATTGAGGTGTCTTTCCTTACCTTGCGACGTCTGATCATATCATGATCGGGAACGGGACAAATGACCGTTCGGAGCACTGAACCTGCTTACATACCTGGTACCTCAGTAATTTCCAGTGCACCATTAATTTGCGTGTGAAGATATTAAGTATATTTACCACCCGGAAGATCTGATTTAACCTAAGTGATTAACCCAATATTAGCATCATCACGATATCACTAATATATTGCGATATGCGATCGATATGTTTACCGAGGTATTTAAGTACCTTTGGTATCTCTAAACGACATCTGCTGGTGGTCTCATGCTCATCGAGACCAACAATTACAAAGAGCACGACACTAGCAGCCCAGTTTGCCGTACCTAAATTATAGATAATTATAATGGCCTCTCTTAGCTTTGAACGGTTCGAGGAAGCTGAAACCAAATACCGAGGTTCGAATAATATATAATTCTTGTATATACGTATACCAACTTGCGCAATTCCTCAGAAGATATATTGGTACTTCTGTGCGTCATAATATTCCAGAGGAGAATCAACAAATAGCAATCAACTCGCACCGCTGGTCCGGTACGTATACCAATTCAAGAGTGAATCGAATCTCGCTTCTTGGGACGAGGAACTAAGCCTCCTGCGCGCTCTGGGCACTCCATCTGGGCATCTCATCTGGGCACCTGGGTTAATTATCCCCTTTTTGTTGGGCCAAAGTGGGGTCCACAGCCCCTCATCCACCATTTGAATCCAAGGCACCTCGCCGCACAGCCTTATTTGAAAGTCGACACAATTCCAATCGGTTTGTTGAATATCACAAGATCCCAAGTCTTTTGCGAAACTCTGACCTCGGTTCTAAACTGTCGAATGATCCAAAAGGTTGCTTCCTTCGATCGCAAGGCCTCGAGAGTGTTGGACTCGTATCAATAATGCATTAATGGCGACGCGCAATCATGTCAGCCTCATCAATCCACCATCGGCATCCTGTGCCGCTCATAAATTGCAAAATGCATTTTGACCCTGAAATACATGCCGCGCGGACTTGTCTTTTTATAAATACATCTGAGACTGTGCCTGCCCAAGAAGTCAAAATCTTCAATCGACAAAAATCGCATCGTCACTGCCAACATCCCTAATATAATCCTTACGCTATACATCTCTTAACCGGAAAAGAAAAATGGTTTCCGAAGAACCAGTTCCTGAATATACCGACGAGGGTTCACTTCAGGATGACCTTCTTCGCATCGCTGCAGCCTCGCGCGCCAACAATGCTGCAATCGCGACAACACTAACGGCAACGCAGAATATATCGAATAACATTACCGTTTCTGTTGAGGGTATTGCGCCTGTCGCCAACAGTGGTAACCCGGACACCGATGAACTGATACAGCGTCTCATGCGTGAGGATGCCGAGGAAGATGCTGCCGCCACCGGTCAGCCATCAGTGGTAGCCGGCGCCCCGCCAGATATCATCAAAACCTTCTTTGACTGTATCAAGAACGAAAATAGCGAATTGATATCCGCTTTTATCGATGGCGGTCTTGTAAAACCAAACACAAAGAATAGGGACGGCGTAACACCCCTAGTTGCCGCTGTAAGAGCAAACCATATCCGGGTAGTTCAACAGCTGGTTGATTATGGTGCCGATGTGGATGAAATGACCGAGGAGGTAAGATCACTACCACGACACACGCCTTGTTTCTCTTAAATTGAATAATCTCCAAATCTAACAAAAAGAATTGTGATACAGAGAGACCCAGATGTTCCGTATCTTCTAGAATACCGACACGGAATCAAGATACCAAATTCTTATGAGAAAATGTACCGAACACCTTTGATGGCAGCCGCAGAAAACGGCCATATGCCATTGGTTAAACTATTCGTGGAGGTCTTTCACGCCAGGGATGATATTGTCCCACCCGACGGCATGACTGCGTTGAGGTTGGCTGCTAAAAATGGTCATAGAGAAATTGTCGAATTTCTACCATCCCGTAGGATCGGCGGCATGGAGCGATGGAAATACAAGAATCGGAATTCCCTTAGAAGAGCCCGGGTTACATGGATCGAACTGACTCACTTTCTAAGGACGACTTGCTACGAAATTCCCAGATTCTTTGTATGGTATCTCCCCAAGCATTACATTTTCAATCCAATAAGATATTGTCTTGTCTACCTCTGGAAGCATAAAAAACAAATCGCAGTTGGGACTAAAAACGGCATTGTCAAAGGCATCAAGGGTGTTGGCAGGCTTGCAAAGAAAGCAGCTGTCGAAACCGTAAGGGGGATCAAGGCCATTCCATCTGTTACAGCCCGAGCTGCAAAGGCGGTGGGTCGCGGTGTCGTTACTGGTATCAAAGCGATCTGGAAGTTCCTTACCGTTGGTTTACCTAAAAGCATTGTCGCTTTCATCAAAGGCACCGTCGAATTCATCAAAAAAGCGGCCATCTGGACAAAGGATGTCACCGTGGCCACCGTCAAAGCACTTAAAAAGCTTACAGTCTGGATGGTGAAACAGCTATGGAAGACCCTGACTGTTAGAATACCCAATGCCATAACAATTATTGCCAAATGGTTTTGGACGGGTATCAAACGCACAGGTGCCGCGATAGGTGACTTTATGATGAGAATTATCTCAGCAATCCATACCCTTATCAGTAAGATTATCGACTGGGCCTCCGGTATTACATGGAAAGATGTTGTGAATGGGTTTACCAATACACTCAGGTGGATCTTTGTTGATGTACCTCTGATGATAGGAGCGGGATTTAAGGCTACCGTGAACGGGATCAAAAAGGTTCTAGAGGCTTTGTTCGGTTTCTTTGGCAAAGTAATTTATTATCTAGGCCTTGGGATAGTTATGCTGATAATCTACGTGCCAAGGAAGATATTCGAGCTTTTTGTGGAATTGATCAAGTCTATTGGAAACGGGCTCCATGAGATTGCGGTTTGGATTAATCCAAAGACAATCTGAGTTCTGTATTCAAGTGGCATGAGATCAAGACCTCATAATAAGTTTCTCTTAAAAAAAAATAAAAAATAAAAGGAGGGGGAGGTTTTTTGGATTTCGTCTTGCTTCTCCCTAGGCCCGTCGTGATTTTTTATAGTTTGGGAGTTACCAGAGAGTATTTGTCTATATATTGGGAAGCGGGCGTCTAGATGATTTGAATTCGAATTTAAGCATGTATATAAGTACTTACTTAAGCACTTAAGTATGTATTCCTTTATAGTTTACATATATAATCACCTCTCTTGCATTGCATTGAGGACGCAGTGAAAATAAGCATAAATTTCAAGGGTCTCAGCTGGCTTTCGTGTTGAGCGCTCGAGCTCGGATGCCACTTCGCTTGACTCGAACAATATTGCTCCGATTACGGTCACCGAGAAAAGCTCGAGCCTAAAATGTTTAAACACTGGCTAGCCTATTTTCGGGCCTTATCAATAAATGAGATTAAATCATCATGATGAGTCGCTGTTGGTTATCAAGTTGCCAGTTAAGTTGCGATGACCAAAGCCAGCTGAATTCAAAAATCACCAGGCGGGCTTGCTTGTTTAATATAAACTCGGTAGCTACGTTAGATCTACTCAGTTGATTCGGATTGCTCGCGGAGTCCATCCAAACTCCGAATCCTCTTTCATCCCGAGCATTCCTTCCATTCCGCCAGTCTCGCACCGCATTGCATTGCGCTCGTCAGTTCCGGTTTTCTCCGTTGGAGCCAAAAAAGAAAGAGAAGCCTAACTAAGTAAGTAGGGAAAAAAAAAAAATGCAATCGAGCTGCATCATCAAACACGTCTCACGGCGGCTTCAATTATCGAGGTACTGGTATGCGTCCAGAGTGACGGTGCCTGCCAGACGTAAGTCCGAACTCCAGTATTTTCGCGCACCAATTGCCCAATTTGCTTCTTTGCTCTCATAGTCAATTTAATAAGCATCAGTCGAGGGAACCATGCGCATGCTGGCCATGGTCGCCGCACGGAGAACATTTCCTCGCCTTGGTTTTCAATCCAAATAACCCGATCCGTCTCGTATTGCCCTAATAGCTGCCGGCGAGAGAAAAAAAATCACGTCAAGTCGGCGTGGTTCTTGATCGATCGGTCTTTCGCTCGCGTCTAACCGATCCTCTGTTCCTCAAGTCTCTCTTCCTTTTAATTGATTGACTACCCCCATTCCTCCCCGCGGGCCGAATGGGCAATCTGGCGGAGTTCTCCCTCGTAGGTGCAGGTGCAGGTGCAGGTGAGCTACGCTCCACCAATACCGCCAGAAGCTGCCCTATCGGACTTCCAGTCTCAAGTTCGCATCGTTTTGTCATGGTTTCACAGCACAAAGCTCGGAGGGGCTGCACCTCCGCTTGCGCGGTAGGCATCGGTTTGAAGCATGAAGAGCACGGGAAACCTCTCTTTCGGCCGCTACTTAGCAGTTATCCCACGTCGTTTGCTTTGTATGCAATCGAATTTGATATCGGGAATGGTTACTGCTCTGATTTTCTTTTGCGTCAGCTGGTCGCCGTTCCCGTGTATGAGAGAAAATGTGAATCGTGCGATGCTCTGTTTGTGGGAGGGGTTGCATGTAACTATAATCTGAGATATCTCCAAGTGCTGAAGCATTTTTTGATCTCCCTCAGCATTTCCACCCACTAGAGATAAAAGATCAGTCGTTTCCTCAGATCAAGTACCTTGCTCTTTGTTCTTGTTTCTTTTGTTCCCAGTTTTGGTCTCATACCGAAATCACGCCTTTTCTCTGATATTTATTTTATCTTTTGCATGTCATCTCAGTTTCGGTACCGTCAAGAGCAATGTCGTCGACCGCCCAGCTCCGCTCCCTCAACTATGACAACATCAACCCTCACGTCAAAGCAGCCAAATACGCTGTCCGTGGTGAACTAGCCGTCAAAGCAGAGTCAATTCGCCGAGAACTTGAACAAAACCCTTCGTCGTACCCCTTCGACCATGTCATATTTGCCAACATCGGAAACCCGCAACAGCTTGACCAAAAGCCAATTACCTTTTTCCGTCAGGTTTTATCCCTAATTCAATACCCGGATCTTCTTGAAGAAGCCAATTCAGAGGCCGCGAAACAACTATACCCGGAAGATGCGCTGGAGCGAGCAAAGTGGCTGCTCAAGTCCATCAAGTCTGTGGGGGCGTATTCGCATAGCCAGGGTGCCCCTCCACTGCGTGATAGCGTCGCCAAATACATTGAGCGTGAGTGCAACTTTTTGGCGCACATCGGAAACTGGAAAACGCTGACGATTATTTTTGGAATTGAATAGGACGCGATGGTTACCCAGCAGACCCGGATTCTATCTTTCTTACTGCCGGTGCGTCTTCTGGGGTAAACACGCTCTTACATGTGATCGCTGCCAGTCCGAACACGGGTGTTATGATTCCGATCCCACAATATCCCTTGTATACCGCCACTCTCGCCTTGTTGAATGCCAAACCGGTAGAATATTTCCTCGAGGAGCCTTCCGCTTGGAGTACTAAGGTTAATGATTTGTACACTGTTCTTGAAAAAGCCGAAGCCGAAGGTACAGATGTCCGCTGCATCTGTGTCATCAATCCCGGAAACCCGACAGGTGCATCACTGCCATATGATTCCATCGCAGATATTATCAAATTTGCAGCCGAGAAGAAGTTAGTCGTAATGGCAGATGAAGTTTACCAGACGAATGTCTTCATCGGTGAATTCGTCAGCTTCAAAAAGGTCTTGCGGGACTTGCAGAAGAAGGAACCAGGTAAATACGACAATGTTGAGCTAGTCAGCTTCCACTCGACCAGCAAGGGCATGGTTGGTGAGTGCGGTCAGCGTGGAGGGTACTTTGAGCTCGTAGGCTTTGATCCCAAGGTCGTTGCAGAAATCTACAAGTTTGTTAGCATCTCGCTATGTCCACCTGTCGGCGGACAGTGTCTTGTCGAATTGATGGTCAATCCACCTAAGGAAGGCGAACCAAGCCACAACTTGTAAGTCAAAGACGAGAGTTTCAAGTTTGAATGAAACGTTTCTGCTAACACCATCCAATCAAAATACAGATACGAAAAAGAGTTTAATGATATTTACAATGGTTTGAAGACTCGCGCCTATGCTCTTCACAATGCTTTCAAGCAGATGGAAGGAGTTGAAGGACAAGATCCACAGGGGGCTATGTACATGTTTCCGACTATCAAGCTCCCACAAAAGGTAGCCGAAGCAGCTAAGGAACAGGGCCGGAAGCCTGACGAATTTTATTGTATGGAATTGCTCAAGGCCACGGGTGTTTGTGTCGTTCCAGGTAGCGGTTTCGGTCAAGTGGAGGGTACCTGGCATTTCAGAACGACTTTTCTCGCGCCAGGTACCGACTGGGTCGGTAGAATTGTTCAGTTTCACAAGGAGTTCATGGATAAATACCGCGATTAGACCGCGACGAGTAAGACAGAGACCTGATATATTTCTTCTGGCATGTAAATAAGTACTTTTATATTCATTTGCTTTGACGACTTTACACCTCCAGCAGATAGAAATACAGGTAGGGATCTTGGCGCTTCTTCGATTATATAACAGAGCGCTATGTTAGAAGAGTTGCTTGATACTCCAGTCAAGGTTATAAGGTTAAACCACATCATCGTATATATATAAAATGCTTTGTCGGCCACGAAAAATAGTTAATCAGATACATGGATATGAAGGAGTCCCGCTCTTTCTTATTGCACCTGTACATCCGTTGAAACTTGTTGAACCAACGATAACTACAAAATATCTGACGAGCTGAAATTTAAGTATTAGGTACTCAAATACCTCTTAAAAGGAGGATGGATACGTATAGAACAAAAGAAGAAAAATTCGATGACGAGCAGCTCTCCTACGGGTTCCTCGAAGCATGCGGCCAAATCCCAACCTTTGGAACAGCACCTGTTTCTTTAAACGGATTTCCACCCTCAAGTGCGCTCAAGGCTTGATCGACCGGGCTGCCAACCGTTATTTCTGCGACCTCTGTAACTTGTCGATCATCTCCATGTCCCTTCCCCTCATAGACCTTGATTACGTTCCCATCTAACAAACCGCTTTTCCTCGCATTCTGTACTCTTGCGTTCAGATTCGCCGCCATCTCATCCATTTTGATTTGTGTCCGTCGCTTTGTTATCCTTTGGCGGTATTTCCTATACCCGTAGAAGAGAGCGCCGATTGCGATGAGAGCTATAGCGACGACACCGCATATTATGCCGATTTGGGTATTCAGGGAGATATTCCCTATCGAAGAGCTCGAGGAGCCGGTGGGGTCAACGTAGGGAGATGTGGCGGAAGACGAGGGAGATGTTGTCGTCGAAGAGGATTGTGGAAGGGCTAGAGAGTGCGAGAGAGTAGCTTGGAGGAAAGTCAGGAAGATGAGAAGATTCTTGGATGTCATTTTCGCACAGCCCTCTAGAATGAATGTTGAGCTGGAATTTTTTTATCTCCCTTTAGATATATATTCCCGAGTGTGGATGTGATATCGGAAAAGACCCTCGAGCTGTACACCTTGATTGGATGGTCCTCCCTTGAGTGGAATGCGTTGAATATGTGGTATATTTTCACCGTCGTACGCGTCTTGGAGAGACTCGATAGTTATGTCGATATAGTGACAGCAAGAAAAATGGCATGGATAGATGAGACTAAAAAATAGAGGGACTAGAATCTCGTCTTCTCCTTAAAACCAGACATTCGAGTTCGGCCTGGGGTTCTCAAGAATATATGTATAATATCTCGAGCCGCCGGTCCCTAGTTCGTCCATCCCTCCAACGCTCGCTAAACACCGAGGAATCCATGTCCCCAGCGATCTAAAGGGTAGGGGGAAACCACTTTGAATCAAAATTCAGTTCTTCGCGAGTGATATCAACTCACACGGGATAGAGACGTCCTCCGAATGTAAGATTCATAATGTAATATTCATCTGTGGTGGGCTGTTTTAACGAGATCAAAAGGGCGTCCAACAAAGGGGAAAGCTCTGCTAGCGTGGTGGTACCCTTGTTCCATTACAACATTCGGCGCTTTCATTGGATCAGCTCCAGAACGACTGATTGTCTTTCAAGGACGCTCAAAGAATTGGCCATCCCGTCGCCTATGGCAGCCCGCGGTCGAGTTGGAGACTATGGAGGCTAAGTCGTCCAGATGGCTTGCTTTGGCTTCGGGACAAATGAAAGCGCTTAATTGGGGTCAGTGATTCGGCCTTGAGCTTCATTTCGCATTCCCGACTCGCAAAGAGCAAAGATCAAACCCTTGACCCACATGCAGACGGGAAAACGCTGTGTCCTTTGTTCGAACCGTGGAGGCACACGGGAAGCACGTTATTCAGGAGTGGGTCGAGGCCAAACAAAAACATTCGTGCCTGGGTTATAGTGGGTATCCACAAGCCAAAGAGTGCCATTTATTCTGCATTGTCAACCTCGTTGGATTCGATAGAATTTATCGGTTCTGGGGGAACTAGTTAGACGCCCACCCTTAGGTCTTGTGACTACAGATAGCGATCGATCAATGGCAGATGATATCAAATCAGGAACTCTCCCATTTCGAGGTCATAGGCTGGAAACGTCAAGCGGGGCCTTTTTTTTCTTCCTCTTTTTCTTCAAACAAATTGAACGCCAAAAAACCCCATGCCACGCCAAAAGAATGACAGATATGCTACAGAATATATGCAATAAAAACCTCTCTATATCGATATATCATACACCCATCCTCCTGAACGCGTTGCCCGAGGCACTTCGCCTGTCTTTCCTTTGACTCGTTCTCCCGCCGTTTGCAACTGGTGCCTGCGTATCTCTTGTGCCTTTTGATTTTTTCTCTATTTTGTAGGAGAATTCCATATCACCGTAAACTTGGCTATTCGAAAATGACCTCCCGGGCCGTCGCTGGTTCTCTCCAGCAGCTACCCGCGAACCGAACGACTGCTCTTTCCTCCCGGGTCCTTCGTCTCTATTATGATTTTGCGATCGATACGATGCCGTCGAAATACGCATGATTGGTGCTTTTCTCTCGTTGGTTTTTTTCTTTGTTTCAGGTTCGGATTCTGACTCTGAGGACGATTCTTCGTCTGATGATGCCATCGATGATTGCTCTTCCTCTTCCTCCACGGCAGTAAGACGCTTCTTTAATGCACCATTCGTGCTAGACTTATCGGTTGGGACAGAGGAAGGATTGTGCAGTTGGTATTGATATGATGTTTCATCCACTTCGAAATCTGGGTTGTTCCAGAGATCCTTGAACCGAGGGTCATCCGTAATCTTCTTCTCCTCAATCTTCTTCTCTGTATCGACTTCATCCCCGTCTTGCTCCCTTTCGTGGCCCTTATCTTTCTCCTTCTCAGCTTTTCTCGCTGCTCTCCTATCGAGTTTTTCTTCTAATTTGGCCAATCTCTCCGCAAGTTTCTGGTTAATCTTAACCTTGGATGCCACCTTCTTCCCAGAGCTTCTGATTCTACCTTCTCTCTCCTTCTCGATCCTTTCTTGGACTATCTTTTTCCTCTGTTCCTCCCAGCCCCAAGGATTAGCGATTAGTCTTGCCTGTTCGTACAATTCCTGTTTGACGAAATAACCGTGCATATAAGGCCTCAAAACGCTGCTGCCAACCAAATGTGACAGCGACAATTGTTCCAACTGTGGCTTTGTCAAGAATTTATAGTTGTCATATGTCGTAGCTGTAACCTCGCCATTAACCCCGCTTATAATTGATTCTTCCATTTCTTCGGTAACATTGTCCAAGAAGGAACACCACTTGGGTGCAGGGCCTAATTCTGGTATGAAAAAGCTGTGCATATCAGGCCCTTCATTCGCCGTAAAGAGCATCCCTGAGTCCTTGACATGGGCAACGTCGTTGATGTCAACTGCTGGTTCTATACTCGTCCATGGTGATCCGTCTGAAGGGTTCCAGATTTTGATTATACGTTTGTCGGCGGATAGGAGTTTTGTCTCAGCCTCAGAGTGTACAGGTGGAAGATATATCAAGTTTTTGATCGGGTATGAGTAGCCTTGATCCTTTGTAAGAAGTGGGACCGGCGATCGCAAGTCGTAGAGTCGGATCAGTCCTTCTGAGGATCCGGTGGCAAGCTGTAAGCCGGTAGGATCGAATGCCAGCGATGTTATTGGGTCTACCGCTGCCGCTCGGTCTACGGTGGCGACGCGCGAACCCACCCTGGGGTCCCAAAGCTCTGTTGTGCCTTGGTCTGTGCCAAATGCGAGCAAGCTATGAACCTCGCTCTGGGTACCTGTTAAGACTTCTTTAACATCCTCATTGACCTCAAAGGGCTTCATAAAACCGCCTCTTTCTAGGTTTACCCTGTATATTTCTCGCCCCTCCGCGGGCACTAGAACTTCGGCGGCCCATTTGCAATACACCAAGTCTCTACCGTAATGTGGTATTCGCAAACTGTGGTGTAAGCCCATGGGAGTATGAAACTCAATGTATCGATCGATCTGCAGGTGAACTGATTTCCGCCAAGAATCTTCGAGGAGAATAAAGGTGAGGTTCTCGATATTGGTGTGACGCTCGAAAGATATGGAGAGGGAGCTAAAGTCGTAAAGACGCATTTGAGGTTTATAAGTGCCGGTGGCCATACACCATTGGCCATCTTGTGTTACTCGGATCTTGTTCGAGGCTTCTGGAAAACCAAAATCTTGGATGAGCTCGATGCGGGATTGATATGCTAGGAGGGAAACAGTCAGCATCAAATTTGCACGCAAGTTTACTGAAAAAGTATCGTTGAGCTACCTAGGTCATTTTTCAGAGATCTCTTTCGTTTCCTGGCTATCCAATCAGGCAACGAACGGCCGGTATCCGAACCAGAGACAGTATATACCTTGACATCGTTTGTCTGGGTAAGCTTCATATTGGAGATCTATCTAGATACCGAAGTATATACAGCCCACTAGCCTTTGGTGATATGGAAATATAAATGATGGTCGGTTCACCGCCTTTTGTTGATACAATGGAAGTAATTGAAAGAATCGACTTAGTGGGTAAGTTATCTTTAGCTCTTAGGTTCCATGATTATTATCAGAACATATATATCTCTTGAGAGTACGGTTGCTGCTGGTTGAAGTTGGGAGTTGGAAGGTCGAAGGGTGAATATGTCGTGCCGTCGCATTTGGGCTGTTCGCGCGCGAGCGACCATCTAAATTTTTTTTTTTTTTTTTTTTTATAAAAATTTTTTTTCTGCTTCTTTTGGAGTAGCGCAATAAATTACCAAAAGAGGTAACTAGCAGTATGCGCTAACCTATTAATAGCAATAATGGTACTTACTTGCATGGATTCGGTTATTTTTCTGATGCGCCTGCGCATTTGGTTAATTTCGAGAATGCATTCTGGCATCATCACCACTTTCATCACGAATTCTTCCTTTCGAATCAAAGTGTATTCGCCTTCATCATCACCTAAACTTAACACACATCCATCCTTCAGATTATAAATTTCTGACGGGATCACAGATGTACGATCCAATTCACGACCGCTACACCGCTGTTCCAAGCGACGATAAATCCCCATCATCCCCCTCGAAACCCCCTTACGACGACGATTTAGAAGACGACCAGCGAAAACGACACTCGGATGCCTCCCCTACCCATCTTCCTCACCGCGATGAATCCTTCGCGAGATACCGAGAAGACCGTACAGCCTCAGGTAGCCGTAGCCCGGAACGGAAACGGAAGCGTTCCTCTTTCTCTCCGGATCCTCGCGACCAACAACCACGGACTCGCACCCCCGAGGTAAAGCCGGAGCCGCGTTCGGCACATCCGGACGACCACCTGTCTCATAAACTAAATTTCACCCACGACAGTGATGAGCAACATAAACAAATCGATGATCGAGAACATAAAAGAACACGACGTTACGAAGGCGACAAAGATCGTGCCAGGAGGCTCCAGAACCAACGCCGAGACGCCAACGCCGGTGCCTATGGTCGACGCGAAGGGGGCGCTAGGAATGATCAGCCTAACAGGCCTGAACGACGTAGTTCCTACCAACGACGGTCTCCTCCTCACTTCCGTTACCGCGATGCTCCACCCCCCCCACCTCACCTCGCCGTAGATTCAAAATTCAAAGATCCTGACCCGGAAAGACTTCCCGAGCCACCCAAATCCCCCCCTCGAAAGTTCAAGCGACCGGCTGCCCGCTACTCGCAAGCGGAACGAGACGCTTTGCATAAACAACAACAGAAACAAGAAGCCGATAGAGAGCGCGAGGCCACGGTCGTTGCGGCATCCAGAGGTGTTGACGATGTTGTACGATCCCATTATAATGCCGTCCCAGAAAGGGGAAAAGAATGGAGAAAAACGGATTCCAAAATCCGTGGGCTACGCTCATTCAATAACTGGATCAAGTCGACTCTTATCCAGAAATTCGCGGCGAATGACGACTTCCAGCCTGGTAACAGAGAAGGCGAAATGCTCAAGGTTTTCGACATAGGATGTGGGAAGGGAGGCGATTTATTAAAGTGGAAGAGTTGCCCGCAACCAGTCGAACTTTATGTGGGCGCTGATAGCGCTGATGTTAGCATCAGTCAAGCCAAGGAGAGATTTGTAAAGATGAAAGACGAGGATCGACGGAGGAACCGTAGCCGTCCCTCGGGCGATAGGTTTCACGCTGAATTTTTTATCCTAGATGCTTGGAGCGAGGCGGCGGATAAAATACCGCTGGTCCGTGACGTTGGCTTTGATTTGGATGTTAATAATCGTTGGGGCGGTGGAGGGTAAGTCTTCCCATCTGGCATAAGCCTAAAGAGGTGCCACGCTAACCTAGCTTAAAACCTAGATTTGACGTTGTTTCTCTCATGTTCTGTATGCACTATGCATTCGAGTCAGAAGAAAAGATTAAAGGGATGCTTCGAAACGTGTCCGGGTCACTTCGCAGAGGCGGCCGATTTATTGGCACAATCCCATCATCTGAGAAGATATTTGATGGTATCCAGAAAGAGGGTCATGAATTCGGTAATAGCCTCTACAAAGTCAAGTTCCCCCAAACAGAGGCCGCCAGAAAGCTTCCAGAAGACGGAACATGGCGTCCAGCGTGGGGCTGGAAATACTCTTTCTTCTTGGAAGAGAGCGTGGAAGATGTCCCGGAGTACGTGGTGCCATGGGAAGCATTCAGGGCGTTGGCTTACGATTTCAACCTAAAGTTGGAATATAAGCGGCTGTTCGAAGACATATGGGCCGATGAGAAAGATGACAGGATACTGGGCCCATTGAGTGAAAGGATGGGAGTGAAGAAACGAGATGGGAGTGGCGAGATGCAAGTTCAGGGCGAAGAATGGGAAGCTTGCAAGATCTATATGGGATTCTGCTTTCGCAAGGTTTAGCATATAATAATAGATGTATGGCACTCTCCATGGGTGTAATTCTTATTAATTTCTGGGTCAACCGCTACGTGCTCAATAAGTTCTTCAATAAGCACTTATTTGTATCGTTTAATCCGCCTTTTCTACCTTTTTACTTTTTGCTTCTATTATTATTACTTGTATGATATCAATCAGATCAAGAGCAAAAGCGTGCTCAACTTAAGCAAGCAAGCTCAAGGTTTGCTTGGGTTGTTCGTGTTGTTCACGCGTAATCCACCTATTATATTATACAGTATGGTACCACCTCCAACCTTTAACCTTCAACCTCCAACCTTTCACATTGCTACCAGCTTTAGCTTCGATCACCCACACCCACATCGCTTCGGAGTAAGTACTTGCATCATCGGGAACATAAAGACCTTTAAATCCCTATTTCAAAACAAGCCCTATCTTGACGCGTTCACAACAACAGAGAATGCTTAAAACTAACGGACAAAACGATCAGCTCTTACCTCATCGAGGCCACTAAGAGGATAGCTAAATCCAGTAGACACAACATCTGAACTATCACTTTTCCGACCTCGAAACTTTCCCCACTCTCTCTGTTGCAAAATGGGATCCGATCCACAATATAACAAGTATCCCGATCTCTCCCTCGCTCAGCACATCTCACAGCTATCCACTCCATCTCTCGTTACCCTCCACGATAAATCTGCGAACACCCTCCTCGAGTCCATTAAAATTACCTCAGCTGCACCCTTATTCAAATATCTCGTGGGCCCCGCTGAGGGCATATTGCCCAAGAACTCGCCTCTGAGGTGGGATGAGAATCTCTACGAAGAGCTAAAGGAGAAGAACGATAAGGAGTTGCAGGAATGGGAAGAAAAACTAAAAGATGCAGAAGAGAAGGCCGGTGAAACTGAAGTCGTTGAGGCTATGGGTGGGAAAGCAGAGTTTTGGACAAGAATAGGAGAAAAGGTATACGACATAGTCCTATCATGTGCTTCCTTAATACCGGGAGGAAACGTAGAGACTAAAAATATGGCATGATTTGCGGAGGAGTATCGTAGGAGAAAGCTGTGGCCGCCTACAATGACGTTTTCGAGAAGACAGCCTCTCTCGGTGCTAAAATCGATATCGTTCTCGCAACCATACGCGTCGGCATGTTTTTTGATGACAAGGTCCTCATTCAAAAGAACATTGAGAGAGCAACTCAGTACGAAAGCATGATCGGTGTTGTTTCCCGAAATCAGCCTGCTAATACATTTTGTGTAGGCTTGTTGAATCCGGCGGCGACTGGGATCGTCGAAACCGCTTAAAAACGTACCGCGCAATCAACCACCTCACCCTTCGCGCCTACAATGCCGCCGCCCCGCTTCTCCTCGATTCCCTTTCTACTTTCACATCAACAGAAATATGCACTTAC
This sequence comes from Arthrobotrys entomopaga, assembly GCA_012184315.1. NCBI lineage: Eukaryota > Fungi > Ascomycota > Orbiliomycetes > Orbiliales > Orbiliaceae > Arthrobotrys > Arthrobotrys entomopaga. The sequence goes on from LDDX01000259.1 coordinate 261,516, forward strand.
GAAACACTAGTCATGTACGCCGTCCTCACCGGTGTTATATCTCTCTCCCGGCGCGATCTCAAAGCCCGAGTCATTGATGGAGCTGAGGTGCTAGCGGTTTTTGGTAGCCGCAAGGACTCAAACATGACAGACAATGCTGTGGGTATAATGACAGAAACGGGGTATCAGGCTCACGATCTAGATTTGGGCAGCTTTAGTCCCTTGGAAGGGCTAGTTAACAACTTTTACGAGGCCAAGTATTCGGACTACTTTGTGAATTTGGCCGAAGTGGAGGAGCAATTTCTGAGGAAGGATAGGTTTTTAGCGCCACATAGGCGGTGGTACGTCAGAGAGATGAGGCGACGAGGGTATGCCCAGTTGTTAGAGAGCTATAGGACGATTGAGCTACAGACAGTTGCCAACCATTTTGGAGTCAGTGTCGATTTTGTGGATCGGTAAGTTTTAGTTATTTTTTTCCCTTGTATTCATTGACGAGTTTTTCACCCGGAGATAATGGGAGCTAACGAGTCACAAATAGGGATATGTCGTCGTTCATTCCCTCCCAGGGCCTGAATTGCACGATTGACCGTGTAAACGGGTCCATTGAGACGAACAGGCCAGATACGAAGAATAAGCAATACCAAGAAGTTATCAAACATGGCGACCAGCTGCTGACGAAGTTACAAAAGTTTGGACAAGCGGTGAGGGTCAGAGGAAGTGAGCGCGTCTAATATTTCACTTGATGCGATTCTTTGAGAGAATATTCAAATACATTATCAGTCGCGAAGGCTCAAAATTAGAAGTTGTCTGAGATGAAGACGTAGATTTGAAAGTTAGGATCCAGATAACGTGTCTTCCAATCATTTAAAAGTAGAAATGTGATGCTTTGTATTTCCAAGAAGAATCGGATCCAGGTCTTCAAAAGGCCGAGCAAATGGCCCGTGCACATCTACTACGTCCTCGAAACATAGTGTTCTAGCATGTCTCCAAACCCCGAATACTTGAACTACCATCAAAGTGAAATAACACCTATAAAATACAAAACCCTAATTATTGTTTACACATAACTACCATCAGCTACGGCATTGGCAGTGCTATCGAACATCACTTTCAAAGCTAGATTGAACAATTTTGTCAGCTATATTCTTAATTTAGTAAGTCACAAATACTTTGGGCAAACTTACCGCAAGGATACGACACCAATTGTCCCCAATCCTCTGAAATGAAGGCCTCGCCAATATCGGCGGTACCGTTACTATCCACAGACTCGATTCGCACAGTGTGGATTTTGCCTTGTGGCCCCGGTGCAGCACGAAGATTTGGCAGGGCCGCGAATGCTTGCAATATGCTCGTTATCGTCTTGAGAGGAACTTCTGATAAGGCGGTCTGATGAATAGAAATGGTAAGTCAATACCCAAACTAATTTTCAAGTGTGAAAGAATCAGGCTCATACAGTTCTATGTGCAATCTCTGAGTTCGAAAGGGCCTTGAATACGGTCTTAAGGGCATCATGAGCATTACCATCATCGGAACTGATACCATTGAGAATTCCCGCATTTTCTGGGTGAAGGATGTCACGAAGAACTTCAGCAAACTGCAACAAGTCAGCCGACTATTCGTAAATATGTTGGAATGTAAACATATCATCGGATTTGAGAACTTACTCCAATGGAAACGTCCAAACAAAACTTGGCAGCAGTCAACACGACATCTCTTGGATCGCTTGACAGAGAGTCTCTTATTTCCTTTGCGATGGTGCTCAAATCAGTGCTACCGGTTCCACCATAGCCTTTCTGGAAAGTATAACTCCCATCATGGTTGTTAGTAAACGTAACTGCGATGAGGGTATTCCAGAAGCTAGTCGCCGCCTCTGACAACTCGAATGCTTTCGCATCTGGCACTGGAACAACTCGATAGACGTAGTTTGCGATTGTGCAAAGTGCACCATGAATTTCGTAGTCGGTATATACGTCTGGAGTACCAGGGACACCAGTAAGTGGCAACGAGAAAATCTCAGCAGTCGTTCGAACAGCAACAAGATTGCCAACATCGCGGATAGCATCTACCCAACCACCAATATTTAAAATGATAGAGTTCTTTGCAATTATTTCTTTGGTGATCTCTATCACGGATTTCGTGATGAATCGCTGCCAGTCCGGGCATTTTGTGATTTGGTTGATAATCTTTGGAGCATCGTATGGTGTTGACCCGAGGAGAAACTCCGCGCGGGTACTTACAGTGCATTGATCCTGTCTGCTTGGACGAGCAAAGCTATATTTATAATACTTGCCGAAGCCTTTATAGATTGCTTCATTTTCAGAGGGGATGATGAATGGGAACATTGCGTAAGCGGAATTCTGCGCGAAATAACCTGGGAAGGCACGGTGGAAGAGTTTATACACAACGCCACCGTATGCAATATCCGGGTCGGAAGAAACTTCGTTATATCCCCAATTGGTAAGATTGCCTGTGGTATAATCAACAGTGTAGAATCTGTCGCCACGAACTAGTGCCACAGCATCGCTAAGAATTGCTGTACTGATCGTATAGCCAGGCAGTAAACCTGCTCCTGGGGTCATTGGTTGTTTAGGTTCCTCGACCACAATACCAGGATATATCTCAACATAATCCGGGTGACCGTAGAGCTGCCGCAGGGCCTCGGCCACCTTAGGGTCTGGGTTGATATCTTCAAAAGTAGCATGTTCTTTGAGCCCACAGAAGGCACGGAATTCATTAAGAGAAGCAAGCTCCCAGGCTCTAGATTGTTCGATACCGAGGATTTCAACAGCGCGCATTATTGTTGGAACCGCATTAGCGCCGTAAGAATCTAGCAAAGACGTAGGCTGTCAGAGTTAAATTTAATGTATGAGCCTTGAACGCTAACTTACTTGCACAATCTTCAATGCTAGATGCCAGAATATCGACAAGCTTCTCATCGTCAAACTTGCCAGTGACTGGATCCCTTTCCAAACCTTCAAAGGTGCGTTTACCAGGATCTGTTGGTATAGTTTGTTCCCATTTACCAAGTGCATTTAGAAATTGAGGCAGTGGTATATCCACAGCTTCACTACCGAAAAGTTTCTTGTACAACCCTCGAGTCCATTGGTCATCCTTTTCGCTTATCACCGAATGCCATCTATAGACGAGATTGAATTCAGCTGTACTCAAATCGAAATTAGTTCAAGTTAATCTATTAGAAGCCAATTTAGTTTTACGTACCAGAAACCTGGTTGCCAACCCCCTGGGGCGTGCCGGTATCGCTGAAAACTTTATGAATTTCAGCGCGGGGATCGAGACACCACGTAGATTCTGTTCGACTTAAATTAAGAATAACGCGAATGTAGTCAATCAAAATGATGTTAATGTAGAGACCACATGTTATTCTACAATGGTTCGGTTAGATCATTTCTTCATGATGACACTTAGATCGGGACTTACAATCTACCGGTTTGGAAAAGCTTCTCGTCTCTCTCTTTGGATGTTTTCCGCTTCGTGAACCTTTCGTTTTGATTTATTTTTGCTAGCATTTCAACGATATAGTTGTGGAATCTTCCAAATGAAAGTAACAGAACTATTGATATTAGAAAACAGTAACTTTACATACTAATTACCGGGTGCTCACCGCAGACACCAGGGGGGAAGCCTAAGAGTCTTTTTTCGGAAAATGAATCCGGCTTAATTTTCCCATCTTTGAATGTTCTCATTTCTCTTTGCTCTTCCTCATTGCTTCCGTATAGAGGTGCAAGATCGAGATACGATGAAGTATCGGAAATGGAGTAATCTGTGTGATTAGTTCGGAATAGATCTACGGCTCATGTTAGAAAACCATTTATAGGAATATATAGATTAATGAGTGAATACCATGGATAATGATGGTGGCAAGATAGAATAACATGCTTGAGATCTTGTTGGGATGTGGCTTGGATTCCTTTCGTGCCAGTAGAACTATATTTCCGTCAAAATCTTAATTCTTTGATCACTATCGAAATACTAACCATCAAAAATTAAACCTGGGTCAGGACGTGCACCGGGCATTTTCTGCATAGGGCGAACGCTTCGAGCGTACGGTGTACCGGCCTTGCCAAGATGTGGATAAAGAATATTCTACTCTTCTGTTAACACTACTTCTTTTTTGACTCGCTCGTTATCCTTTCATGGGGCTGACATTGTTGGAACCATCTGCGGAACGATATTGTTGTCTATATTTGAATGTTAAGCCAGCGTTTTAAAAACGCCTAATCAAATATGCATGACTTACTCCAATCCAAGATATGACAACGGTGGATGCTGAAGTTGATTCCAAAGCTTATCGAGCAAAGAGCCGGTAAGGGCTTTCTCGTTCTTTGACGTAGATGGAAGCCCGCTAGCAACCTGAATAACCCTTTCCATCTGTTCAAAGTTAAAATTATAATTTCTGACAGCGACAGTGCATAGTCTTCGAGTGTTTTGTATACCAAATAAGTCTTATCATCCACAACTCCTCCACCTACAACTTTAGATTTAAGCAAATCGACAAGGGTTCTTATATCTTTAAAAGCGCCACTCAAACCAATTTTCTGCAGGTCTTGGAGGAGGCCAGTGGGTATGGGTTCCTGTGTTGGACTGCTTGGCCGCGATAGCTGGCCTGGCGGCTGAGTGAAAGCATTCAGCGAATTAACTGACGGGGCTTCCTGACGCGGAGCAGCTGGTGGATATGTAAGAAATTGGGACCATTTTGTCAACGCCTCATTGAGATTCAACTGCTCTCTCTGTTGCGCGAGCCTTCCAGACATGATCGGCAATACCGGTGAACGAGTTATACCGAGAGGTAAATCTGGTTATATGGTAGGCAACTTGAATGGCAAGTATGAAAAGGTGATGAGTAGGAAAGCTGGTTTGGCCTGAGGGCTTGTCTTCAAAGGTTTTGTAGTGTTCAAATGAAAACTCCGGTCAAGTTATATAGATTAGCAGCTGGGGTAACAGGACCGTGGGAATTAGATTCTTGTTAAAATTCAGCCCTACTATGTCGTCGAGCGAGTGCACTTAAACAAGCACTCAAGAATCGGCTTTGGCTAGGTCTCACGTCCCTCGCATCCGCACGGGCACTGGGAGAATCAGCCCACGTTGAGGTCATGCTCCTCGGGCCTCCCGCTCGAATTTACCTTGCTGCTGATTCGTTGGCTCCTTGTGTGGCGCGTCTCATTCCCCGTTTTTGTTTAAGTTGACACCAGGGTTTGCAGGTGGTTTGAACTTGAAGCTCAGAAGCTGGACACTTCGGCTAATGCAGGAAGGTGGGGTTGCAATTGCTCAAAAATGAAAGTGAAAAGCATACCGCCAAGGAGAGCCATCTCGACGGTCAGCACTAAGTCTCCAAGAAAAAAAAAAAAGCTGTGTGACCATCTGCGAGATAGCTCGCTGCGGCCATAAGTGCTGAGGTCGAGTGATCTTGGCGGTCGTTTGGGGGCGCAATATTCTCGGCCTAGTCGCAATTTGCAATTCGATGATCAACTATGTTATAATTGGGTGCATCGCATCGATCGTGCACTGATTGATATTACCGAACACCAATCAATCTAGACCGGATTTCACGTAGCCTGCTCGGTATATGTGCTTCTTGCAAGTTGGTTCTACTAAACAAGTTACCTGCTGGTCTTTTAACGTTATAACTGACTGTTGCTTCCACCCGGCAGTACCGCGCAGTGATCTGGGTAGAAATGTCAGACATCAAGGCCAAAGATTCAAATCCATTTTACGGAATCTTACTTCGATCACTTATCAGTCTATCGTCTATCATAACCTTTTCAATGACCTCGCGCCTATTGAGAGGATGCCGAACATAAATGTGATATTCGGTCGCACAGGAAGGTGTTGAGATGTCTGGTGGTGGGATGTGATATTGCCACTAAGAAGTACTCAGTTTGCATATTAGGAACCCGGCGCGGGACGATCCCAGGAGCGGCGTCGCCGAAGCTACGGTTCTAACCCGTCTGGCGAAGCAATGTTGCGACCCCAAAGCCATATATAGCTATGTGTACGTTGTATACTAAATGTATGGATATACACTAAATGCACCTTACCTCCCTAGCGATGGGTTGAATTTTAGGGTGTTATAAGCACACGAGGTATCGATACGTATCGCTATCATTGAGATGTACTTCGTATGGGTAGAGTCGCTTCGGATTTTGAGCGACCAAGCTGGAAAATCAACACAATACGAATGAGGCTCAACGAAAAACGGATGTTTTATTTTTCGGCGCAACACAAACATGAACCACCAAATCAGCAGAGCCGATCGACACAGACAAGCCTGCCCGTTGTACGTCATATTGATCAGTCTGAGCTATAAGATAAGAGGGTCCGACAAAACAGCTGGGGAAAATGACATCATATCCTGTGCAACCACCAAATCCACGCTGCGACCGACGTCAGACGAGCTAGTACTCGACAGCCAAATTAATTCAACAACTACAGCGCAAAGATCGTTCCGGATATCATCCCGAACACCATCGAAGAACTCGAGATCGAATTTTTGAGTGTTAAAGGAAGCTTAAAAACAACCTTTGAACCAACCCAACGGTCTTGTGGTTTTGGATTCCAGCTTTTTGGTCAATTTGTACCATGTAGGCACCAACACGCGCCTGGCAAGTCTACAGCAGAATAAATATTTAGCACCCAAATTCTTCCAAGGAATATCATGTTCAACTAGTGAGACTTAGGGCCCTGGGCCTTTTAGCCATTTTGTTTTCCGAATGTTCAAGTGACTTCCCGCCAAGTTACAAGCCTAACTCAGACTATAAATGATTCAAAATCGCCCGTTCTCCTTTGATGATCATCTATTCCTCCATAGTATCATCGGGATACTGGAATTTTCGAGATAAGAAATTAGCAAGCAGCTGCCGATTCCTACTTTCCCTCGAATTTCGATCCGGCGATGATATTTACTTTCACTCCGGCACTCCATAGTTCATAAACCACTTCAAATCCCAGCCATTTCATCCATCTAGCGTCTGTCTCGAAATATCTCTCTGGCGCCCTCCCAAATACGCTCTTAGCTACAATGTCTGAACAAGTCCAGTCCGAACGGCAGCCAGGTCATCCAATATCCGTCTCGGGCGAGCATCCGCACCTTGAGAAAATCCACCAGAAGCTACACCATGCGAGGGTAGAAATTGTCCACTTCAAACATTCCGTTGGTAAGCTCGGGAATCTCTTGAACCCAAACCATAGACATGACGAAAAACATGAAAAAGAGGTCGACGAGAAAAGGACCCAGATTGCCGAATCCCACAGATTCGATAGTTTTGCGCCGAAAAGAGCGGGAAATCTTGCAAAATTTTACATTGATGGGAGGGATTACTTTTGGGTATTCAATTCTTCAGGCGAAATATCTACTATCTCTTCCACCGCTAATACAGGTTTCAACCAGGCATTGTCAACTGCGCTCGAAAGTGCGAAAGAGGTGATATATATGGCAGATTGGTGGATCTCACCTGAACTTGTATGTCATTTCTCTAATATTCTTTACCTTTAAACTCCTGCTTCTTCCGCTAAAATTGCTATATTACCAAGTTCCTGCGGCGCCCACCTGCATATAGTGAGGACGACCGCCTCGATACAATCCTAAGACGACGTGCCGAAGCCGGTGTCAAGATTTACATTATCGTCTATAAAGAAGTAGAAGCCGCCTTAACTTGTAACAGTCAGCATACCAAGCACGCTCTTGAGGGCCTCTGTCCTAAAGGCTCTCCTGGATACGGAAATATTAGGGTTATGCGGCATCCAGATCATAATATATTTGACAGAGGAGGAGACATGACTTTTTATTGGGTCCGTCATTTACTTGGGATTATTATTGGTGGATTGGAATAGACTGCTAATATACAACTTAGGCACACCACGAGAAATACTGCGTCATCGATCATGAAATAGCATTTATCGGCGGTCTTGATATATGCTTCGGGCGTTGGGATTTAAAGCAGCATCCTTTGGCAGACGTACATCCTGCGACGATCAAGGAAGAGATTTGGCCTGGCCAAGATTATAACAATGTAAGGATCGCTCACTTAAGACCTGCACCGTCATGTTACTGACTAGATTTGTGCATTAGAACCGAATGTTCGTACCCCTTAACACCCTACCGTTATATCGGAAAATAAGATGCATATAATAACTTGAAACATGCGTAGTATGGACTTTAAAGATGTTCAAGATTGGAAACAAAACCAGCTCTCCAAAACCGAGTATGGGAGAATGCCGTGGCACGATGTTGCTCTTGGCCTGAGAGGAGAATGCGTCCTAGATATCGCGCAGCACTTTGCGGAAGTCAGCCCACGTTCTCGTCCGTATATTCAATCAATTTTGAAATACCGGAATAGAAAGAATCTCGCCTATCAGAAACATTAAATGCTGATTTTGAGCGGCAACAGACTTGGAACCACGCGAAAAGAGATAAGTATAAACGCGATAGCAAATACGACTGGCTACAACTCCGTTGGCGTGAGGATGATATTTTGGGAGTTCAGCATCCCCGCTTCCCAGTCGGAGAATATGTTGAGCATCCGCTGCATCCTCTCGATAGAGAGAAGATGAAAGGGTTAGGGAAAATTTCGGCACAGCTTGTTAGAAGCTCTGCAGATTGGAGTCATGGCATTTTAACGGAACACAGCATCCAAAATGCCTACCGAGAAGTTATGAGAAATGCGAAGCATTATGTCTACATTGAGAATCAGTTCTTCAGTATGTCGCTCATTAATATTCCGCTTGAAAACAAACCGGCTAATCGCCAAGATAGTCACTGCAACAGGAGAAGAACAGAAACCAATAATAAATACAATTGGAGCAGCTATCGTGGATGCAATTGTCAAAGCTCACGAAGAAAATCGAAAATTCAGGGTGATTGTTGTTATCCCATTAGTCCCTGGTTTTGCGGGAGACCTACGAGATAAAGGAGCGAACGGCACAAGAGCAATAATGGATTACCAATATAAATCTATGTTTAGAGGAGAGCAATCTATCTGCGGGAGACTCAGGTCTATGGGTATCGATCCGAACAAATATATATTCTTCTTTAGTTTGCGATCGTACGATCGTCTGAACAAAACTGAAAGAATTGAAAGGAAGGAAGAGAGAACAGGGGTAAAGTATGAGGATGTGCAACACGCTCAAGCACACGAAGTGGTATGGAATCCGCTCTCAACCCGGAATCCGTAAACTTTTTGTTGATCTAAATGGTATAGATGAATGAAGAAGGAGTTACTGGGGGTAAAGGATACAATAAAGAGGATGGTGTCCCAGACAATATGGCGGAAGATAAGGCGGCGTTCGAGGAAGAACGGGAAGATGATAAACCACACGATAGAAAAACCGACGACTCTATAGCTCAGGATGCATTGCAGACTGGCAAGAGGCCGTCTGGTGAACCCTTCCAGGGGAGTGATGAGCTCGAGAAAGAGAATATAGTCACAGAACAATGCTATATTCATGCAAAGGTCCGTTCTAATTATTATTCTATCGAGCGATGATGTACTGAAATCTCTTTAGGTTTTGATCGCGGACGACCGGATTGCTATTATTGGTAGCTCGAACCTGAACGACCGAGTAAGTATATCTGACCTTTGGGTGCTAAAGATCTAGACATCTAAAATTTTTATATGTAGTCTCAATTAGGATATCACGATAGTGAACTTAGCATTGTGATAGAAGACGATGAAACCATAGATACAAAGATGGACGGCAACGATTACCACGCAGCTTATTTTGCGGCAAACCTGAGACGACAGCTATGGCGAGAACATCTAGGTCTCCTCCCGCCTCAAGAGCTAGATCCTAGAGATGATCCCAATGTGCAATTGCCGGGAGATGGGGGTTATGAGTTTTATGAGGATGCAAGATCGAAGCTAGTTGAGGATCCTTTGAGTGAAGAGCTTTGGGGAACATGGAATCGACAGGCTCACGATAATACAACCATCTTTAGAGAATTATTTCACTGCATTCCTGATGATTCAGTAAAGACGTTCTCGGACTATGATAAGTTCCTTCCAAGAGAGGGAATTAAGGCAGGACATTTATTCAATCCCGAGTTGTCACTCAAGGAAGTGAAGGGAAAGTTGGACGATATCAAGGGGCATCTTGTGAAATTCCCAATGGAGTTTTTGATCAACGAAGAAATGGCGGAGAGAGGGCTAGACTTGAATGGTGTGAGTATTAACACACATTTTCGTTGATTATAAAGCCTGGAACTGATGAGTAACTCGGACAGATTACCGAAAGTATCTACACATAGAGCGAGTAAGGAAGAGAAGAGGGGGGAAGGGAGATGAAGAAAGTGGGTCGATTTTCGGAGTTTCGTTCTGCTGGCAGAAGGTATTGATTATTCCATCGTATACGTAATAAGTGTATTGGATCGATCCCGCTAGTAAAAAAATCTTTTTTTGCCGAATTATACTGTGATGATTCGCTTTTGAGCGTCCCGAATTTCTTTGCTGAAAAGCCGTTAAATTTCCTTGGCTTCGAGAACACAGGAATTGGTCGGGATGGATGCCAAAGCCACGGGTTTGTTTCGGCAAGCCCGATGCGAGATTGATTGGTGCGCATCCGATTTTTCTTTTCCGAGATCGAAGAAATTGTTCCGCGTCTGACCTTTTCCGCCAGGACGAGTTAAAGCATGGTGCTTACTTAGTGAGTTAGATGGTTGCGTCCCAGACCAACCAGATAAGTAGCTTTCGTGCGTCGGTCAAACACCGAGACGGGCGTTTTCAGGTGTGGAAAAGAATCCGTGGCAACACGCACAGCTTTGAAGACGGGTTCGCTCATCAGCACATGCCATTTGGGAAAGCAGCGAACGGACAGCTTGGCTTGGCAGCAAGCCTTTGCCCATGAGGTAACATGACATGGGACTTGGAACCTCTTTTCACGGAAACAGCTTAGTGTATAGCGGGGTAAAAGGCGAATGATGCCGGGGTTCGTAGATAGACAGGAAAATGGCATGGGTCTCTCCCATTCGCCCAGGATCCCCATGCCTTTTATCGGCTCGAAGGATGAATGCGCATATACCTCTTTCAAACCAGACATGCGTATGTACTCCGTAATATGATATAATATCAGAAATATGTGCTTACCTTTGCAGTTTCGGAGGTACCACACCAGTTGTTCGATCTGCAGCTGCGATAACGTACCTAAAGTAAGCAAATTCACAAGAAACACGGCTAGACGGCCACAGCTGTTGGGAAGCGGGAAAGCAGAAAAGAGGGGAAGGCGACTTGATTCGGAATGTCTCTTCTTCTTGCCCTTCTTATGATTTCCACCTACACTATTCAGTTGCTTGGGTTCTTCTTTACAACATTGGTTTTGAAAACGACACCCGAGAGGCTTATCGTCGCACCCTGGTGGTTATCGTTCCCTCCCGTTGCCAACTGAGTATTAAGGTGCTTTGTTGAAATGCGAACGGAGCTAAAGCTTACACACCATCAAATTATCTCTTGAGGCCACACATGTGCGCCTAGCTTATCGATGTCCCTTCGATTTCTTAGCCTCGAATCCCCGATTTCTTCTTAGCTAAGCACCGAGCAGGTTGAGTTTCGGCCAATTCGGTTGAGTTTGCGTGATTTCCAGCCAGTATCAACATTTCAGTCAACCCGGAATCTTTTCGAATTTTCGTACAGAACATTCGTGTTAGGAAGCGATACTTAGCAAAAGGCCTTTATCCAAGAAGGCGGTCAACAAAGCTCTCAGGTAAGTAGGCAAATAAAGTCCTTACTCGAATATTTAAATCATATGCATTCTACCTGTCTCATTGTAAATTGTGTGTTTGGATCTCTTCGTCCGAGAAGCCCGAAGCTATTGTTATATCACCGTCAGCCCGTTTAGCGCCAGCAACAGCCTACTTGCAATTGGGTTGACTCGGATTTCAGCTGCAGCTATCAGTATACCCAGCCATCCGGGTAAGATTGTCTGTGACTGGCTGAGATATATATCCCAATCGTGCGTACTATTATACTCAATTACGACTTAGCTACCTACTCAAGTTCCACTCCTTTATTTCCAAACCCTCTTCTGCGGTGACATGGTATCTGTACCTATGTAACGCAATGTCCTGCAACTAGCCGACATTCTGTTTTTGTACCATGATATCTGCATGAGCAGCTTTCACACCCTCCTCATCGATGAGAATTCAGCCTATACCTCGGGCTAGCGTTAGTTACTCCGCTTTTCTCAGGTTCTTCCCTATATTAACAAAATATTCACTCGCAATACCTACTTAAATAAATAGACAGCAAGCCCATCAGCGAAGTTGTCGCTGTTGCTATTGCATCTTACTTCTTTTGTCGTTCCTATTTATTTGCAATCCTTGATATTTCTGTATATACTAAGTACATGTGTGCATGTATGTGTTGATTTGCCAGCCCCCATCTAGCTCCGCCGTAATTGCGTAACATATCTACTTGATCCCATATATATATCCGCATTCATAAATACTTAAATATTTAGGTGCTAACCCTTAACTACTTCAAAGGTTTCTTTAAAGATAGAAATTTTTCCCACTTCAAAACCGGATACACGCATCAGTTTCCTCCGAAGTTAGAGAATCCATTCTTTCTATTTAATCTCAATTGCAGTTCCTACCCCCTCCCTTCCGCAAAAGCATCGATACCTAGACATCGTCCAATCCTCGAGCTGTTACCATGGCGCCACTACACGCAGTCTCTGAACCTATCATTTCCCAACCGGATTTTTTACACAGGCCGGCGGTCCGCAAAGTCCTTCCTTTTGTAAATGGGGGTCTCGCAGGCGTCATGGCCTCTTGTGTCATTCAACCAGTCGGTATGTCATTGCTCTATAAACTTACATATTACTAGTTGTCTGTATACGTAAATATTAATAATAAAAAAGATATGATCAAGGTCAGGATTCAATTAGCTGGTGAGGGAATGAAATCCGTTTCCGGTGCCCCGAAAGTCACTCCTATCTCTGTCGCCCGCGACATTATCGCTCAAGGAAAGGTCCTCGACTTGTATTCTGGGCTCTCAGCGGCAGTTCTTAGACAAGTTGTGTAAGTTTTGGAATATTATCGCCTGAACTTGTACGAATTGTATTTCTTCTAATAAAACTGATGATAGTTACACGACCGCTCGAATGGGCTTTTTTGGAACTTTCATGGAGAGCTTCCAAAATAAAGCTAAGGAACAGAATAGAAAAGTGACATTCAGTGAGCGAGCATATGCCTCTCTTGCAGCTGGTGGTCTTGGTGCATTGCTCGGGTATGGATACAACTTTTGCGTTTGTGCAATTCCTGCATCTCAAGAGCTCTATATACTAACGGTGGAGCAGAAACCCGGCCGACCTTAGTTTGATTCGTATGCAGAGCGATGGTCTTCGTCCCCTTGAGAAACGAGAGAATTACCGATCCGTATTTGATGCCCTTAAGCGAATCTCCCGAAGCGAGGGTGTTTTTGCCCTTTGGGGTGGCGCCACGCCAACAGTCATCAGGGCAATGGCACTCAACTTTGGTCAACTCGCCTTTTATTCAGAAACAAAAGCACAGCTCCAAAAGACGAATCTAGCTGCCCCAATACAATTCTTCGCCGCGTCCTGTGTAGCGGGTTTCGCAGCTTCAGCTTTCAGTCTCCCTTTCGATTTTATCAAGACTCGACTGCAAAGACAAACCCGTGACGCTAACGGACGTTTACCATACAAGAATATGGTTGACTGTGCGATCAAAGTTGTTCGAGAGGAGGGCGTCTTGCGATTCTACCGTGGATTCGGAACCTACTTTATCAGAATTGCACCACATGCTATGATGACGCTCCTCTTCGCTGATATGCTCGGTGTTCTTACTCGATAAAACCCTCGGCCCTCCCATCAAGATAACCCGAATACCTGCAAAAAGTTTTCTCTTTGCCCTTATATGTATTGTTATCCTATTGCCTATGACTTTTGACTTTCTTCCCCCCCCCCCCCCCCCCCTCTCTCGCTATACTTTTCTTCCTCTGGAATTTTTATGGATATCCTAGGGTGCTCTGGAGTTGGTGTCGATTAGCTGTCTAGTTTTTTTTTTTTTTTTTTCTCAATCTTTGTCATTCGTTTCTCGTGAATTAGCACTGAACCCGAGATTATCATAAGGGCTACGCTATTTCAAACCCCTTTATATATCTGCCAATTGTCCCTGATACCATATGTAGGTCGGTATTTTTGGTACGCCTTGAGCGGTGTAAAAACACGTGTTCCATATTTTGTGCCATTTGGATGGAAATCAAATCAATAAAATTCGATTTCCATTATTCGATTTCCATTATCCCGCATCTGCATATATATATATATATGCCACCCTATGTGCATTTGCATTTGCATACACCTCATATGAGCTCATTGAAATCCATATGAGGTTAAATATTAAGGCTACTTTGTGAATTTGACTTATATCACTCTATTATATTTCAAGACATATTGTGCTTTGTAGGTTTAGACTATGTTGGAGCTTTGAAATGCCCAATGCAATGCATAATGTTGCGCGATATTGCAATTGTCGGTCATGATGCATTGATGCATGCGCATGCATATCGTATCTCACACTGGAAGAATCTTTGCCTCGAGCGCCTGGATTCGAGGCTATGGAAAGAATCGAATCGTGCTACTTTTCAATTAATATTTCTAAGCTAAGTGCTATATGAGAATAACTACGATTCGGATGATCCATTTCTCTCGAAGTTACTCGTTCAGTTACTTACCTAGACATGTACTTATGCACTTAAGTATTCAACCAAGCCAAGTGCTAATCCACGCTCTAATATAGATAGTACCATATACGTACTTAAGTACTTTTGGTTAACTGGGCGATAAGACCAATCGCGCCAAAATTGCAAGAGGTCGGTGGATGGAAGAATTGATTAATCAGCAACACGAACCAACATTGGTGTTGACCCGCGACCTTTAACATAATCAATAAACATAATCAGCTCCTGCGCGAGGAAGAAAACGCGGCGAGACCAGGCCAACCACATCGCCCAATCTACAAAAGCTCCAATTCCCGTCAACATGTTCAACTCAATCTCGACGTCTCGGAGCATATCAAACCTTTCAAGGTCTTCATATGATAATGTAGAGGATCTTTCTCAATCAGGGCATGAACCCCAACGCGACGGCTATGGATTCGACTATGATGATATGGAACCCGAAGAGGACGGCGTACGGGATGACCATGATGAAGAACACGGCATCCAAGAAGATGATTATCTGGACGATGATATTGGGGACGAGGACGAAGACGACGGCGACGAAGACTTAGAAGAAGATGCTCTCGACGAAAATGACACTGGCAGCAGAGCTGTATCAAGCGAAAATGCTGATAGCCTTGGGCCTTCGAAGATAATCGAGCCACCAGAGGTCAGTACAGTAGACGCCTCGACCTAAAGCGTCCGCTATCGTTCCTTACTTACCAATAACTTTCCCACTAGTTCATTCTAAACCTCTCAGACCTCCTCGAAACCGCCCATGACATCCTAGAGCCGCTTGAAGACATTGACGAACAGGCACCTCAAACCGATACCACACCTATTGGCCGACACATTCTATCCGACGCTCAACGACGGCTACATCTCCAACGGCTATCCCTCCGCATCGTAAACTCTTTGGCTAACTGTTCCGCCGCATTAAACAATGATCGCCTGGACGAAGCATATAGATTATTGTCTCTCATGTTTCCCTTGTATTTCCCTCCTCCATTGGATCCGTCTACTGTTGATTTAAAATCGGACATCCCACTATTACGAGCAGTTTCTCCTCCTCGTCCAGCACCACTTGTCCTCGTCAATTGGCTTAACGAACACGATCGAAATCCCGATACAAACTCCTTTCTTGATGTTCACGACCATTTGCCAAATTCTGCCTTGCATTATAACTTTTGGCCACTCCTCCAAAAATTGGCGCTGCGTTGTAGGCTAGAAGATGTGAAGGTTCTCATAGGCAAGCCACACTGGGAGATAACGGAGCCATCCCAACCTGGATCCCGGACTTACACCCGCATCAGCGCAAGCAATCTCCAGAGGGCAAGCAGGATGGTACAGGATCTCATATCTCAGTGCCCTTCTCTACGATTCTTTCAAGTTTCTAAGAACGAAATCCCATCTACCAGACTTCCCCGGAGAGTCGGGGGGGTTTCTGATGAAGAGGCCTGGGACACCAGCTCGCTTCCTTGGCGGATGTGGAGGTCTAAAACTGCTCGTGCTCTCGATGAAATAACACGCATGTCGCAGCCTGAGCCTCAGAACGCCAGAAAAAATAACCAGGAGCAAAATGAAACGGCACGGTTATTTAGATCACGACAGCCTCCCCAACCCACAACCGAAATGTCAATTCTTATCCCTCATGAGATACTCCAGGAATTCCGAATAATCTTGCAAATATTTCTCGGAGACAAAGAAACCATATTAAAAACCTCAGAAACATGGCTGGAAGCCGCCGTTGGTCTCACTGCATTTTATGATGAGACTGGGTCTTCCGGAGACGGTATGGAGTGGGATAAACAGGTAATGCCAGGCCTAGCATCCCGAGCCGCCAATGCCTATCATGAAGATCCTATCAAAAAAATCGCTAGATCCTTTCACATTGCTACGACCCAGGGTTTTCCAATGCCTGCTGTCCGAAATTTCGAATCAACAGTTGGCGACATACTTGCAGGACGTGTCCCGAAAGCCTTGAGATATTTAGCTAAGAAAAGTCTCCCTGTTGCCAGTGCTGCGGCAGAAATTTTTGCTTGGGGAGGATATTTCCCGCTCGAATTGGGTGGAAGAGCGCATTCGTCAGCCTATTTGAGTGGTAGCACACTAGGGCTGCTAGATTACGATGCGGAAAGAGAAAACGTCAAAGAAAAAATAATATCTGAATATGCATTAGCATTAGGCTCTTTTGGTACTTTCCACGGTGCGTCAAAAGAAACCGTGGAAGGTTGGGAAATTGGGCTCGCCACATTAAGACGGACTACTACAACAGAAACACTAAAAGCAGCAGCAAAGTTGATCCGGTCTCTAGATCTCGATGTGAGCGATCCTACTAGGGTTGAACGACTCGTTGCGACCTGCGCGAAGCATGGCCTCGTGGACGAACAAAAATACGTCTCAGAGGCATTTGCTAAAAAACTTTTAGCCGCTGGGCAAATTGGATCATCGTTACTTTATTTTTCAAAGGCCAAATCTGGTGTTAACATCCATACGGTAATGGCGAATTACGTTGACGCCTCCTTAAGAGAAGGACGATCAGTTCCCGCCGATAAAGATCTCGATGGCGTTATGCACGAATTACTCTCATCCCCGCTTGCAACTGCAGAAGAAGACATCCTGCGAAGGGAGATCGCCGGATTTGCTGCCTTGCGCAGCTTTTACGCAGCGAAGGATGCCGGGCGTTTTGATGATGCAGTCCAGACATTGGTAGTACTAATGCTGAGTGCAGGAGAAAAGTTAGACGGTGGAATATTACATCCCGAGTGGGAAAGCGTCATGGTTCCAAAAAATATCGCAGGACTTGTTTACGAGTTGCTCCACGGTTCCAACGACACTAGCTCCCTGAAGCAATTCAGTAGCTATCTAAACAGTGGCGATATCTTTGGTATTCTAGGGGTTTTGGAAGCGCTATTTATGATAGGTGGGGAAACATTAGAGTCGGTTCAGGAAGAATTTGATGAGATTTTGGCGGAGAGGCATGTTAATTCTGAAATGGATTTTGTTGAAGCTGTTTCAACTCTCCGGGGAGTATTGGCCAGAGGAGTTGGCGATACTTGGCTGAGAGATGAGCGTGGTAAACGCTTGGTCTTTTAGTTATAATGCTTCGATAAATAATCCTTCTCTAGTAATTGAGTACTTTAGTAGGTAAGATATAGAAAATCGGACACCAAGATCGACTTTAAGACCTGGCTTCAGCCAACCTTCCAGATGAAACTCCACTGGGTCATATTTTTCCTTTATTTGCCTAATAATTTCTCAATTAAATAGGAGATATTAGAAGGCGTCAGTCTCGGCGTCAAACTAGGGGGAAGGGGGGTGGATTTTGCTGGAGACTGCAGCTGGGAGCATGTTTGGGGGATGCAAGCACTTAATTGATGATTATAGTTTCGCAACTAGGACGGGATAATAACAATGGTTCTACTCAGGATCCCGAGCAGATGGTAATGTTATTTGAATATGTACTTAGTACTTAAGTGGTGAATAAGTATGAAGTAAATAGCTTCGCTGTTATATCTCCAATTGAGTGGCACGCTTATAATTATGCTGTGATGGGCAAACTTCTTGGTGAGCGTTTCCAGGCATCATCGTCGTACGCAACACGAATAGCTATTGTTGATGTAATTAAGCGTTATTCTCCATGGTATCTCTTTTAAGTTATTTTCTCGCTTGCCCCACAACAATCCAATATTTCGCGATATATACTCAAGTAAGTATATATAACGAAAGCTCACGATATCTCCCGTCATGTCTATTCTAAAGCAGCCGTTCAAATTAGCTCTCGTCCAGCTGGCTACAGGTTTGTAATTTTGCTTATCGCCTGCGAATAGACTTTATTGAGCATGTAGCTAACCTTGGTACCATGGTTCCCATACAGGTGCCGACAAGACCACTAATCTCGCTCGCGCGAAGACCAAGGTTCTTGAAGCTGCAAAAGAAGGCGCAAATATCGTTGTTCTTCCGGTGGGTCACAGTTTTTTAGAAGCCTCATGTCCCCCGGATACCTAATAGAAGAGAGATATTAAGGAATGCTTCAATTCACCATATGGGACCAATTTTTTCCCTTTGTACGCTGAATCGCTTGCGACACCTACCTCGTCCGAGTCGTTTTCGGCACTCTCTTTGATCGCGAAAGAGTCTTCCACATACTTGATCGGTGGCTCGATACCGGAGCTGGACCCAGCGACGAAGAAACTTTATAATACATCGCTAATCTTTTCACCGGAAGGGGAACTTCTCGCAAAGCACAGAAAAATACATTTATTTGACATAAATATACCCGGGAAGATTCGGTTCATGGAATCAGAAGCTCTCTCCCCAGGGGACAATATGACTATTGTGGAAACGAAGTATGGGAAAATCGGGCTAGGCATTTGTTACGATATCCGTTTTCCTGAATTAGCGATGGTCGCAGCAAGGAGAGGCTGCTTCGCGATGATTTATCCGGGAGCATTTAATATGACCACAGGGCCGCTTCACTGGTCACTTCTAGCTAGATCAAGGGCGGTAGACAACCAAATATACGTTGCGCTATGCAGTCCTGCGCGAGACATGAATGCCTCATACCATGCCTGGGGTCATTCCATGATAGTAGATCCGAAGGGGGAAGTTATGAAAGAGCTCGGAGATTCGGAGGGTTTGGTCTTCGCTGACCTCAAGCAGGAAAAGATTGAAGAAGTTCGGAGAGAGATTCCGGTTACTACACAGAGGAGATTTGATGTTTACAAGGACATAGCAGATTGAGATCAGAGGCCTCCTTTGGGATGCTTGCGAACACTCACAACCTTCAGCCCATAGTTCTTTACACATTGCATATAGCTGCTAGAAAGAATAATATTTGGCACTCGATATCAATTTAATGTGGAAAAGCGAACCAATAGGTAGATTAGGAAGCCAATCGTGAGCAAGCGAGGAAAGACACAAACTCGGTTCCCGAGACTACATAAACTCGAAGAAAGATTCCCTTCGCAGTTTTTTTTTTTTCTTAATGAACGCTTGCAAGGGAAACCCACACGGGATCACGACTCGCTCTCAGCCAATACCTTGGCCTGACCCCCTCTTTTTTTTTTTTTTTTTTTTCAGCCCTATGAGGAAAAACAGCAGCTTGTTTGGCGCAGTGCCAGGGTAGTTTTCATACATAATTTTCAGCCATATATATATTGGTAACGAAAAGAGAGCGGCTGAACATGCTACCAAGACAAAGTTTGCTAAACGATTGCAATTTTGTGAAAAACTGGCGCCGTAACTAATGGATGCACGTCAAATCTAGTTGATGCGGAATAATTCCCGTCCTCTCGTGTTGAAATTGCAACTCGCTTGGGACGAGAGCTGACTTGAATCATATCTGCAATTCTTCATTACACTTGAGAAATACTACGCATCAATTCACGAATCATTCCCTTCCGCGTGAGCATATCCTAGGGCGACTTTAATCGAAGCGGCAGCCACTCTATGCGTTCCATCAAATTCATTCCACTATTGGCCGAGAAACCCAGCCAGATAAGATCTGATTATTACTCTCAGTAGCCCGTAGACCCACTCAAAATACCAAACCAAACCAAAATCGATTTGAAGGACGAGTTTGTTATCCACTATTGGTGCTCATAATTAGTGGACAGCAGCTGGATGAAAAGAACAGCTGAAGTTTTCACCGCCTAGTCTCATTGCATTCGCGAATCTTACGGAAAGCTTGGGTTAGACCCTCTAAATATGATTGCGCTTGTATCGAAGATAGAAACGCGCATATATCTGGCTTGGGTGTCTCTTCTATGGATCTTTTAGCTTTTCTGTCTGTAATTAAGTACGTAGTTTATTTCTCTAAGGGAAAAAAAAAAAAACAAAGTACTTAGTTCTAGTCTGGGTATAACCACAGCGACGGTGTGCTATTTCATTCAGGAAATTTTTTTATTTTTATTTACTCTGGCCTCATATATCGATACTCTCTTCGTCATTCCCTCATCCACGAACCGAATATATCGAATTTCTTGCGAGAGTCGACTTAGAAGGTTATAATGTGCATAAGGTACCATTTTGTATTCCCCTTTGGAGTAATATGCAAAACGCTAAATCATTTCTCCGGAGTGAGTAGAATAATAGAAGTTTATTCTGGTAAGCATCAAGATGGAGTTTGGCATATGCTTCATACTTCAAGCCTGCATGTTTGCTGTATAATCGAGTACTTAATCTTTAAGGCTGGAATCGGGACAATTAGCTTACACTGCCGTTGTAGTCTGCCGTTGTGTACATCATATCCACGCCGTTGACTTTTGCAGATTAGCTGGGCAACCTGGGCATAGCATAGAGGACAGGTTCCTCTCGGTTGGGTTCGTTTGCCCGTCACATGCAGGGGAGGCAGTTACTAGTCCTGCAGTTGAAATCAAACAGACGGAAATTCAAATGTACCTCTATGCATATACCGACCGATATGTGAGCGGGGACGGCCGAAGGGGACCACAGGGGTAAATTTAAGTTGACGAAAGGAGATGTTGGGGAGGGGGGATAATAAACTGGCGGCTCTTTGTCTAGCAGGTTCTAGCCAAAATGTAGCACAATATTTTATGCGTGCGATGCTCAACACAGTCTAACTAACATACATCAGCCGTTGTACTTTGGCCAGTGGAAATTTGCGCCGGCCAACGACATGCTGACTTGGGCCTTTGATTAACTTACTGGACAACTTTATCTGTTCAAGCATTTCGATCGTAATATTGATGGCCATGGAAAGCGGCGTCCACCGCTGACAGGTTGTGGGCGACTCGTATCGACCGATAGATAAAAAGAAGGGGCAACAAAGTGCCAACGCGATTATAATTAATTATTCAATCCGATGCATACGATAAGCATGCCATGGCTGCCTAGCCTGCAGTGCCATTTGATCCACTTAGACATGCACACGCTCATGTACTTTAGCGACTTCAATAAGTAACTACTTAAGTACTTACTTAATAACAAAGAATAAAAGGTATATACTGTGTACAGTTCTTGCATAAAGGCTTTGAGAATTCGAGCCATTGCATTGCATTGATTTGCATCGCGTTGCATTGCATGCATCGCTAACCTGGTTTCGCCACCATGACCGCATCATGAATCATGATATCATCAATATATTATAATACGGCGAACGGATGTTTTTCGGGACCAACAGCGCGATCCACCAAAGAAATCTAGAAACGACATGTTAAAATAAAATTGCAGTTTGAGCCGTCAAGATTTTGACTTGCCATTCCTTCTAGCCTTATTGGTCCCTGTTATATTAGTCTAGGGCTACGCGACGTACCAGCTGTTCTTTAGTGTGGCAACTGGCTGGCTGTGCCTCATCAAAAACCAAACAATTGTGCATTACAAGCTACAAGGAATAAGTAACGAAGTACTTGCTGAAGTGCTTATAATAATTCGGCTTTCGTACCGATAAGGAAGGAACAATCGCTGCATCTCAACCACCCCCGATCGAACCTTTTCATTTGGCTTGGTCTAGTCTCCGATTGGGTGTAGAGATGAAGGCAGCAACCTGGTATCTCGCGAGTTTCGACTTTTGCAGTTTCCCTCTTGGGATAGAATCGGCAAGAATTGGGCCATATCTTCAGATTCTGCTCCAATCAACCCAGCTAGTACGACCTCAATCGCCGGGCCTCGTGCCACCATGGAGACTCAACGGACCTGCTTTATAAGGCACTTGTCTTGGTCTACACCTTCTCTCACAAAGTGCCTGGTGTCGAGCCATTGCGGGAATGAGCAAGTTTTTCCACCTGCGAAAAACTCAAAACCCTCTGTCTAAAAAAAATAAAACATTGAAACCCAGGAACGAAAAACATGTGGAATGCGGAAGGACCCTCCCCTCTGAAGCACGCATTTCCAGAACCTGGCTGGCCATCAGGCCGCAGGATCGCAAGTACACCGTCAGTGCAGGTTATGTCTCGCCACCGAATATCCCTCCAATTCCTTTTTGACTTGCAAACGTCTCTTGCTTGCATGTGGGTATTCCAGACCCGTAACACCCTTCACTTTTTATTTCTGCGCATTTCGGCCATCGCGTTTCGTTTAGCACCGAGTACTGATAACATACTTCAATATGAAAGCCTGAGCATCCCTCCCTCTTCGGTTTACTCCTTGTCTTTTGGTCCAGGGATACCATTTCGACCCTTATCAGCTAGCTAGATTTCTTCTCTGGCATTACTTTACCCCGGGATATCCTCTCAAACGCATATCCCCAATTAGACAGTGCATGTGTGGAGACTCGAGCATTCAAATTTATAAAGCGTACCGACTGCCCCTTCACTCGTCACTATCCCGAGGTTAATTGGGTGTCTTTTTTTCTCATCTACTCTCAGTCTGTTTTATATTGGGGATAGAGCCTCATATAGAGACTGGTCTTTTACATCTTTCGATCTAACCCCCCTCTCATAGTCAAATGCCAGCTTAGTTTTCCATTGCCACACACAGGACGACGACTTCTTGAAATAGTTTCTTTCGTCACCTCAACGTTCATTTAACGTTGTGATTGAAATTGCTTCCGACAACAATGGCCTCGAACACAAGTAATTCGGCTCTTGAGGTGGAGAAACACTATCTTTCGAAGGAGGATACAAATAGGCCGTGCGTTCAGGATAATTGTGACACCGCGGAAAATAAACCGGAGTCAAATCTCAAAGATAGTATTCAGAGAGATGAGAAGGGCGCTGTAGTCGGTCATGGATCGGCTGAAAGCGGCAGTGTCTCTGAGAAGAGGCTAGGCCGTTTTAAAAATACCTTTCGACGGTATAAATTTGTGGTTCATCTGTTCATCTGGATGCTGTTTACCGGGTATGAAAATGCTCCTGTGAATTTCCAATTTACTAAATTTGGTCGGCTCTAAACATCTTTTCAAATTTAGCTGGTTTGTTGCTGGGATTATCCTACATCGAAAAGATCTAGGGTGGCTGATCCCTTTCCTTCTCTATCTTTGTATCACGATCCGTCTGGTCACCTTCTACATTCCAATCACTGTGGTTACAAAACCTATGCATTTTGTATGGGAAAATACTGGAGTGAGGTTTGCGAACCTTATCCCCGAGCGTCTTAGACTCTGGAGTGGTGCAGCTCTTACGGTTGTTGTAATTGTGGTAGGATCCTTTGCTTCTCCAGAGTCAGAAGGAAACACGAGAGCCAATAGAGCGGTCTCCCTCTTTGGGCTTGTTGTCTTGATTGCCGGTCTGTGGGCGACTTCAGCGAACCGAAAGGCTATCCAATGGCACACAGTCATTGTCGGCATGTTGATCCAGTTCCTCGTTGCTCTGTTTGTCCTGCGTACGAAAACCGGTTATGATATCTTCAACTTCGTATCGTACCTGGCACGAAGTCTCCTACATTTTGCCGCGGCCGGTGTTGCCTTTTTAACTACCCCGGAGATTTCTCAGAATACGTACTTCTTCTTCTCCGTCATACCGGCGATTATTTTTTTCATATCTCTCACGTCGCTCCTGTTTTATTGCGGCGCTCTACAATGGTTTATCGGCAAGTTTGCTGTCTTCTTTTTCTGGAGTATGAGAGTGTCGGGCGCTGAGGCCGTCGTGGCTTCGGCATCTCCCTTTATTGGTCAAGGAGAATCTGTGATGTTAATCAAGCCTTTCGTACCACATCTGACACAAGCTGAAATACATCAAGTTATGGCATCCGGATTTGTAAGTTTTCACTCCCGATGGTGACCTAAGAAAAGGGTTTTAATTAGAATATCATATAGGCTACAATCGCTGGCTCTGTGTTGGTCGCTTACATCTCAATGGGAGTTAACGCTCAAGCTTTGATATCATCTTGTGTTATGTCAATTCCTGCATCTCTCGCTACCTCGAAGCTAAGATATCCAGAAATGGAAGAATCCCTCACCAGAGGACGAGTTGTTATCCCAGAAGATGAAGATGACAAGCCCAAGAATGCCTTACAGGCTTTCGCAGACGGAGCTTGGCTGGGCATTAAGATTGCTGGCATGATTATGGCCACGCTTTTGTGCATCATCGCTTTCTTGGCTTTGTGTAACGGTCTATTGGGGTGGTGGGGTCGCTATCTCAACATCCCAAACCTAACTATCGAGCAGATTGTTGGATACATCTGCTACCCTATTGCATTTCTTTTGGGTGTTCCTAGAGGTCCAGATCTTTATAAAGTTGCAACTTTAATCGGAACCAAGCTGATAGCAAATGAGTGAGTACAATGCAACAGCAGGCCTCGCTAAGATATATATATCTTTTTTTTTTTATCAACATGCGCATGCTAATGTGATTCTGAAAGGTTTGTTGCTTTCACCATGTTGACCGGAGATAAGGAGTATCTCGAAATGGCCCCAAGATCCAAGTTAATAGCTACCTTTGCTTTATGCAGTTTTGCGAATGGTTAGTCAATCCTAGAAAATTACTCCCGTATTTCCTTCACTAATAAAAGAACTCTTTTAATCCTAGTCGGTTCTCTTGGAACTCAGATTGGCGTTCTTTCGCAGGTGGCGCCCAGCAGAGGAGGTGATGTCGCGAAACTGGCTGTCAGTGCTCTGATAACTGGTGCTTTGTCGACATTTTCGTCTGCCGGGATCGCCGGCATGATTATCACAGACGAAGCCACTTACATTAGCGCGTCTACAACGTGATATATATAGAGGCCCAGGGCGTTCTTTGTTAGGAGCCTTCTCGTTTTTGTCTTTTTTAAAACTCGCATTATCAGTACCTGTGGTTTTCTAATTACACTCGTGCCTAATGCTTGGGTGTACATATAAAAATTCTTCGGTATGCTTACGTACCCGTATACTATTGCATACTAAATCTCCATCAATTCAAGTTAATTATAATCGAAACGCATCTGTCTCCAAGTGCAAGAATTTGATCACTCCTAATTGCGCTAAAATAAATGTCTCCATCCATCCGTCCATCCATCTCTATATATACATCTATACATATATCTTACATACTTAAGTACTTAAGTACTTATATAAGCACATACATGCACATATCCCTATTACTGTTTTTTTTTTTTTTCTTGTCTACTTTAAGAATTAAGTACTCAAGCAATTATTAAAACCGGAATCTCGGACCTCAGTTTAAGCTTAGGTGGATTAAGCTCGAGGTCGGCCTGGTGCATGTGCATACCTTAGCTTAGCTAGCTTCGACGCTTTCACGCCGTTTGGACCCGGGTCTTGCATCGGCTCGTTGCCTTGTTTGAAATCCTTGGCGCCTCGCCGGTGGATCAATATTCCTTTTATAGGATATTCACCGTCGGCACCTCGACGCGCGGAAATTTTCAGCACGTTGGGTTGTTTCAACAGCCAAGCAGGTTATTAAAGGGTATCTGCGGTCAAATTACTATATTATTTGCTAACTATCTGGACTAGTTTACGTTATTTATTGACCAGCCTTTCCGCTTGCGGATCCATTTACCAACACAAATGCGAAATGTTTCTTTTTGAACACCACATGACACGTAAATATCGGAACCTCAAATGCGATCAATTTGGTTCGCATCATGCAATTAGAGCCTGTTCCGATAATTTGCGCTAAGACTCGGGCCCACTCGGCCCACTTCAGTCCATAATTATCAGACGAAACTGATGACAAGATACGAAATAGTAATGTCATAATCAGTCACTCTGGAGAAGCTATCTGAATTCCGAGATGAGCTCATGAGTCGACCTGCAGTGCACTGCACACTCGAGTTCAATATTTTAGTCTACTGATAGATTGCAATTTCTAACGGTTATAATTATTTTTCATTTCGAATATTTAAACCATTTCTCCACGAGTCTATCCGGAAATCATAACCAATAATCACAACTAAGCACTCAGCGACTTGATTAGCCTACTATATCAATTTATATCCGCAACCTGCGCCGGCAAAAGTAGTAGACATCCAAAAACCACGCTTAGGACCCCTTCGTCGTTCATTAATAACCTCAAATATATAAATTTCTACGAGACATTCTATATCGATATCATACAGTAAGGAAAAGATGGATTTCGAGGTCCTCACCGAGAGCTCCCAACAGGATAAAACCCTTCCTGCCTTTATGGTATCAACTACGAGGGGCTTCCTGCCTCGAATTGTAAGCCTAATTGTCGAATGTTTATCTACATGACCAGCCTTGTTAACAGTACGTTTGCATATAGGAACCACCTGACGTTTTACCTACCGAATTTGATGCTTTGGAAAAGATCTTGCAAGAAATGCCAATCAGAAAGTCCTCGGGCGAACCTGGATTACTTGCTAGTTGCAAGCTCGGGGAGGCCATCGATACATCCTTCCCAAATCTTGTCAAAGAAGTGGAGATTTTCAAAGATGATCAACCCATCCTCAATGCACTCTATAGAGACTACTCTTTTCTCCTCAGCGCATATCTGTTCGAACCATGCTACAAAACATATCTTGAGACTGGTGGCAAGGAGTACGGTCTAGGAAGGTCAATCCTTCCTAAATCTATCGCTCAGCCAATGGCCAGAGTCGCTGAACTGTAACCATCCTATTTGCCTAACGATTATATATTCTATATTTAATGTCTAAACACTAACATGATTATGGTGCGGTTTAGAACTGGGTTTAAGCCGTTCATGGAATATGCAGGCTCATATGCTCTGTATAATTATAAGTTGCTAGATCCCCTTAAAGGAATGGAATATGACAACCTAGCTCTCATCCGAGCATTCGAGTATGGCCTCGACAATCAAAGTAGCGAAGCAGGTTTCGTCTTGATACACGTTGCTATGGTTCGCCATAGTGACGGCCTTGTTAGAGGCGTACAAAAGGCATTAAAAGCTCTAATGGGATCCCAGGACTCAGACGAAAGGGTTGAAACGTTTCAAAGCGGTCTACGAGATATCCTGGAGAGCCTAAAAAAGATAAATAGCGTTATGGATGGTGAGTATATCTACTACATTATAAAGCCATGCATCATATCCGATATCACTAGATCAAAATAAAGCTGACGTAGAATTAATAAAATCGATCCGAAATCATCAGAAATGTGGCAAAAGTCCAAGCCAGATGAATATTCTCAATTTAGGATTTTCATCTTTGGAATTCACAGCCAGCCAATGTTCCCCAACGGTGTTATATACGAGGGGGTTTCCCAAGAGCCTATGAGATTTCGAGGTGAAAGTGGAGCGGTGAGTTAGATTCCTAGCGCTTTTGCGAAACCCTCCGCTAATTTGATTAGAATGATAGCATGGTTCCACTTATCGATAATTTCATGTGTATCGACATGCCCAACAATCCATTGACCGATATATTAAAAGATTTCAGAAAATATAGACCTGGAAACCATAAGGCATTTCTTGGATGGGTAGAAAGTGTTGCAAGAGGGAGTGACAGTTATCCTAGTGTGAAAAATTACGCTCTGGGGAATTTGAAATCGGCTGGTAGGTGAACATGGTTACACCATCTTGTGCTATTCGAGCCTCCTTGAAGTCTCTCTGAGTGTTCCTTTGAGTAACACATCGCTGATCATCGTAACTTCTGATTCAGTCCTCTATCTTCTGATCCTGGATCAACTACGCGAATTTAGAGGACGGCATTGGAATTTTACGAGAGAATACATACTGAAACAAGGGAAAAAATTGCATCCTAAAGCTACTGGAGGGTCTCCTATCGTAGAGGTATGTATGGTCGGTCTACCCTTAAAAATGTGGAAGAGTCTTTCTGATCCAAATCACAGTGGCTACCTAATCAACTCACTCGAGTTCTTAACCTGATGTCTGAAGTTCAGGCCCACATCGCGGATGTATACGGAACAAAAACACTTAAAGCCGGCGACGCAACGGAGTTTGAGAGGATTAACGAAGTTGTCCCGCGCCAGCTTTCAACACTCGAGAAAGAGGTTAAGAGGTATTCGGATGCACTAGCATCCCAGTGAGGAGCCTTTTAGGGATAGGTCGCGATGGATATTATCCGAACCTAGGGATAGAACTCGAGAGAACTGGTATATATTGCAAATTTGAAAAGAATGAAACTTCGAGTAGCCGTATATTCGACCGGAACCACTATGAAACCATACCCAGTCGCAGATTATATACAAGACACCAATTATCATTTTTATTTACAGCACACGCCTGACTGTGGAGACGCGGAGACTTTGACTGCATTGAGGCGAAACTCGAGAGAATAAGCAAACAGCCTGAACTACCAAGCCCCATAGAGTGATACGTAATTGCATGTAATGTTGTTCCGCCCCATGGTAGAATGTCTTGGTGTCCCAAGATCGATTTAGAGACATTGAGCTGCGAGGAACAAGAAGTTAGCATGATAGAGCATTGGACAAGGTAAGATGCACTCGATCGGATTCTTCGAACTTACAATAGTATGCGTTTTGGTACCGACACGATGATCCAGAGCAAACTGTGGGACCAGTCCATCCGAGACCTCCACACTGGCCATAGATACCTTGAGTAGCTGCTGCTGCAGGATTATTAGCTTCTAATCCAAAAATCGCATTTATATGGAGACTTACTCGTGGTAGCTCTGGTTGTAGTTCTGATAGGAGTGGTTGTGCGTTTGGTGGTCGTAGTTCTAATGGAAGTAGTCGTGGTCTTAGTCGTGGTCCTGGTAGTCGTAGTCGTACTCTTAGTAGTCGTAGTTCCACCGCCGGGGTTGGAGTTCAATGCAAGAGCAAGTATCTTTGCGGCAGCTCTTTCTGCAACTGTCAAGATATATGCGGTTGGATTGGCAGAGCTCGTAGTTGGGAAGATGCTGGCATCTACAACAAACAGATTCTTGGTTCCCCAGACTTGAGTGTTCGTATCAACGACTGCTTTTCCACCAGCGGTGCCGTCATCAGTACCCATACGACAGGTTCCCATCCAATGGTTACTACCGTGTCCACCGACATAATTGGCAAGATAGTCCGCAGCAGTTTGCCCCGGAGTAGGGTAAACAAATGTTAGATTTGGGTAAGTGGCAGCATCGTTTATCCAATTTTGAATGGCCCTCACTTTTGCGTCGATATCCGGTTGGGTAAGGAGGTATGGAAGGGTACTGACAACAGTGTCAAGAGAGGGCAAGATAGTGAGACGTCCACGCGATGAAGCACCTGTAGTTAGGTATAAACTAAGAGTTACCATAGTATCGCCGGAGGCACCAAGAGAAGGTTCCTTTCTAGCAGTCCATTGAACTTGTCTAAATCTTCCATCAGTCGAAGAGGATGCGGGGAAGTTCTCAAAGAAGATTGTGTTGCAGTTTGGAGCAGCTTCAGCAAGTTGGCCTGCTCTATTATCCAAGTATTTGGTTGCATCTGCAGGAATCGGGTCATCGTATGCCCCATAAAAGTCATATGCACTGATGGTAGGATGAGATATCACAACATCCGTGTTGTCCTGGTCATGAAGGTTATATCCAACAGGTAGATTTATCCACTGGCTGCTGCTGATCATGGTTGCACCGTCAACACTAGATTGTACAACTGCGAGGGTGTCTGATGGGCCAATACCACTTCGGAAAAGAATCTTGGCTGTATTGAAAACACCCGCGGAGAGGATGACTCGCCCATTGGTGTTGACATTGACAAGATATCGGTTTCCGCCTGTTGCTGTAGCCTGCGTTACTACACCAGTGATTTGACCTCCGTTTCGGTTAAGCTTCACAACAGCAGTATTCATCCAGAGCTTGAAGTTGCTTCTAGCTTTGGCAGTGACGAGGTAAGTTGCCAAGGGTCCTCCTCTCTCTCCGTCGCTGTACATATACGGGGTATGGACAAATGTCCTATTCTTCTGATCTGGTTGAACATTTGCATCGACAGGGTTCCATCCTTTAGGTTGCAGGACTCCATAGACCAGATTGTACAAGTCCTGGCCGTATCGCATCCCGTCCTGCGACGGTGTAGTCGTGGACGGGATTCTGGAGAACACCGTGTTGGCGTATGGTAACATATCATTGTAATTCCATCCCGCCGGCCAATCCGGAGCGGCATAATCGTAAGGTTGGGGTCTCCAAAATAAACCGGAGTTGATAGCCGTACCTCCACCCAGGACGCAGCCTGCCATTACGCCACCGGAAATATCCGTGCAGGAAATGCCGCTAGAATTGGCCCAGATCTCATTACAAAGTCCCGGTATATCGAAACGAGTTAGAGGAGCGGATCCTACCCAAGGGGGTTGAATTCTACCTCCATGAATATAGGTGGATGGTGGCCCACGCTCGATCAACAGGACAGACTTTCCGGCTTCGGAGAGACGATCGGCCATGACCATACCGCCGGCGCCGGCGCCAACAACAATGTAGTCGAAAGTTTGAGTATATGTGGGCAAAGGACCCGAAGTAGTGCTTCTTGTGGTCGTGGTCGTGGTGGTCGTAGCCGTAGCCGAAGTCGTGGTTGATGTGATACCAGGGTATTGAGAAATCCAAGAGGCGTAGTTTGCACTTCGAGCGTTAGTTAAAACCAGGGCATATTCCGCGTAAGCGTTGTCATGGGGTTGGAGATCAGTGTTTGGATCCGACGGGGTAATCACAGAATATGGTGATTGGGAATATCCAAACACAGCAGCAGATGCGGTAAGGTCAAGGGAGCCCGATTCCCAAGTATTACAATTCACGCATCGGAATGTCAGAGAAAAATGCGTGGAGTTAATAACTACTTTCATTTTTGTTAGGGTCGCCCCAGATGGTGTTAAGGGAGTTGGGTTTAACCAGTTTCTTTGTACAAGTAAAATTTCTCTGTCAGTAGTGCCCATGTAGCAGGTTTGAAGTGAGTTAGCCACTCACGATGCTGTTCGAAACGATGTTAGAATATCGTTCCCGTTGGCCCAAGCAGTCAGCAAAGTTGGACCATTCATAGAACCGCCCAAACTGACACCGACCCATCGATTTGCCGGGGATTCCAGAGGGCCCTCCTATACAAATTATTTCGTTAGTGGCACTTCATTTATAGTTGGGATTAAATTTTCGGCTTACAAGAAGACCTATGAATTCATTCGTTGGGTTTGAGGGAAGAGCCATGCCAAAGGTATAACCATCATAGTTTGGGTTTTTATAAGCTTGATAAACAATCCCAGTATTGGCATCCGTATATGTGCTAGTACCCTGCGCTGATACATAATCTACTAGAGAAGAATACCAAGTTAGTTTCAAATGTCCTTGACTTCTTGACGATTGACTCGAGGAACGTGGTTTTCTTTCGGTCAAAGCTAGGGAATTATAAAGAATCGTATCAAAAGCAGAACGTACCTCCAATAAGAGCAACAGCTGCCGCTGCCGCTACGATATTTCGTAACTTAGGGATCATTTTGACCCTAGTAAAACGCCAAAGCAGAGCAAATATATTTAGACGTGAACCACTGACACTTTCCTTCTCCTTTATGGAACACCTTCGAGGAAGCGCGATGCCTTGTGTGATACTAATGCCCTATGAGAGCACCGTTTGGCCAGGACCGTTTCAAAAGAAAAGTCGATTGAAGCCTTACTGGCAAACGACATTGGATTTAAATAAACACGAGCTGGTGAACCGATCCTTGGTTCTTGCAGCAACATCAGTTCCTTCATTTCGGAATCCCGGCTGGTGAACCTGGAGGATTGTTGTGAAGATTCGATAGACGGGTTCCAGGCGGTTTGTTTAGCCGGCTTGCAAAGCTTAGCATCCAGGCATTCAAACCCCGGAGGGTGGGTTGGACGAAGGTCGGTGGCTTTCATGGGGGCAAAATAATTCCAATCAATAGCAGGGCGTGGTTTTGTCATCCGAGGAAGCGATTCCGAAATCAAATAAGAAGCAAGTCTTTTTCAGCAACTAGGGAGGAAATTCTCTGTAGTGGTGGAGAGCAGGCTTTGTCGTTCAATAAATTAATTTGCTCGCTCACCTCCTGCAACAGTTACCAGTATACAGCTCGAGCTCTGGCTCGCGTCGAGGTGCATTGTCGCATGGCTGATGGCCGCGTTGTTGGGGAGAGTGTTGCGCATGTCGTTAACGGGCCGATCTTCCATCGGTTCGCACGATTTAGCAGGGACCATTGAATCGGAGGCCTGTGTCCGCGAGGCTGATAAACGCCCCCTTGCATATTCCTAAATTTTGGCTCACGGAACGTTGGTGGGGCAAGCTTTGGTCACAAGAGATGCTGACAGTCTTCAGTTTCAGGATTGTGGGGTTTCTGCTTCTGGGGTTTGGCGGCCCTCGACAGGCCTTTCCGAAGTTCCGGGGCATCCCTGTCTGCTTCCCCGCGAAGGCACCAGGAAGCTTAAGTCAGTTACCTCCATTTAGAACAACAGACGAAAAAACATGTTTCGAAACATAAACTTGGGTCGCTCGCCAAAGGTAACGTAATTTAGGTGCATGCCTATGCGAAATAGCTCAGATGATGGTAGTGATATCATTGCAATGGCGCAAAAATCGGTGTCCATGTACGTACATATATTTCCGTTCAGGACATGTATCAAATGCGAGAAAGGCCATGTGATATAGCTTCGACGCGTAATACGCATCCATTCAATTTGTCTGAAGTTTTACCAAAAAAGCTTGTGGGATTTCCAATAAATGACAAAGCATTGCGAAATTAGCCGCATCATCCCTGGTCTCTCTCTCATATCACCAAAACTTCCACCACGGCTTTGATGCTTGCTTCTGTGATTCAATATGTTCTTCTGAGTCGAGCTTGTCTCGATGCGGATCGGGCACAGTTTTCACACCAGAATTAATATCAGGACTGACATGTTCAGATGCATCTTGTTTCAGACTGATGCTCTCTATTGGTAACTCCTCTACCTTCCCGTGTTGTGTCCGTTCCATCAGATCGATGGTCTTCGTGGCGGGTCCAGCTTCTTCTGAGTTACCACATTTCCCTTTGGAACCGGGGCTCGATATAACATCATCAAACTGAGTGGTAGTCCCTTGGTTGATCGTGTTCAGAAGGTTGGCGTTATTGCCAGCCGTAGAGTCAACCAACTTAAAGTCAATATTCGAGGAATGGGTTTTTGTTTTCTCTTGAGGTGTTTTAATAGCTTGACGAGACTTCTCTTCCGATGCAGTTCGATCCGCAGCCAAAGGTTTTAGCGTTGAGGTGGCTTCGAGTCCCGCCTGCGTATTCCCGGGTCTATCTGAAGATAACTTTAGGTGGCTACTGACTTGCGGGGAGTTTCTTGCTAGAGTATTTTTTTCGCCTGCCCTCCAGCCCCCCGAGCTCCATGTTTGAAATTGGGATCGCCGTTTAGACGATTGGAGAGTTGGATCAAGCGGGAGTGGCGCGGGGTTTGATATAGCATTGGTTTTTGATGAGATCTGAGGCCCTGGAGCTGATTTCTCAGCTTCCATGGAATCCAATTGGCGCCCCCAACCAGCAGAGCCCTGGCGATAGGAGGACGCATTGGGCTCTCTGGAGCCAACTGCGCCGTCTACCACGGCTTTTATATTCTCGAAACCTGGGATGCCAGCCTGTTTCATTTCTGAACGCCAGGTGATCCAACCACTACTAGCAGTCCGCGCCAGACCGTGCTTATGTTCGTTGGTGTCAGGTGTTTTCCCAGCATTACTAAAATGGATGGATACTCCAGGCGGGCTTTCTTGGTTTATAGGATATGGCGATTGCATATAGGTAAATAGCTGGTTGATAATCTTGGCTTCATGGTGATATTCTCCTTTTAGGACTTCGACAGTGAAATTATGAACGTGAGGGATCTCGTTTGATGGAAGTTTGGTTTTAGAACCTGGAGGTATCGGAGATGGCGGAGGGGGTGGCACCGAAATGTTGATAGGAGATGCGGCAATAGCTTCTCCTAGAGAAGTTCCATCCCGAAACAGAACGATGGCATCTTCTTTTGCTTCGAGTGTTGATGTTTCGTGCTAGTTACGGTATAAAGAATTAATGTATTTTGTCCGATATATGGTTATTATAACATTCAGTATATATCCTTGAGTGCTTAGCAAGTTGCAAAGAGCATGGTTTGATATATTTGTAACGGCGAGGAGAGGGATGTAAAAAGGGGAGACAACAACATAGTATCCTACCCGAAGACTTCGGTACAAATCTATCTCACCAAACTTGCGTAAAGACCTGTAGATTTCTCGGCTCTCGCGTAGACTATGTGGAGGAGGATTTATTCTGAGAGATGCATGATGAAGGATCGCTCTGGTTGTCATTTGATCAGTTGTCAGGAGCTTGAGTGCAAGTGATCAATTTGCTATGCTTTTGAATTTGTCTTTTTCTTTGGACTTCTTTGGGCGGCTTTTTCATCGAGTTTCCGGGGCGAAGAGTAATCTAGATAATTTGATGCTAAGATTTTGAGAAAATAGTCGTGCTGATATCGATATATGTCATGAAGCGCCGGCAACCGAGGAGGGATAAAAAAAAAATTAAATTAAATTAAATAAAACGTTAAAAAAAAAAAAAAGGCACAGTTGGAGGTGTCAAACTCTGCGGGTTGTCAACTACTAGTATATTATGGGATAGTCTCTCAACACAACCAACCCTCCGGTCTCCCGGTTAACTCGATTTCACGATGCCAAGTAGAACCGAATATATGGTATATATAGAACATACTTAAGTAAGTATGGTATATAGACATCATGGCTAGAATTCGGGAATTGAATGTTGAAGATGTATCTTTTGTTTCTACAGAATCTCACCTAACTGCCACAAACCCAGAGAGTAAGCAAGCAAAAATAATCACAACCAGAACGTTAGGAGACACGCCTGGATTTGCAATGCCAGACTTGCTAAGTTTGTAAACCGTTAGCCTAAAAGAATTTCGAGCACAGACGGGTCAGCCTTTCAGTTACCACTCAGGACCAAATACAATATTGTAAATTGGGGGGTCATGACATGAGAGTTTGGTTTGCTGCGAGACCAGGTAATGAAATCGTCTCGAACAACACATGGAAAATGATACCGGCAGTATACGGGGAACATACCGCAAAGCGCCTCCACATGCCTCCGAGTCGTTTCCCGCGCATCCAAGGTTGCAGTCGCTGTCCGCAAGCTTTTGGCTTAGTTCGCTCAAATACGGTCCGCAATAGCATTCACTCCGACAGAATAGTCTCGTCAGCAAATTTTTCCAATCGATACACGCCGCAACGAAGGTTGAAATCACCTAGTGTATTCAAGTCCCGCATACTATACCCCAAACAGCACGAATAACATCAGCTTTCAGCCCGTCGGGAGCCTTCTGTTAAAGATGGATAATCAATGATAGTTAAATACACACCTCAAATCCCATAGCATTGCAACTTCCGAGGCACTTTTGGACCGTCATGTCATTTGCTGTTGTCACATTGCCCCCGTTTATGGCGCGTTGGTTTATAGCGTCAAGAGTCTCATTGTAACAGCCCAAGTACGCGTAGCCCTGCGAACCAGAGTTTACAACTAGAGCAGGTTGCGAAGTGCTGGCTCTTATGATGATACCGATCCAAGATTAGAAACTGGCCCTCAAGGAATATATATATGTACTTATATACTACTATGTACGTGTGTACTTATGTGTGAAATTCAATTGAATTTGTATTACACTGTGGATATTGATCCTGTTGACTGTGCGACTGTGAGTCGCAGCAGGAGGGAAATTAGAATTGATGAGTTGATTGAAAACTCCATTTGGCGCCGGTATCTTCCCCCTTTATTGTCGTTCTATGTTTAAAAGATTGAGCCTATATACGAGTGTCGAAGGGAAACGCAAATGCCACCCGGTAGTTTGTGCCAAGAACGGATACGATATATGATATATGCATATGAGTATGTCTCGATCTGAGAGAGTAAGTGAGGATTGCTCATGGAACAAAGACAAGCTAGAATCAGGGGGCACCGATAGCAGCTGCAGAGGACGGAGCTCGCGGAGAATGTTGGGTGCTCCGTGCGCGGGAATGGGATAAGATCAAATCTTACTCCGAAGATAACGCCTACTTCCTCGCTTGATAATTCCGCTAATAAATAAAACTTTAGATTGCTTGTTTACTTAACTTAATTAAGTAGCTTTAGTCTTGTTGTCTGGGTAAACTAAAACAGCCTGTACTGCTTACCAAACAGGAGTTGGTAGATAGAAATAAGTATTACTTAAGTACTTACTTAGTATATGATATATATCAAAGGTATATCACAACTTCGTATTAGTTATCCACCGTTTTGCCCTCTATCATCCTTCCAGCCGCGATCAGATGTTTCTAGCCCCGCGTGCCGGCAGCGACGTCGTTGGGGTGGGGCGCTCTCTCGGGTTAAGGCGGAATAATTTATTTTGGCAGTAACGTAACCGAAGCTAAGAGATTGGTCTACTCTCTTCTTCATCTGGCTACTGTTATTATTAAACGTCGAGCTCTCCATCCCTCTGTTCACGTCGTCGTTGCTCAGTCCGATTAAAAGCTTAAAGATTCGAACTTCTAATATAATATAACCACACTGGAGAAAGCCCGCATACTTAAAGATTCGTCTCGGTGCCAAACGGGCTGTTGCTTAAAGATATACATACGGATATATACATCTGTAAGAGCGTCAGAATGGAGCTCTCACCTCTCGAGCATTTGCCTGACGAGCTTATCGCGCACATTCTAACGTGTAAGTTTCAGAGCGGGGACTATATATGAACATATCTTCCATCCTCTCGTTACCCAGAAAAATTATTTTAAAGCCTAATCTAAACCCTTCATGGAATTTTACTAAATATAAGGAGTTGTTCTCGGCCAGTCCTCGACATCGCATCCATAATCTCCCTCCATCGTGTCAGCTCACGTATTCGGAGTATCTCGCGTTACGATAGACTGTGGCGCAACTGCTGTTTTCAACCACGTATACATTCTCCCGAACAGAATTTATGGGACCAAGTTTTACGTATATCGCCACATACGGCCCTGTCTGAGAAAAATCCGCTCACTGGGCATGCTGTCTGGTCGAGGTCTTCTCAACCCTATGTTCTCGATTGGGAGGACGTAACCATTGATTGGTACAAAGAATTCCAGTATCGCCATGCGAAGCTCTCAAATAAATCGTTTATTAGATTCCAAACCCCCCATGATTTAGAACTCGTGGACGTTACCCTCGCCGGAGATTCTAGCATGGGCTTGGATCAAATGGTCGCAGCAACTGCGCTGGAGGATGGTAGCATTTGTATCTTCTCGTTATCGAACAGCAAGGCCGGAAAAATCCTAGGAAGGTCAAAACCTGATCTCATCCCTCGCAAATCTCTTGATCCCAAACTTGGAAAAGGAAGCGATTTTACCAGAAGTATCAGCCATGAACGTGGTCTCTTTGTCCATGCAGCTACGGCTCATGGTAATAGGGCTTGGTTTGGAGCTGGAAGCGTACTCACAGAAGTTGTAGGTTGATATGTCGATAGATTTGTGAGAGCGAACAACACATGGCTTACCTGTATGCTGACAGGATCTTATTACAATGCAAAGGATTAGAACCCATCGGCTACCATTCTCAGTCACGTGCCTTTCAAATGCTTTACCTGTCCTAGCCGTAGGAACGTCATTGACTATACACCTACTCGACTCTCGGAGCGCTTCAGACTATGTTGCCACAACGTCTGGTACTAATTTAGATACAGCACCCACCATAGAAAGGGTGGATACTCAGGGATACTCACCCTCGCGGCTCAACCAACTTGAGGATATACGAAAGACCCAGCCGTCACCGTTATCTAGTCAACACCCCTATCGAGATTCGGATATTGATGACCGAAGTTCTAGGGACTATCTTATAAATGCGCCACCCACGGCATTTCTTCAGCCTTCGCCCTTGAGCATTCTCCACTCGCCGATAGACCAAGCCTGTGGAAACGAGATGTATGTTGCGGGTAGATTTCCAAGTATCATGGCTTATGATAGACGGCAGTGGCCAAGACTTGCCGGCACATTGTATTCTGGCGGGCGTTTGAGCGGACTCACCTTAGTTGCAACAAATCCAGCACTCGAGCTGCCAGATACATCGAAATATTCCCTAGTTGCTTGTGGTGAATATGGTGGGAGGGGGACCCTCGAAATATATCCACTTCCCTCTACAGGTAGCAGGGGTCATAAAGAAATCCCGGAGGGAGTTAGTAGCCCGGGGTTGTATATGCCACCAAATCTTCCTTCGATCCAGAACATGTATGCGAAATCAACGTCCTTTGCAATAAAAAACAGACAATCCGCGTCTAGGAGCAAAATATTTGCCGTCGCAAACCAGGGCATTAAGATCGTTACGGGTGATAGCGAGGGTTGTGTTCGGTTTATAGAAAGGGATGGTATAAATCATATCCGAGACTGGGTCGGACCATGGAGCGGAGTCCAAACCGGGGGCGGTTGTATCAAAAAGATCTTACCATTATCAAACTCGGATACTAGGCCTTCAGTCGACAATTCTGATCTTCTCATCGTCAGCGAGGATGATGTTGGTATCCTCACTTTCAACCCCCCAAATATCCAAAACAGAGAGGAGCTCTCCGGACCC
This sequence comes from Arthrobotrys entomopaga, assembly GCA_012184315.1. Lineage (NCBI taxonomy): Eukaryota > Fungi > Ascomycota > Orbiliomycetes > Orbiliales > Orbiliaceae > Arthrobotrys > Arthrobotrys entomopaga. The sequence goes on from LDDX01000259.1 coordinate 300,517, forward strand.
ATCACAAAAGTTAACAATGATGAGGAGCTATATGTCGAGGCGATGCGGAATGCTCTTGAAAGCCACAGTTCGGAACTAAGGTTTCTCCAAGGGTTAGGCTAAGTAATATACGATCTCGAAAGTTTCGAGGAGTAGCAAATTCAGGGTCTTCGTTTGACCTTGAAAAAATTTTTTTAATTACACAAATGGTCTACAGCTTATCCAGCATACTCGCGTGTTTCCATCACTTGCATCATTTTTTCAAATGTCCAATTACATTGTTTTTTAGTACGATGGTCATGCTTAGATATAAGGATGAGAGTTAGCCTCGAATTCCAGAATACCTAAATACTCAAGTAGTTGTTCCTACATAAATGACTAACGAGATTCGTTTCTCCTCCACCCCCCCTTCTTCTTTTCCCTTTAAAAATATCAATTATGCCATTGCTCCATACTCCTACACAACGCATCATATCCAGCTAACGCCATGCCATCATTTTAACAAACACCAAAAAGACCCTCCACGAAGTAGGAAATTAAAAACGGGAAGTAGTACAAAATAAAACAAGACAAGGTGCGAGGGGTTGCACATCCTAATTACTTACTTGTTAAGGGAAAACAGGAGGGAAACGCTTGACAAGATACCCATTAATAAGCACCAAAAACATACCTGATATTAAGAAAATGTATACTACAAAGGAAACCACTTGGAAAACTAAAAGAGCTCAAGAGGTAGATATGTCGATTTGAGAGACCAAGATCTGGAGTACTGATGTAACACTAGATCACGGACATATGGGCCTCGCGGTGTTTGGACATATATTTAAGTGCAACCTCTGCCGCATCCTCCTTCGCGTTGGAGAGATAGTTCCCATCATACCAATATCTCGCCGCAAGTTCAACTCTCTCGACGCCCGGTACGGCAATAACTACAGTCGCACTCCACGCTGTTCGGCCGCCGCGACGATCACTGACTATGGTAAAAACTGGCGATTCCCCTAATTCTCTAAGACAGTAATCTGGTGAAGGTTAGCCCAAATAATGATAAGTTAAATAACAGGGGACGTCAATGTTGAAGAAAACCCAATCTTTAAACCCCGGTTCTGTGAGATACTTGCGTTTTCTGTTCCCACAAAAACGTAGCAAGCTTGAGGCCTCGATTCAATATAAATACATTCAAGTATCCAGATACATAGAACATGTAAATACATGACATGCAGGGATGGGGGAAATTTTCGGATCCCGGGGATGCAAAGTTTCTTGATTTGGATTGGCCAATCAAGCAATCAAGCAATCAAGTGATTATGATTACTCAAGTATATTTATATCACTAGATGTCTTACACTTACCTTCGAGAGTCTTTTGCCAACGCATTTCCTTCGGAGCCCCCGCCATTATCTCGGATTTTAACCCTCTGAGGTTGAGGAAGTGTATTTGGTTAATTTGTTTGGGATTCGGGCGGATCTTGAGGTTTCAAAACCGCTTGAATTTCGCGGGCGTAGATTGTGGCCGTTTGAATTATTTTAGTCCTGATGGAATTCAAAGAGCGAGTAGCCTGTCGTGTATCCAATTATAGAGGCATTTTCGACCCGTCTGTAGACATTCGAGCCTAGTTTGCAGGTGTTCTTTAGAGGATATTATGTTCAAAAGGTGTTCTGGGTGCAAAGTAGACCCAATCCCAAACGGTACCTCTGGGGTTTACTTTAATTTAACTTATCTTGATGATTTTCTCATCCTTGATAATACAAATTGATATGTCCTTACAAAAGCCATGTTCATCGAATAGAGAAGCGGCAATTGGGGTTGGATACGTGGACAGCAGTCATTTAATCTCTGTGTGCGGGAAGATACATTGACTCTGATGATGTTCTCATGTACAGCTACGCCATTTTCAAGTGTCTGAGTTGGCGTCGAGCTTGTAAGATAAAATATGCATCCCAACGTCCCGTCCAGGAATGGGAAAGCCTTGCTTCTTTGGGGGGAAAGAGGCCCTCTGTTGCTCTCTCCGATGCTCCACTGACCCAGTGCAGATATCAACCCGAGCTCAATTCGAATCAATTCACATACCCCCGGGTTCAATCGTGTATTCTTCTCTGGAGAGATCGAGGTCAGCATTTGCGCGTATATAGGCACATGGCAACGTTAATTTCGAAAGCCTAGGACCATCCGTGCTTGCTTATCTGCAATGCGAATCAACCCCATGGGTGTGTCTTCTCAACGTGAAAACTATCATCAAGGGTGGGAACCAGCTCACGGCTCTCTTGTGTTCTAGAACCGCACACTCTCACCAGCTAACTCTCGAGCAAATACTTCTAAATGAACCAAAGACCAACGAATACTCCTGAAGTATAGATGGGACTTGACTGTAAATAACAGAATCGCCTACAATACTCCGCAAGGTCGTGGCAATGGGCTCCAAACCAGTGCAGCAGGACGCAAGGCTCAAGACACGTAGACTGCCACCATTCGAGTCATTGAGAGCTCAACCGGTAAAAGGCAAAGCGTAATAAGTTCCGAGCGTGTGGGTGGTTGTTTTTCCTAATTCTTTTCTTCGGTTGGATTTTAAATTCAGAGTCGGCTACATAGACGTACACCATCCCGAAGCCGTTCGTTTGCATAAAGCGGTCGCTTGACATTGCGAGACAGGGTTAGAGTTGAGGGGCATGAAAAAAAAGAGCGAGAGAGAAAAAAAGAAAAAGAAAAAGAAAAAGAAAAAGAAAAAGGGGCATCCAGTGAAGCCTAAAGCCCATAGAGGCTTTTATTTTTCAATTGCCTAAACTCTGCGGCGGACTGAATGGAGGGGTAAATATCAGCGAAAGCAAGATGCATGATGCCGAACGGCCGTTGATGCAGACTGATGGCTACCCTGCTGGCCAGCAATGCAAAACATACACTCCAATGACCCACATACACCATACGAGATCGTGTCCCTTGCCGACTGACCTTTGGAGATCACATGGACATCAGAATGAAAAACTTTTTAAACTACGGGTCAGGAATTGGATTGCGCAAGATTGTCTCGCGAAACAATGCAAGAGCTGGTTGGTCGTTTGAACCGCCAGCACATACATCAATCAGCGTCCATACCCACAGATCCAATTGAGCCAAGGTCGAGCCATGCAATGCCAACATGCAATGCCTGCGGGCCACGCTTGATCTCCATTGGCTCTCGCCGAATGTGGTAACCTCATGGCCTAAATATCTTTTCAGTCGCAAAATCTCCCCAAATCTCACGTGACCGCATGTTAAAATTAATCCGTGAGTCCGAAGCTTGCTCACCGGACAGCATTAACATTAAAATCATTTTCACATCCATCTTTAATTCATGATCTAGTTTCTAGAACTGTCTTGGGACCCATCAGTGCGCCATTTGCTTAAATACAGATATTAGGTTCCACTCAACCTCCTGATGAACCCTCCCCAAACTTACATAACCTTTGTAAATACTTGATCATTCGCTCTTTTTTTGAACAGTGTATGTGAGCCTTGAGCCGCTCGCGACATTTTAGCTCAAGTCGAACCCAGCTCCCGCATTAGCTGCATAAAGCAACTTCTCTTCCAATACATGCTCGGATCCGTAGCGGGGCAGCTTCAAAAGATTTACGCATGTACTCGTGCTTGGTAGCCTTGTTGGGTCGCTGCCAGCATCTCGAATGCTAAATCTCGGGTTCAGCGAACTGAAACCCAAGAGGGGAGCCCTGCTCACGCTGGTTACGAACTTAAGAACCGCCCGTTTATCCTTCTCTTGGAGCCTTCCCATCACTCGCCAGAACATCTCAATAGTCGGATGCTCTCGATTATCGTCACCTATTGTGTATATCCCACCGTACACAGTATTTCTTCGCAGATCATTGATATCTAACGGGGATTCATTTCCCCCAACGAGCGTCTGAAGTTCCGATTGATTAAACATGGACAACCACCTTGGGGAAATGATAGAAGAAAGTCCCTTCAGAAACGAGTTCGTTTGGAGTTTTCCTTGAGTAACCAGTTTGTATCTGGAAAGGAGGTGGATGTACTCGAGTCTATTCCAGGATGTCACAGGTATTTGAGAGCCGTTGGGCTTGAGGTCAATCACAGTGATCTTACTGCGCGACCCACCTAATGGGTGCCGATCTCCTAGTTGAAGAACATTCTCGACAGTGAATGTAAGATCAAGGCTTTCGATGGCACTCTCATCGTAGTGTTTCAAGGATTGCTATATTATGGACGCGACATTAGTTATAAGTTTGTTTTACCAAATCGAAATCAAAGACTGTGTAATTATTCGACTTACAAGACCTTTCCAAAGAGTTCGATCCAGACTTTTAAGATCATCAACACCTAGCCCTACATCCTCATTTCCAAATCCAACCTTGCTCCACTTAAGGAGAAAGAAATCCGCAAATGCAACGTCCACCAAAATCCCCTCATACATACATTTCCCGATGATACGACCCAAAAACTCAAAGCGTTTTAATAGCTCCCCGACCTCATGAGTAACCGAAGACTGGATATCTGGAGATTTGACCGCGTCCGCCTTGTAGAGGCCATACGATATTTGGTCAACAAGAGTAGGGTTTGGATATAGTGAATGAGTTTCTGTCTCCGAAAAGAACGGCACGCCACGGACCGGATCTTTTCGATACGATTCTTGAACAACAGAGGATAGAAATTCTTTTAGAATACCACCTCCATCGATTCCAGGCTCCTCAGCACCGAAGGAATCAACAAAAGTGATCTGTATGGGCTCCTTGAAACCATCCCCCAAGGCGTAGAATTCATCGTATGCATCTTCGAAGACACTATCACGGCGGATGACACCATGATGCTTCGTATTGCCGTTGTGGTGTTGGTCGATTAGGGAGTGCATTTGATTCAACCTCCATAACTCACGGTCACCGGTTCCCCGCCGCAATTGGTCTAATTTGACAAAATCCCGGAATATTGTAACTCTTGTTCTGAAGGGTATCAAAAAAGGCAAATTCTGAAGAATCTCTAAACGTGGTGTTATTGCTGCCAAATAGTTGTGCTTCAAGTCCTTTTCCCTCTTCCGAGCAACCGAGCTATTGCGGCTGGATGCTAAGGTATTGAGTGTCTCGTCTTCCGATTCCGACTCCGAGTCCTGAACCTCATCAAGTTCGTCCAACTGCTGGCGACGGGATTCTTCTTCAGCGATAAGCAATGTGCTACCTTCCACATCAATCTCTGGCATTAACCAAAAGCCGTTGGGCAAGAAGCTCTGTCTTGAATCCCGTCGATGGAGAGAACGTAGTATCCTGACGACTAGATTACGGATCCAAGGTAGAGTTATACCATGAACGCCAGCCATATCGGCACGGGTGCTATTTTGCATGCGATCATCGGCGCTAGCAAACGAGCGTAGCGATAGTTCTCCAGAACGCTGAGATTCAAGATCCGAGACTTCAAAATATGTCGCAAACGCCAGATTTTTAAGAAAAGCCACCAATGATTGCAACTGCGCTGGAGTAAGGGATTTATCTGTAAAGCTGAAGAATTCCTCGTCATCAACTACAACACTCGCGAAGCAGTACAAGTCAAGGAAGAGAAATATCGTCCCCCATTCAGATGTTCCGTAATCAAGGTTGCTAGAGCGTCTACTGTAAGTGCGTTTTAGTCCTTCAACAATTTCTTTCGTCCCAATAACACCGCCTAAGAAAGTCTTGGTCGCTTGAATCTGAGAAAATAAAGCGGAAATAAGGGAAACGCCGTCGGTCGATCTCGCGAGAAAAAGTCGGTTATGAAACTTTTGCCGGAGGAAGCGAAAGTGGAGTAGAAGACGCAGGCTTAAATTTTGTGTGGTATCACGGGTGTGTCGTAGAATATTTGATTTGAGAATCGACGAAGAGTCAAGCCGGGTAAGATCAGCGAGGCGTTGGACAAGTGATGTTTCGAGTATCTGATCAAGTTGGTGTGTAATAAAATACGGCGGATTGAGTGAAGCACCAGAGTTCAAATTCTGAGGCGAGCGGATATTTGGTATAAAGCGCGACGAATGATCCTTTGCGGTTGCAAATGCAAGTATGGTGGTGTCCATAGATCCTGCAAGCTCACCATTGTATGCCTCCAAGATTGAGTTGAATGCAAACACAAGGGAGCCAAAGGTAGACTCCAAGCTTGACCCATTGTGTTTGTTTAGGGGTTGATAAAGAGGGTGAGAGAGAATTTGGTGTTGGAGGTATAGATATTCTGCGGAAGAAACTGGTTCAGGGCTATGAAAGAGGGGAGCGAGGTACGAAAGTAACCAGAGAGCCCTCTCTGAACTTAAAAGGTCAAAGTTGAGCTCTCTGATAGACTGAAGAAGTTGGCGAGAATCGAGGAAGGAGTAGAGGAGTTGTATGGGGATGGTTGGGAAGAGATAAAGGTCGAGACAGGGTGTCGAGAGGAACGCCTGGACAAATCGCATGTACACTAAAGTCCGATTGGCCGATTCAACGGATGATCGAAGTGGGAAAACGATGGCTTGGAGAAGGGCGACGGGAGAGGCTCCACGGCTGGGGTTTACAGGAGGAAGAGTGTACTTGAGGAACCCACGCCGCACAACATCGGACAAAGCGTGAAAATACGAGTTGTCAACCAATTTTGGCAAATAAGCAGTGGTGCGGGAGAGGAAAAAGAGGAAAATGGAGGCCCGCGCTTGGGCAAGAGGTGTTTCAAAGGTGGCGGACGACAATGAGAGCGCGGAAAGAACTTTTAGAGAGAGACGAGTGATTAAAAAGCGAGCTCGGCCGCGAGCTTGGAGGGCTATGTCAATGGGACAAGTGGAAGTAGTTTCTGGTTTGAATGCTGAGACGGTGAATGATAAGCGCTCGAGATCTGTCGCCTGCGTGATGTCACAAAAGAACAGAAGGAGAGCAACGGCACTGTCGGAGGAAGCGATGGAAGGAGAGGGGGTACTGTTGAAGTCGATTGAAGCGTCCCAGGAGGCTCGAGCATTGGTATGGGAAAGGGAGCGGGAAGCGTAACCTCTGTAGATAGATTGTATCTTGACAGCGGCGGCGCGTCTTTGCCTCTCTGACTCCCTGCGGGCCCGTGACTCTCTTGCGGCTGCTACACTAATGGATGGAGGGATGGAGGACGAGTAGGAGGGAGAGGACGAGGAAGCTTTGACTGAAGAGCTGGAGAGGGCAGGCGAAGGCCTAGACTTTCCGGAGAGGTTCACTTGGCGTGGGCGCCTCGTGCTACCAGTGAAATTCATCTTTGTTACAAGAAGAAGAAGAAGAAGAAGAAGAAGAAGAAGAAGAAGAAGAAGAAGAAGAAGAAGGAAGAAGAAGACGATGATGATGACGATAACGACGACGACGACGATGAAAGGAATGTGATCCGGACAGCTGGACAAGAAAAGAAGGAATAGAAGAGGGAAGTGGGCGTCCACAGGAAGAGGTAGCCACAGCAAGAGAGCAGCTTCTGCTTGTGCAGGGGTCTTCTGTATCCTTACTCCAAAGCAAGTTGTATAAATGAGGATGAGAGTAAGTACTTGAGTACTTGAGTATATCGAATGTATCGAGCAAAGCGCTTGCAAGTTAATACCCTTATTAATAAGCAAGTGATTTGACTACTTGAGGAGTCGATTGCCATTAATAAGATAAATAGTTAGCTTGGCTGGGACATTCTTCTCGTGCTTCTTCTTCCTCTTCTTCGTCTTCCTTTTTTTCTTTTATTTTTTTCTTCCCGTATTGCTGATTTTGTGACCATCGTTCCTTCTGGTGTTTAAAGGTAAGTGAATATCGCTGCAACTGCTACTCGAGGAAGAGAGAGAGATTCATCCTTTTTTTGCCCTCGATAGAAGGAGGGGGAGCAGGAGTGGGAGCAGGAGCAGGTGTAGGTGTATGAGTAGGTGTAGGTGTATGAGTATGAGCAGGAGTATGAGCAAGAGGAGGTGACGATTGATCGAGAATAATGTGCTTAGTGATCGGAAGCGAAGTGAGGTGGAGGGGCGGAGGAGGCGGGGGCGTGTTGCGTGTTGCGTTGTTTGTTGGTCGTTTTCGTTCGTTCGTCGCTCAAAACTTAATTAGTCAGCAACGGAAATTACCGTCTTTGGTAACCCACCTTTTTCTTTTCGACACCGTTTCATTAATTACACTGCCATATAAGGTAATATATTAATCAGGGAGTTTTTTGGTATTTGACAGCTGGAACTATTAATAATTACTAGATTGGGTTTTTTTTTATTTGTGATAACGAAACGACTAGTTCATATACGGCGATCGGCAAAAGTTGTCAGCCAATCATTCAAAACGCCAAATTTTTCCTCCTTTTGTCGTTTCATTTTTTTTTTTTTTTTTTTTTTGACCTTGTTCCACCTTTCTAGTGTATTCCTACACAAAAAAATAAAAATAAAAATAAAAAAATAAAAAAAATAAAAAAATAAAAAAATAATATAACACCCCCCCCAAAAAAAGAAGAAGAAGAACCCACCCCAACTTCACCAAATGCTCGAAATATCAAAACATCTTCTCGAAAATTAAAAAACCAAAAAAAAAGGGTAAAATTTTTCTAAAAAAAAGATATATACATACACACCGGACCAAGACCTTCTCTGTCAAGGCACACGAACAGAGTCTTTCTCCGGTCGTGATATCTGACCTCTTCTCATCCGGGCTCAGCTCGCTCTCACTGGAACATTCACCGGAATCGCTCCTCTTGCTGTTCTCCCTCGTCGCCGCCGCTGCCGTCGTCTTCTTCCTCTTCCTATTTTTCTGACCTCTTCTCAAGGCCAGGCGCAACTTTGCCATCCCGATTCTTTGTCTTGCTCTTCTCCAGCCTTGTCTCTTCTCGTAGCTTCTCTTATTCCTCTAGGACTAGCTTTTCTCCCCTTTGTCCTACAGTCCGACCCTCCCCCCTTCTTGCAACATCACCCTTCCTCGACGCCATTCATCTCCCGCCTTGCCAACAAAGTCACTTCCTTTTAGTCGCACTTTGACACTCTCTTCAGCAGGGCTCTCAAAGCGCAAAGCGTTTGCAGAGCAATAGTACCATCTTATTCTTCAGTCTTGTGGCTTCCTGCAATCAAGATAAAAACCTGAAAAGGTAACTAGCTCAAAAGCTCAAAATCCGATCCCCACCCCTTCCTGCTTCACCTAGATTCTCGCCTTTTCTCTTTATATAAGTAATTATTCGATTCCTCTGGTTAAAAGCTCCCCGCTATACCAAGGGAAAGGGAAGAATAAAAGTAAAAGAAAAGAAAAGAAAAGAAAAGAAAAGAAAAGAAAAGAAAAGAAAAGAAAAGAGAAAACAGGGAGAAAGAGAGAGGCGAGAAGTGATGACTATCAGTGTGTACATGTACGGCTAACTTTTTCTTTCTAACGTCTTCCTATTCCTTTTCATTTGATATATAGCAAAATACATCTCTCACAAATCTTAACCGCTCCCCGAAATGGCCTCTGAAACTTCCTCCCCAGCTCACCCACCTCCAGCTTTGGACACCAACGGTGCTGCTAACGCCCCAGAATCTCCGACGCCTGCATCTGCAGTAGACACCGCTCAGACCCCAACTGCTGCCGTCACAACCCACTCTGCCTCTCTCTATGTTGGCGAACTTGATCCCTCGGTCACGGAGGCCATGCTCTTCGAGCTTTTCTCTTCGATCGGGCAAGTGGCATCAATCCGTGTCTGCCGTGACGCTGTTACCCGCAGATCCCTCGGATATGCCTATGTCAACTATAACAATACCACTGATGGCGAACGAGCATTGGAAGAGCTCAACTACACCCTGATCAAGGGCCGTCCCTGTCGAATAATGTGGTCACAGCGAGACCCTGCCCTCCGCAAGACAGGTCAGGGAAATGTCTTCATCAAAAATCTTGACACTGCTATCGACAATAAAGCTCTTCACGATACCTTTGCCGCTTTTGGCAACATCCTCTCTTGTAAAGTTGCCCAGGATGAGAACGGAAACTCCAAAGGCTATGGATTTGTTCACTACGAAACCGCAGAAGCTGCTACCAACGCCATCAAGCATGTTAATGGCATGCTGTTGAATGAGAAAAAGGTATATGTTGGTCATCATATCCCAAAGAAGGAGCGACAGAGCAAATTCGACGAGATGAAAGCCAACTTTACCAACATTTACGTCAAAAACCTCGACTCCGAAGTCTCAGACGAAGAGTTTCGCACTCTTTTTGAAAAATTCGGGCAGATCACTTCCGCTAGCTTGGCTAGGGACGGCGACTCGGGTGCATCGCGAGGATTTGGCTTTGTAAATTTCTCGTCCCACGAAGCGGCCGCTGCGGCAGTTGAAGCACTTCATGACACTGAACTCAAAGGGCAAACCCTGTTCGTGGGTAGGGCCCAAAAGAAACACGAGCGGGAAGAGGAGCTCCGCAAGCAATATGAAGCCGCTCGCATCGAAAAAGCAAGCAAGTATCAAGGCGTAAATCTTTACGTGAAAAACTTGGATGATGAAATAGACGACGAAAGATTAAGACAAGAGTTCGCCCCCTACGGCACCATCACCAGTGCAAAAGTTATGCGTGATACATCCGATGGCTCGAAAGAAAAAGAAGGCGATGATGGTAAAGGAAGCGAGTCTGATGATAAAGCCACTGATAAAAAGGCCGGCAAGAGTAAGGGTTTCGGTTTTGTCTGCTTCAGCAACCCTGATGAAGCCTCTAAAGCTGTCGCCGAGATGAACCAGAGGATGGTTAACGGCAAACCTTTGTATGTTGCTCTTGCTCAGCGCAAGGATGTAAGAAAAAGCCAGGTAAAATCCCTCTTTTGACCCCCCTCCTCCAAGCGATACCATAGTAACAAACTCTTGTGGCCCTCCCTTATTAGCTCGAGGCTTCTATCCAACAACGTAACCAGATACGGATGCAGCAAGCTGCAGCCGCAGCTGGAATGCCTCCACAACCCGTAAGTCGAGTCTCAAGAACTTCCATATTTCCCCTTATTTCATAGCTCCAAGTTAACAAAAAACAAGTATCTATCCGCGCCCCTTTACTACCAACCCGGCGCTCCTGGAGTGCAGCCACCTTTCCTTGCCGGCCCCGGTGGTCCGGCGGTTCCACCCAATCGTCTTCCGTTCCCCCCTCAACAGGCCGGAATGATGATGTCGGGTGCTGGTAGAGCCGGTGGTAACTGGCCTCCAGGCTCTGGTCCCTCAGGTCCAAATAGAAACGGCGCGCAAGGTCAGCCCGCCCAGCTGTATGGTATGGCAGGTCAGGGTGGCCCCGGAGGTCAGTTTGGATATGCTCAGGCGTTCAACCAAGCCCAACTCGCTGCGATGAATCCAGGGGCTCGAGGAACTCCGCAGATGAGTTTGAGTGCCGGACGCGGGCTCGCTGGAACTGGTGTCAATCAGCAACTGGGTCACCAACAACGTGGGCCTCTTGGAAGGGGTGTCGCGCAAGCGCAGGGGAGAGGCTACCCCAACGAACAACCTCCTTCAGGCTCAGCACCCCAATTGACAAATCTATCGAATTTGAATTCTCTACCTCCACAACAACAAAAGCAAGTGCTTGGTGAGGCACTCTACCCCCGCATCCATGCAATCAACCCTCAGCTTGCTGGCAAAATAACCGGCATGCTGTTGGAGATGGACAATGCTGAGCTGCTCAACTTGTAAGTAGAACATGGGGAGAGTTGGAGAGATCTTTATCTAGACGCTAACTTTTACTGAATTTGAAACTTAGGATCAATGACGATGCTGCCCTCCGCAACAAGGTCGACGAAGCGCTCTCTGTTTACGACGAATATGTTAAATCCAAGTCAACAGATGATGGCCCTACGAACACCTCAACGGAGCCGACAATGAAACCTGTCCCACAATCGGAAGACCAATCGGCAGCCAAGGAGGACGCCGAAGGCCACCCTCCAGTTCAAGCGTGATGAAAATAAGGTGATCCTTACTCAAACGAATAAAAAAAAAATTAAGTAAAATAACATGAAAAAAGGAGCTTTTTTTTCTTTTTTTTTTCCTATTCCTGGCTTTTTGACATTCCCTTTTCTTGAACTTTTGCGTGTATTCATTTCGCCATTCAGCATCATCCCGCCTAAGGAGATGGAAGAGGTGTGTCCAATGCTATCTTCACCATTATATCGCCATGATCATATGAGAGAATTGTCCCAGCACTGGATGAACTCAGTTTCTGTCAGCGTCTGAGAAGCCTTACACACATCATTGCAATCTTTCATTGCCACCTCTCCCCTTTTCTCCCTTAATGATGCTCCCATTTTTCATAAAACCTTTCCAACAGGTAGAAGACGACTTTGGCCGAATTGGTTGTCACTCTACTTTCTTTGGTCTTCTTTTTGTTTCTGGGTTAGGTCGTTCTGGGTGCAAACGAAAAAGTTCTGTATCTCTTGGTCTATTATGGGTGCTTTCTGATTTTTTCTTATCCTCTTCTCGTTGTATTTTCTACTGGCTCTTCTCATCTTCGAAACTCCTCCTCTCCTCATTTTCCTCTTTCATGTCTTTGTCACCCTCCCATCTCTCGATCGTCGCGTTTCTCAATAACATGGTTTAAAACACTTGTCCATTCATTCATCAGCAACTTCCTGCTGAAGAGTTTCACCTTCCGTAGAAGAGTGCCAATGATTTTTTGTATCTATCTTCCACCAAGCTTCAGTAAAGAAGAGAAAAAGAACCCGTTACATAAGTGCTACTCAAGATGCTAGATTCTCGAGCCGAGTATACATACATACCTAAGTATATATATATATGGAAGGCGCAAATTCTCTTGGGAAACTATAGAATTTTAGATCTTGATCGATTAAAAGGATACTCTGAAGACGTCTCGACGTGTCTAAGTGAGAACTTAGAACATAAGTACTTACCTACTTAAGTATGTTGATTCCAATGCCTTTTTGGGGTTTTGTGGGCTCAGAGAAGACAGGCCAATCGTGCGAAACTCTGTTGGTGCAAGGTTTTCGCTGTGGCTTGTCACTGCCACTGTCCCACACCAACTCTCCACCCGCACGCCGCCATCGTCTCAATTCATATTGCTTTCACACCTGGCTTTCCGTCCAAATACAAATCCACTGGGGAGCCAGCGCACCTGCCATCGCGCCTTCGAACCTTATTCGCCGTCCTACCAACGATGGGCGCTGTTCGCCCCCCAGCCTCCTCATTATCATTGTTATCTCAGGTATCGCCCCTCTCCTTCACGCGGACCCTTTTATTGAGGCGCAGATCTAGAAGAACCAATGATGAAGTTTTTCAACCTTACCATGACGCCCATATATAATCTGCTAACCTAATTTATCTCATCTAATTTGTTTTGGGCACTCGGACAGTTATTGCCATCATGCTCCAGCCTTCTACGTACCGGCCTCCGTCACGCGTTCCCATTTCGAGACCTTCCCACCACCCATTGTCATCACAATATCCTCGCTCAGAATCTGATTAGAGTATATCATCAATCCGCATCTTTTCGTATCCCCAACTCTCGACTCTGGCCACTGTCCTTACATAGTAGCCCCGCTCACCCACAATCGTTATGGACCAACACGAGGCAGCCTATCGTAAAGGGGAAAGGTATTCTCCTGCAGACGCGGGGATTTTCTCTTCGCCCTATGCGGTCCGTTCTGGAACACGCAGAACGTACTGCAAATTCGAATCCTATGAATGCCTCGGCCCAGCTTGACTTTTATTCGGCACTTCATAGGGCCAACATGCCTGAGATTATTGTCGAGAGATATCAAACTGGACGCTATGCCACCAATGCTCGTGCAGAAGAACTTTATATCAGATCTTTGGAGAAGTTGGGCCAGACTGCAAAGGCGAGGATGATTGCCGATAGGAAAGCAGAAAATGCGGAGAGTACAGATACTGAGTACAAATCCGCTTTGTCCGCCGAAGAAATCCGTGCTGTTGGTCAGGCCATCGCTGCCCGGTCGAACGGTGGGGCCGTGTCAATATCTTCCAAAAACCTTCAAGGACGATACGGAGACAAAGATCGACCTCTACACGTTGTTGTCGACGAAACTCTAGGAGGCACAATTTTCAAATGGGCAAAATTTCTCTTGTATCTTGCTGTCGTTATATACTTTGCCTTGGTATTAATGACGGTATTTATTGAAGCAACGGGAGTGTTAAAACGGGTTGGAAGCAACCCCCCAAATGAAGCGCAAGGATCTCAGCAGACCGCCCGCTTCACCGATGTTCACGGGTGTGAAGAAGCAAAAGAAGAACTTCAAGAACTAGTAGAATTTCTCAAAGACCCGGCAAAATTCTCGGCTCTTGGTGGCAAGCTTCCTAAAGGTGTTCTTTTGGTCGGACCTCCTGGTACCGGAAAAACTTTACTAGCTCGAGCAGTCGCCGGAGAATCCGGAGTTCCATTTTTCTTTATGTCTGGCTCTGAGTTTGATGAGGTTTATGTGGGTGTCGGTGCCAAGCGTGTGCGAGAGCTCTTTGCCGCTGCTCGTGCAAAGGCGCCCTCGATCGTTTTCATCGATGAGTTAGACGCGATAGGCGGGAAACGTAATGAAAGAGACGCTGCTTACGTTAAACAAACGTTAAACCAGCTCTTAGTCGACTTGGACGGATTTGCTCCGAATTCCGGCGTGATATTTCTAGCGGCAACTAATTTTCCCCAGTTGCTCGACAAAGCGCTCACCCGGCCAGGACGATTTGACCGGACTGTCAATGTTCCTCTCCCAGATGTCCGGGGCCGGATCGAAATTCTGAAACACTACGTCAAATCCATCAAAGCCTCCTCTGATGTCGATCTTCAGATTATTGCAAGAGGAACGCCAGGATTCTCAGGCGCAGAACTTGAAAACTTAGTCAACCAAGCAGCTGTCAGAGCATCAAAACTAAGGGCAACCCAAGTTCGCATGAACGACTTCGAATGGGCTAAAGATAAAATTCTTATGGGAGCTGAAAGAAGAAGTGCAGTCATCTCACAAAAGGAGAAGGAAATGACTGCCTACCATGAGGGTGGGCATGCTCTTGTCGCATTATTCACTGAAGGTGCTATTCCTTTATACAAAGCAACAATAATGCCGCGGGGTATGGCTTTGGGGATTACATTTCAACTTCCAGAGATGGACCAAGTTTCAATGTCGAAGAAGGTAGTCTATCCGAGTTATTTTGATGATTGTAATTTCAATAGCTAAGAAATACGATAGGAGTACCTAGCCAGGATAGACGTCTGCATGGGAGGCAAAGTAGCCGAGGAACTAATATATGGACCGGAAAACGTCACAAGCGGTGCCTCAAACGTATGTTATCTAAAATCAAAATAACATGTACGCCTCTGGATGATTTGTTTTCTTTTTAACTCTCAATAGGATATCGCCCAAGCCACGAAAATTGCCCAAGCTATGGTCACGCAGATGGGGATGTCAGAGTTGCTTGGCAATGTCGACCTTCACAGTGATTACCGGAATCTTTCTTCCCAAACGAAAGAAGCAATTGAAGCTGAGATACGGAGGCTCCTTGAAGAGGGTCGGTTGCGGGCAACACGACTATTAACCGAACATCGGAAAGAGCTGGAGCTTCTTGCTAGGGCTCTTATCGAATACGAAAGTCTCGATCGCTCGGAGATGGAAAAGGTTATCAAGGGCGAGCCTTTAGCCAACAGGTTAAAAATTTTACCAGACGTTCAAATTAAACTACCAGAAAATGTTCTTGGTAATGTTCACCCCGGAACTACTAGCAGCGACACTAGCAAATCGAGCGAGGCTGCATCTTGAAGCTTCCCAATCAAGAGCATGAATTGTGGATTTGAAACCATCCTTTCTGCTCGGCTTGAATATGCACAACCCATATCTACAACAAAATACTGTATTCTGGCCGAATCATACAATTTGTCTATATAACCGCAGCCATGTGCTAGTTAAAAGTTATGCCTGCATTTTCCTCTCAAACAATTCTTGTATTTTCCGTGGAAATGTTTTCTCAGGTATCTCGGTTATATCAATCTCGTGGTAAATCATTGCAGAGACGAGCGCTATAGGTACGGCTTAGTATTTCAAATTAGTATAAAGGGACAGGATTTTATCGAGCTAACAATGCCCAGTCGTCATGTACAAGTACGTACAATATACTATATAATATAGTACATATTTTATGTAGACCCAATCAGAGGCTCAGTCGTATGTTTGGTCAATGTCCTCAGTAGTCAGCCATCCCTTTGACATCTCAACCGCCCTCTCCCACCGACGAAATTGTTTGGCTTGCTGCTCTGACGTTGTTTTGGCAGTGAACTTTTGATGATCACGGGAATTCACATGCTGGAGGTCATCAAGAGAGGACCAGATGTTTACACTGAGTCCCGCGGCGATGGCGGCTCCCAGAGCAGTTGTCTCTTTCATCGCGGGTCGGTCGACACTGATGCCTAAAATTATATTAGTTGCGCTAGTTAAATACCTATGAGGGCAACAGATAATATCGGAGAGCCTAACCAATGACATTAGATTGCAACTAGACGTTTAATCCAAACTATTAGTCAACTTTCAAGCAATAAACTATAAGACTACGACCAACCTGCATGCATTCATTCGAATTGCTCATTCCTCCATCAACAGCTAAATTTTTTATCCTAATTCCGCTATCTGATAATATGCCGCTTAGTTACCTGTAGTATATCAACAAGAAGTACTGTTTCGTGGTATACCCTTTTCCATGGCATCAATGATTGCCTTTGTCTATGGTTATCAATTCTTAGCGTGGAATTCGAGAACTCTTGTTGTGGGTAGGGGTTACCTGAAAGCAGGTTGCCTCAATTGTTGCCCTGCAAATATGTTCCTTTGTCGTATAATTCGTTAGCCCGACTAACCGAAGTTAAGTCAGCATCTATAGTAAAAATACAAGGTTCGGTATGATGCATTGTAACCTACATATGGTGCCTTGAGCGTCATCAATCCAATATGGAGCGAAGAGGCCTCCAAAAGCTAGAACAATATATATGCATGTGTATTAGCGATACTCTTCCAGAATTGATATTGTCAATTCCAAACTTGCCTGTGACAAAAATAACCCCTCCGCTATCTAAGAAATTGCTTCTTTCAGCTCTGTTCGTGAGTAGATATATTGGGCAGCCTACCGGTTACACGTGCTGCGAGATCGCCAATTTCTTTCGCCTCCTTGATCATCCCGAGATTATCTCTTAGAAATTTGACAGCGGCGCCCGCAACTGCTATAGAACCCTCTAAAGCGTAAATTGCCGGTTGGCCTTCCAGCTGGAACGCTACAGTAGTTAAAAGTCCATTACAGGATATCACGGGTTTGACACCTGTATTATAAAGCATAAAACAACCAGTGCCATAGGTGTTTTTGGCCATTCCCTCTTCAAACGCTTTTTGACCAACCAACGCAGCACTTTGGTCTCCCAAGCACCCAGTAAGCCTCAGCCCTTTCAAAGGGTCTTCTCTCATTATTCCGTAGGCTGTACGATTAGATGATGATGCTACCTTCGGTAGTATTAGTTTCTCAAGGTCAAAAAAATTGATCAAGAAAGGGTCATATTCCAATGTATCGATATTCAAGAGCATTGTACGTGATGCATTGGTGACGTCAGTGACATGAAGCCTTTCACCTGAATCCCCAGTTGCCAGGTTGTAAAGTAGCCAGCTATCCACAGTTCCGAAAGCCAAATAGCCTTCGTCATAGACTGTCCTTGCGGCTTTGCAGTGCTCGAGGATCCACCTCACTTTGACTGCGGAGGGATATGTTGACAACGGAAGCCCCGTCATACGAGGAAGCTTCTCAGCTCCTTCCTTTGATTTCAGCTGACGTACAACATGAGTCGTGCGACTGTCAGCCCAGACGATAGCATTATACAATGCCTTTCCACTACGAATATCCCACACTACCTACAATGGAGTCAGCCGTATCCCTTGAGAAAAGAGGACCTGAACGGAGTTCTTGCAACGAGCTCACAAAACTTCTCAAAAGAAAAATTCATTTAACTCACAGAAGTTTCTCTTTGGTTTGTTACTCCGATGGCACCGATATCCTCTAATCTATAACCACGGGCAAGAAACTGAGTGGTCGCACCCTCGATACAATTGCGAACTGACTGGACAAGAACATATGGATCATGTTCTATCCAACTAAGGAAAATCAATGCATATTAGGAGTTTAAAGATTGCAAAGATGTTGATAATAGGGTAGCAAATAAAATAGATAGAGACAAAACTGCCACCAGGCTCGAAGGAATCCTCAAGTTCTCAAGGCACCGACGAGGGGGCGTGTATGAAAATTGGTACAGCATATACATACCCAGCATGGAGATATATTTGACTAAACTCCTCTTGGTGTTTTGCAACTGGCTCCCCTCTTTCATCAAAAATGAAGAACCTGGTGGAAGTGGTACCTTGGTCGATCGCGGCCGTAAATTTTGAGGATTTGGAAGACATGTTGGCCAGGTTAATAATAGCTTTCACTAAGAAATATATATAAAGAATTTGGCTGGCTGTACAGGTATAAACGAATAGATAGTAAGACCAAAGAAGCTTGCTTCCAAGGGTTTGACCGTCAGTTGCAGAGACTTTTAGAGACGAAGTGAGATCATGAGACTTCAGGTCACTATTTATATGTGTTGTTTGTGTGTTTCTTCTCTGCCTCGGAGATTGAGTCAAAATTTTCCACGAATTGGGGCTTCAAGGGTGCATGCGCATGCCCACAACATGCTTGGTTTCAGATGTCGAAAGGTTGAGGGCTGGGAATTGAAATAATGACAGGTTTTTCGCTTTAGAAATCTATATACGTATACTTGCGTTCAAGGCTCATCGAAACGCGTATAATCACGTGTAAGAATGCCTAACATGTTCGTAAGATATATTTGCTTCTATTCAATACTCCATTTATTATTACATGTGACTATTTAGCTACTCATGCAAGTACTTAGTACTTATTGGTTTAGATTTTCTAGTGCACCACCTCTTTCTATTCTTGGAATTGGTTTTCAAGAGTGAAGAAAACTAATCACAACAATAAGGTGGTAGCTTACTGGTTGTTACGCAGGCGATTTTAGTTCATTTCATAGATTCATTAAAGCTTGTCTGGTGGCCCGATCCCACTTTCTAAAGCCAGGACCACAGTATGAGGCATCGAGAAAGGAGATAGGAAAGAAAAACGCCGTGGAGATATACACATAAGAAAGGACGACATGCCATTTTGAAGGGCTACACTGGGGAAATATGGAACTATAAATTAATAGACAGACAGATCAAATCTTCAATGCACTTTCCAGTGCTCTCTTTCTCTTCAACTCCTTTGCGACAGCCTACAATAGGAGTTTATTAGCCAGGAGATCAATGATTACGGGATAATCATGTAAAGAAGGTATTGCTCACCTTAGCTCCAAGTATGTGACCGCCCCATTTCTTGCGAGAGTCTTCGTATTTGTCGGTGTAACCGGACTTGATGGTCTCTTTTAATGTCGACAGTGCGGACTTGTCTTCATCCCTGACTTCGGTAAAGGCAAGTACAGCAGCCGTCTAGGAAACAGGAGAGTCAGCGAAACCAGGTTTGCCTGAGTAAAGCATAGAATTTAGGGTGAGATACCTTTTTATGAACTACTGTGCCGAGGCGTGCTTTGCCCTTGATGATCGCATACGGGACTCCCATTTTTCGGCATAGGGTAGGAAGAAAAACAACCAATTCAATAGGATCGACGTCGTTGGCTATAAGGACAAGAGATGCCTTTTTATTTTCTATTAACCCAACCACATGGTTCAATCCATACTTGGCTGTGTAAGGTTTTTTGCTGACGTCCTCCTTCTTTTTTCCTTCGCTGATAGCGGTAGCCTCTTTTGTAAGGCGCTCTTTCCGTGCAGCCTTTGTTTCCGGTCTGTATTTGTTGAGCAGCTTGAACGCCTGGGTTGCTGAATTCTTATCAAGGACATTTTGGAATTGAGCGATTGCTGGTGGAACTTTGAGGCGGAGGTTGAGGATCTTCTTTTGACGTTGAATACGAACGTACTCGGGCCACTTGACCATGCGGGAAAGGTTCCGTTTCGGTTGAATATCTTGGCCGATAGCAAAGTTACGGGATCGTTTCTCGATCAAGGGATTCTACGAAGTCGAAATTAGAGTTCGCAATGATGCGAATGAGGTTGGAGTAGGACTATTTTGGGATCAAATATACGTTACCTTCTGTTTCCCTTTACCAGCTCCAGCTTTAGACTGGGGAAATGGCGCAGGAGCCGCCTTCTTTCCTTTTGGGGGCTGGTCATGGAGAGAGTTTCTGATCAGCAAACGAACCGTTCAAAAACTTGCAACTCTAAGAGGAACCACTCAAGATGTCACTCAAGTAGTCCTCACCCCGATTTAACCCTATCAAGAGCATGTTCCAAGATATCGTTGAATACGTAGTGATATATTAATACGTATTGAAGCTATTCAGAAACTGCTGTCTCGATACAACTCTGCCATTGGTAATACAAGCCCGAGTCGCGAGGAATTGTCGTCCATCAGGCAGTCTAATTGCAGAATGGTGCGGTGGTGGGAGACGGCGAATGTGAGAACATTTCAATATTTCTTACCATTGCGAAGAAAGAATCGAATGATGATATGGAAGTGAAATAGATAGGTGCAGAGAATATTGGCTTCGATGCTTCAAGTTGGTCGAAGAGTCGGATGTTGTTTGAACAAAGGTTTTTTTGACGCTGTCTGGGGTTGGAAGCCACCCTTGCCAAAGAACTTTTTTGCGTCGTGTTGTATTTTCGGGGAGGGCATGGAGCCCTTATCGGCACAGGAAAGTTTGTGTGCGGTTATCATCCAGTCTTGCAGCTAAACTATTTATTAAACACTCGTCAAACCTTTGATCCTGCGCCCGAGACTGGTCCTTGTACTCAACGCAACGCGAAGGTAAACACAAAACACACTCATAACTGTTTGATTTATATCGATACTGTATCTGGATTGGTCTCGGTCGCCAGACAATACAAAGTCCAATCTGGATATCATTGATATATCTGGAATCTTCAAGTATATAAAAACAAAAACGGCCACAAAAATAACACATCATCCAAAAGGTTGATTACGAAGAAGTGCTCAAGAACTCGTGGCTCTCAAACCATATACCACTGCACTGCTCTACAACGATGAGCATAACTTTAAACCAGAGGTTCGCTCTACTTAAAACTGACTATACTAAAGCTGATATCATCCCACTAATTTTAATATATAATACAGCTACTTAAGTATATAATACGAACAAACCGATAGAACCTTCCAAACCAAATCAACACATCTTGTATTCTTGTAGCCTTTTCCTGCTTGTCCAGATTTTCTATGCAGTCCCCTCCTTGCTCCTGTTCAGTCGGATTCCTATCACATCCCATTTATGTATTCAATCGAGCCTTCAATTTATATGATTACGCGGGTACTTATTTTCCTTTCCCCTCTTCGAAAGCTGCAAATTAAGAATCAGCCGCGCAGTCCAGGTTATCGGAATTCTAGGGTTGTGGGTGACTGAGTACTTAAGTAGGTACAAATTAAGTGCTTACTTACTCGAGTGATTGGACGAGCGATGCATGATGATAGTCAAAAGCCCCATTCGAAAGCCATATTATGTTTCTTGATCAAAACTTTCTTGTTCCTTTTCAACGGGGTAAAGCTTGCACTCGACGATACCTTGCAATGAAGTTAAGTGTGCTTGTTTTAGTATGTTCATTCCCGGTGTGCTTGCAAATTTTATCCATTTCTTACCTCTGAAAGTTAAGCCACTGACCCAAAATTTGTTTATTTGATCATCTCCCACGGCTGTAGTCGAAGCATTTCCCAAGATACCATTTTTGTCCACCACGATTCTCTCTACCCTAGATTCTCCCGTTTCACCATTATTCCCAAAGTAATCCCCAAGCTCTGCAAGTGACATTCGATACGAAATTGAAGACGATGGTATCTCACTTGGATTTCTCCAATGGCTATCCAATTTCGCAGGTTCACCGTGGCCAGCCAAATATAACCACTTACTATCTCGGCTTATCGCCAAATTATCCATAACAAAATCAAATGAATAGTCCCTAAGCTTGACGAGTCCATTTTTTTCAATAACTCTCCCGGGTTCGTATCTGTATGCTGTCACTACTCCATCGAGGATTGAAGCAACAAAAATAGTATTTGCCAAACGTGGGTTCAAATGCCTGAATTCTTCGTTTTGAAATCCGGTAATACCTTTATGAATGAACCTCTTAGCTAAAAATGCCGGCCTACCTGTCATTCTTACGCTTTAGATTACCATTTGCATTCGAAATCAATTTCTTGACTCGGTGAAACCCGGTAGACGCTGAATAGTAGAATAAAGAGCCAGTAGGAAGTCTGAGGTACTTTTCGAGATTCCTACCGATCTTCGAACGACGAAAGAAGTGATCGTTCGTGACAAAAAAAGCACTTTCTGGTTCTTGGTCAGGGTGGGGAACCGGAAGAGCGAAAATATCATTTGGGTTATACAGCCCGATACTGGTACCTTGTTAATATAGGTCAGTTAGAACTTCAACGAATTCGAAAGAGGTTCAGAAGTTCTAGAAATAAAAGGATATCCAATACCATTATACGTAGACACATGGAGAACATTCCTCTTGTTACCGCTATACCTGAATTTTTCGATTACTGAGCCCTCCCGCCTATGGTTGACCAAAAAAATAGAGAATTCCTCGGGTCCTGTCTCGATAACATCCATGCCTATTCGAGGTATCGGTACGCCAAAAGCGGAGAGCGTGATGAGATACTGGTTAGTAAATATACCGATAGAGAAGGAACTCCCACCAAGAAACGTTTATTATCTATACCGTGAATGCAGAGATCAATCTCATCCGGGAAATTATGTAAAACAAGTTGAGTCAATTCTCCGGTCTAGAGGTGATATTCCAGTCAGGAGTGATTATTGCACACACGTCAAAAGTAAGTACTTAAGTATAAAGGGGAGTCTTTTATATTTGCAAAAGTGTTTCATTCCTGGTTGCAGAACTAACCTGGATATCGATCTTATAGAGGTTGTCGCGTATTGGATCCTGCACTTTACCCTCCTCCTCAAATATCCCCATTGGAGGGAACCACATCCGTCTCTTCTTCCAATCCCCAACGCAGGCAGCAAAAATACTTCCCCCTACAAGCTTGAACTTTTCGCAGCCTTGCAATTGCGACGAATACAATGTCGTGCAAGTGTTTTGGAGGTGGGCGAATTGTGGATCCGGAGACCAGACCCGGTTGCTCCCGAGTAAAACCTGATATCTGAACACCCAGGGTAGAATATAGCCTCCTAGGAGGACCATACCCCCCGCAAGCATTGCGGCAACGGATATTTGCTGCATCTTAGAACGTATCGATATGGCCACTCGGATATAGAGTTTCCGTTGTTTGCTGGATAAAGGTCAAGGAACGAAATCGTATCTCTTGCTAAAAGAAATCTTAGGAAAGGATGTGGTAATTCCGTGAGTTTCTGTCAATTTAGATAATGAGGCCAGAGCTTGTGGTGTGTCAAGTTTTTTTGGTTATAAACATTATATTGATATTATATGTGAAGTGTGCTCAGTGCTTGGTAATCCAAAGTTTCCAAAACCTTATATATTATATTAAATAACCAGTTTGTATTTAATGATTTTTCTCTTCATTTCGTCTCAAAAATTTCAATTTAATAAATATATTACTTTGATTATTATAAGTATAAAAAAAAATTTTAGAATTTATATAATTATAATTATAAAAATATTATA